>JAHRHZ010000144.1:17323393-17356182 GCA_024137785.1 Ginglymostoma cirratum
ATAAAATTGATTGACTTCTGCACACTAAGGGAATCAAAGGATTTTGGAATTGGATGCTAAACTGGGTTGAGAGGAAGATCAATCATATCTTGTTCAATGTTATAGCTAGAATATTGTACCCAGGGAAATTGAGGATCAATTCATCCCTTTTTGAGCCAGTTCTCAGTTAGGGACACTATATCATGTTTCCACAGCACTGTTTAAACCTACAGCTCATCAATCTTATAAACAAACTATGTGCATTGACATAGATGTACTTAAAATTAGGCCTCATTGTAGTTTCTATGATCTCACCTATTTCTGTCTTATGTCTAACTTTCACTCCCACTACAATGTGCATCCGGTTTCTCATTTTTAACACTACGTTTTAGCGTTCTACATCCTGCTGAATTAATTCACCTTCCATTCCCCAAGGGCTAATTAAATTGCCCAGAAGTTACAGTGATCCCATCTCTGTGGAGGTGTAACCTCACAATCTTGAACAAGTCCCACCTGCTGCAGAACTGCATTTAATGTCTTCTGAAGCCCTCCCCGTTGCAACATATCTCACATAATGATGTCTTTCCATCTGTAGTCTCAGGAGATTGTAGATGAGGAGCGTGGAGTCAGCAAGGGCAGTTTCAGAGGCTGGGAAGAGAGATGGAATCATTGACAAGGCATCAGAGAGGCTGAAAGATGGTGAAGGAGTGGTCTTTGGCCTCTCCCTGCATTGTACTGGTGGATGCTTGAATAAATTATCACACATCTGCTTGTCTCCTGAGAATTTATTACCTGTTGAAGGTCGGTCCTACTGTTTGGTGTTGTGAGCAGGGTGGTCTGCCTGACACCTACATATTGCGGACTGCGCCTGGGTGTGTGTTTTGATTCACCACCCCTTGGGTAGCATGCCAGTCAGTGTATAAACACTTCTGTAAGTCAGAACACAAAAGAGCTTTTTAACTGGACAAAGTACGGGGAAAAGCAGAGTTTACCGGTGTGGTAATTAGGGTGGCATGCAAAGAAAACAAAGGTCTGTGTTAAAGAGATAAGCACAGGAGAGGTAATGTGATTGCCTCCGGTGCATAAAACATATCGGGGTAAGAAACCTCAGGGCTGAAAGGACAGTGTCTAAAAATATCGAGGGGGAAGAGCCTCGAGAGATAGACATGAACCAGCTGCGACAAAAAAAAGACAGAGATCAGTTTCTGAGTACAACATTAACCTATTGTGTGTTTTTGCTCTCTGGAGCCTGGGATCTGGGGATTGAGTTTGAGTTTAGTTTGTATTTTGGGAACGTGTGATGATTTGAAATTGCAACATGTATGTCTATGTTAGTTTGGAACATATATGGTTAACGCGATGTCACTTAAAGGAACCAGTCACAGACATATACAGAGGAAAAAGCCTGCTACAAAGTGTTGACGTAGAACTTGTATCATAAGGGATGGTAAAGATTTACTTCTTGGAATTGATCATAGTTGATTAAAATTAATTGAACTAAAACAGATCAAGTTAAAAAAGCCATAACTTATCTCCTTCTCTTTAAATTGTCTCAAAACAGAAGCCTGTGCTAATAAATAGGGACAGGAGAGGCAACAGAGCTGTCTCAAACATAAATAAATATAAACAGGAGGGAATCTGAGGGAATGGCAGATAAGAGTGGAGACTCGCTAAGGACCCGATAGATCAATCCTGCAGATAGTGTTTGAAAATAAAACACTGATTAAGGACCCAAAATGGTTGGAAAAGTAAGAGAAGTGAATTAGAAAAGAAGGCTTGGTGGCTAGGCCAGAGAAAAGACACGGCACAGAAAAGGTTAGTTATCCCAGCGGCTCTGTTTAAGCAGAACACTGCACAGACAGAGAAAAAAAATTAAGATAGCTGTAGTAACTGCGAGGAGTGAACAAGATAAATACACACTGAAAGGAGTCACATTTCCATCTCAGCCATTCGCACCACCCAAGTCAGAAATGCCTGAAAATTCTTGGCAATATACAAGAGATGAGGGCAATAGTGACGATGAGTCGAATGATTGCGACACTGAACAAGCAATGCATGAACACCATGACGATGATGGGCATGGACATGGGGACTGGCAACCCCCTGTATTGCTTGGCCCCTTTTTGCACTAAATACTCCACAAATCTCCAAGGGAGAATGATGGAGTTAAGGGTAGGAGCCGCCCTGACCCCAGGGGAGAGACAGGCACTATTATACGCCCTCCCAAAGCCCATGTGAATTTGGGATTTTGGGAAAAAATTGGAAGAGCTCGCCGAGGGGCACAGACTGGCTCTTGATGACCTACAAGTTTTAACAAAAGCTAAAATCCTCAGGGCAGTGTGGGAAAGTGTAGCAGCACCCTTTAAAGACCGTACTTGGATCACAGCAATGGCAGGACAAACACCAACCCAGAAATGGAAACAGTTCAGGGAAACCTTGTGCCCGAGCCCTGGACAAACCGGCTCCAAATTGGACAAAAGTGTCCTGGGTCACTCAGAAAAAAGGGGAATCAGTAGAAGATTTGGCCGAACGCAGGTTTGAGGCACATAAACAAAGTGGAGGAATCCAGCACCCCCAACAGAATAATGAGGTCTTTCTCCAACAATATAAAATTGGATGGGAGACACACTTAAAAACAGTGACTAACCTAGGTTTGCCAGTTGGGAATAACTTTAACTAAGTATTCAGTCGATCTATGAAGGCAGAAAATAACCAAGGGAATGTTAAGAAACTTGCAGCAGTTGTCACAGGGAACATCAATAGACAGAGAGACCGTCTGAAACAGCTAAATTAAGGAGTGTGTTTCATGTGCGACAATCCACCGAGAATTGCGCCACTAAGAGATGTGAGAACTGTGGAAAACTAGGACATGTAAAAAAAGAGACTTCTGGTTCTGATGTGGAGGCAAGCTGGAACAGAGATTTACACAGAGGCAGAGTAATCGCCAACCAGTTGCCAATGGCAACAGGAGCAAACAGAATGCAATACAATTAACTGCAGAAGACTTTCAGAGGCTACTCAAGGACAAGTGACTAGCGGCATCGGTCAGACAAAGGGATAAGGATAACTGGATATGTATTGATGCCCTGTTAGGGTGCCCGCAGTGCAGTATTTTAGTAGATACTGGAGCCTGTATCTCCATTACAGATCTGGATAAAATCCTCCCCCTTGACACAACTGGGGCAAGGTGATACAATACTCCCCGTATATGATAGCCCAGATTTTGGAAGCTGGCAGACTGAGAGGTGTTACGGACAGTCAGTGAGCCAGATGGGAAGTCGCACTGCAGCCAGGAGACAATAACGTTGTGGTGGTTAAAGATAATAGAAAAAAACCCAGCAAGCTGTATGAATCAGGAAGGAGAGATACACGATTGCATTCCCCTCAAGGAATGGGAAGAAGACAGACAGGGTCGAGTTAAGGAGGAACCATTAGAGGGGCCGGATGTAAAATGTATGTTTGTAGATGGAGTGCACAAGTATTACGGTGTTGAGGCCTGGACAGGGTGGGCCGTGGTTAATTTGAAAGGGGAACTTTTGGCAGGAGAAAGGATAAATGGATGTCACTCCACACAGGTAGCTGAACTAAGAGCATTTTCTGCCACTCCCCAGCTAGGATAAGGACATGGAGTTAACATTGCTACAGACAGTAGGTATGCCTCTAGGGTGGTCCACAACGACAGGATGGCATGGGCAAGACGAGGTTATATTACCTCGAGTGGTAGTACAATTCAACACGAGACCCTGGTCAAGGATCTAGTGGAAGCAGCAACTGAAACCAAAAGAGGCAGTAGTAATTAAAATTAAAATGCACAGAAAGATCCAAACACTAGAACAGAGAGGAAATTAATATGCAGATAGTTCAGCCAAATTAATGTTAGAAGAGGAAGTGATAACAGCAGCAACTGTGAAAAAAATAGCCAAAGATGACAAACAGAGCATTTTAAGTTTACAAGCAGCAGCTAGTTTAGAAGAAAATACAGAATGGATTAAAAATGGGTCAGTGTTAGGAACAGACGATGTTTACAGGAAGGAAAGTAAGATGGTAGCTCCCACGTTCTGTCAACAGACTCTATACAATGTTAACCATGGGCTAGCACATGTCGGGAGGAATACAATGATACAATTGATATCCAATTGCTGATGGTGGAGTGGAATGGGAAGAGACATAGCTAAATTTTGTCAGAGATGTACTGCATGCCAGGACAGGGAATTAAAATCGAAATGAGCCACGAGCTCCATCCATGGGGAACATAGGAACACTTTCAAATGGACTTTATAGGACCACTTCTACAAAGTCAGAATTTAAATATTATGCCTGGTCATGGTTGACCAGTTCACCGGATGGGTAGAGGCTTTCCCCACAAGAGACTGTACAGCAACCACAGTAGCGAGGATATTTGACACAGAAATAATACCCAGATGGGGAGTTGCCCTACAATTGGACTCAGGCCAAGGGACCCATTCGTTTTACAGGCAGATGTCTAAGAGAAGCATGCAAACTCTTGGGAATAACACAGAAGTATCATATCCCCTACCACCAACAAAGTTCAAGCATGGTAGAGAGAATGAATAGAACTCTGAAAAATGCCCTGACTAATGCAATAGTAAGAGAAGGAGTTAAATGGACCCTATCCTTACCGGCCATTTTAATGGCCCAGAGAGCAACACCCCCTGAGGGCCACTGGACTAACACCTTTTGGACTCATGACAGGGCGGGGAATGACACTCTCCTAGGATCTGATCACTGGGGGAGCAGAACTCATTAATAGCAAAGAACAAGTCTGGGATTACGTAAAATCCCTCTGGAAGCATTCACTCGTACTTTATGGGCTAGGATAAGAACAGCAGCTTGTTAAGGACTGTGAGTCTGAGAGACACCCGGGACAAACGGGAATGTCAGCCCCAGGATCAAAGGTCCTGTTGAAAATAATCTCAAGCAAGGAAGCATTATCCCCTCGGTGGGATGGACCATGAAGTAATATTAACAGGTAACAGGAGCGCACTTGTTAATGAAGATGGAATTGGTGAATGGAGACATCCTGTCGAGTTAAAAGTATATGAGAACTATCAGCCACCAGCAAGTCTGGTATGCTCTCTCTCTGTCTCTCTCTCTCTCTCTTACAGATCCCGGGTGCTGTCTAGCAACATTTTCTCAGAATTTCACCAATAATCAACATAACTCGGAAGACCTGGAAAAACAGATTGTGACAAGATTGGGAGGTGGTAATTGTAACACTGATATTAGCGTACGCATGAAAATGCTAATCATCTGTGGGCTCCTCTCGAACCTAGTGCTAACCATTTATATACATGAAATATGCTTATGTCAAACGTACTAACGCCTCCACTTGCTGCATTTGTTCACACATTCCCTTACATTCAAAAGGCAGTATCCCTAAGAGACCTATTCCCTTTATGAAGTGGCAGAATGGATCGCTCACCAAAACAAACCCCTAATGGCTGGGATTCGCATGGCTAACAAATTGTCTGCAGTGACTGGGTTACAGAGGGTGGACTTTAATGGTACCCGAGATAAGTGGGAATCAACAGGGTACAGCTTTTCTGATGTTGAATGTTGGTACCAACCCCAATTTATTACCTCCCATATAACACTATTTGTTACCATTACCAACATTTCAAGACTGATTACTTCTACTTTTCTTATTTGATCCAAGCCAAGGAGTTGGTCTGCAGGTCACAGTAGTTGCATTCAATATTTTGATGTCACTTTGCCCACACCTAAACTTAATTTCACAAACCTCACATCAGCAGGAACTTTTAATGGTGACTGGTTTCCTGAATACATAACACATCTTATCCCATACAATGGCATTTACTTTGGTGTGTGGACACAAAGCATAGGCATGGCAACAGCCATCTTGGACAGGGTCACGTTACCTTGGTTACATGATGCCACTTGTACGCCATACATCATCCCTCCTGGAGGGATCACAGAGACAGCACAAACGTACCATTACAGAAACAGAAAGGTTCTTTGCCATTGTGTTTCCCTGGGACAGTGTAGCCAAACTAGCTACTGAATCTCTCAATATGGCAACTATTTTAGAATAGGTAGCAAATAACACATCTCAGGCTCTCGATAAGATTAATGCTGACATGGTCACCATATGAACCACTGCACTACAGAACAGAATGACAATTGACTGGTCACCATCTGGAAAAGGATGTCCATGAGCACCCATTGGCAAAGGGTGTTGCACATACATCCCAGACAACTCCAAGGAAATTACTGATTGAGGTGATCTCATTCATAATGAAGTAATCAAACATAACAACCTCCACTCTCACACATATGGAGTTGCACCACAGGGTGGCTGGGATCCCTGGGAACATCCTTGGTCCAGGGAATACTGATCTTGGTTGTTATCATCCATTTTGTCACTTTGCTATCACAATGTTTATATGTTGCTTACAGCAGTTATTAAAGTCTGGAAGAGCAGTTCAACTGTTGCATGCACTTTTTCTATATATACTAAAGGAGAAGCAACAAGAATAATATGACCCCACCATCATAATGGGGGAAGACTGGATCAAGCCTACTAAAGAAGTGCAAAAAATCATCAAGCAACAAGATATTAAACCTAAAGACTTTTTAAAGACATTTTATATTTGAATGCAGCACCTGTACTCCTGCAGCCTGGGAGGATTGACAGGAAATGAAAGACAGCATGACAAATATAGACCATTTCTGATCCAAAACTTTCAGCAGAAAGGTGGAAGCAAATACAAGTAAGTAGTGCTCCGATGGCAATTATCTGGCCATGGGCCGATAAGGGGAACGATTAGGGCTGCCCATGACAGAACAGAATAAAATGGCTGACGAAAGCTCTAACAAGATTTGCAGTACATGTTTTACAGAAATTAAAAGATTGTGGGAAAAAAAACTTGCGTTCTCAGCACAGAAAACAATAGCAATCTGTGAATAGCAACATTCTTTGCTATCTTAAAGATAAGGCTTAGGGGTGCAGGTGCACAGTTCTTTGAAAGTGGAATCGTAGTTAGACAGGGTGGTGAAGAAGGCATTTGGCATGCTTTCCCTCATTGATCAGAACACTGATTATAGGAGTTGGGACATCATGTTGTGATTGTACAAGACATTGTTAAGGCCACTTTTAGAATACTGTGTACAATTCTGGTCACCTTGAGAGGGTGCAGAATATATTTACAAGTATGTTGTCGGGTCGGAAGGTGGTTTGATCTATAGGGAGAGGCTGAATAGGCTGGGATTGTTTCTCCCTGGAGCATCGGAGACTGAAAGGTGATGTTATAGAGGTTTACAAAATCAAGGATAAGGTGAAATGCTAAGATCTTTTTCCTCATGTTAAGGAGTCCAAAACTAGAGGGCATAGACTTAAGGTGAGAGGGGTAAGATTTGAAAAGGACCAGAGGGGTAACTTTTTCACGCAGAGCGTGGTGAGTGTATGGAACAAGCTGCCAGACGAAGAGGTGAAGGTGGGTACAATAATAACATTTAAAAGGCACCTGGATGGATATATGAACAGGAAGGGTTGAAAGGAATATGGGCCAAATGCTGGCAAATGGGAATAGGTCAGATTGGGATGTCTGGCTCGTGTAGACGAGTTGGATCAAAGGGCCTGTTTCTACAATGCATGACTCTATGACTCTGTCTTTGGACTGTGGGAGGATACAGGAACACAGACAGGAAACCCATACAGACATGGAGAGAAAGTGCAAACTCCACCCAGAGAGTCGCCAAGGCTTAACCTGCAATGCTCACATCCGTGAACTAATCTTTAAAAAATTCCAATGGATGATTTTGGGTTGTCTGGCAATATACTCAGCCGCACGAGCTTCGAAACAATATTCTGCTGAGCGTGACCTCAATCTTCTCATCTATCTTGTTCTTAAACATCCTGGGTCTGAACAACATTTGCCTTGAGTATGACGCCATATGCAGTACTGAGCTTCACTGGGCTTGTAAAGAGGCAGGGAAGCTGATGTCTAAATTCAATTGGAGGGCCTTCTGGCTGACAATTCCATATAATTTAAGGATGAATGTCACAGCTTATTTGGGAGCATGTGCTGATATCGAGCCCCACTATTCCTTGCAGTCACTATAGGGGTGAAAAGTTAAGTAAACTACCACAATTCACAGTTTTCTTGACTGTCTGATTCAGTTCAGAAGAAATACACACCAAGTTTTGGTCATTAAAAGGAAAATAACTATTTACTGTGACCAAATTGATTTTCTTGACCAATGGCAGATAATAGGGAAAATAAATTACTAATTTATGACTGTACAACTTAAACTTCAAATTCACACACAAAAATAGACGCATGAAGAGAAACAGGCAAGACACAACTGCTGTGTGGAGAAAAAAAAGTCAGGGAACAATCTCTTGCATTGCCAGTTCAAATCACAAAAAACTGGATGGGTTTAGTTCTTCTATTATTATTATTATTATTTTCACAGTGATGACCAATCTTTTGTTCACTCGTTGATTATTATGACCCACTGTCTTTCTTTTCCATTTGGGTTTTAGACTTATTTCTTTCAGCATTTCTGAATGTAGTTTTCCTGCTCTTCTGACAGACAATTGGAGCTACTTTATTCTGACAGGGGTCAGAGAGTTATTGATCCAGACAACTTTGGATGTTTGCTTGTTGCTCTGTTTGCATTTCTCTCACAGGCTGCATGTGTTAGGCTGCAGCCTGAGGAATCAAGAGGGTTGTTACTTTGCTGAACCTTCTTGACCCCACAATAAATGGTGAAATTTCACCTGGCTCAATGCTCCCAAAAAAGTAGGATTCTTCCACGTGCATCAGCTAGCTTTGCCCATTTCTCCAAGTTGATCACAACTCCTTATACATTCTCCTCTTTCAAAAAATAATGTAAAATTTTCTCATTTTCAGTCCACAGTCAAAAGTAAAAAAATTTGTTGTCTTACATGAGGTCAAGGGCTGGACAGGCTTCCTGTTGAGTAGCAAGTATGGTTAATCTTAGAAATCATACAGTATTACACCAATTTGTCAGTCCAGTGTTGTAATATTGCCTGTCTTTAAACATTTAACATAAGGTTCAATCATCCAGAGGTGAAGCGTTGAAAGTGTGATGGTTGTCAACAGTGTTCCCTCTAATTTTCTTACAGGCCTCCTAGGCCTGTACGCTACAGTAACTTCTGGAGTCAGAAGGCAATGATGTGATAGGTGTGGCTAATGTTGATCACTGTGCATGGAACATCAGAGTGGCTGTGTGCAAGCCTAACTTAGAGGGGAACACTGGTCATCAATGTTCCCCCAGCCATGCACTCTAACAATGCAGCAACCGAAGCCCTTGTCTAACTTAAAGCAGTTAAGATTGAAGGTGGACATCCGCCACCCTCCACACTCCTGGTTGATAGCTTCTCCAAGAGCCCGATTTTGTTAGGAATGCTGTCCTTTTCAAACATGAATCTTACTCATTCCTAACACACGCTTCTGTGAGGAATGAGGAGCACTCTGACTGTGACCATAGCTTTGTGGGATGTGGGCAGAGCCTTGTTCCAACATGCAATGTTTCCTTGTGCTATTTTGAGCGGTGTGTAAAAAGGCAGCTGGCACTTTTCTCGTGCAGTTCCCTCTCTTTCTTCCATGATGCTGTTTGTACTTTATATCTTCTCTGGCAGCACCACTGATGGTTGACTAGTTGGAGCCCTTGCAAGGTCCAGAAGTGGGTTAAATGGTTCAAAACAGAATGTGTGGCTCATGCAGCCTACCGTCACTTCCCTGCGGTGCTTAGTCCAGTGGCTGGTTTATCATTGTAGGTTTTTCCCTGCTGCGAGTCTTGGCTGTCTCTTTCAACGTGGCAGATCTTTGTATTGAGGGATCTAGAATAGCACCCTCTTTTGCCCGCTTTCGGGGGTGCACTGACTTACCTTGTAACTTCATCTTGGGAGGCTAACTGCTACCAGTCACCTTTTAGGCTTGCATGCGAGTGGTCATCACTGCTCCTGTTATCTGATAAAAGTTTCCTTTTATTGTTGCCACCATATTATAATGTCATATTGTGGTTGTAACACAAAGAGGTGAGTTGATCTTGTACAAGTGAACAGGAAAGTTTCATTAAGTATATACACGAGATCCATTGCTAGGTAAAAGAGGAGCATTTCTCAAATCCTATTGGCTCCGTCCTAATTCCCAGTGTACACAATGTCAGCAGACATGGCTAATGATGTATGCCAGTCAATAGCATAATGTGATTTAGCCTTTATCCAGCAGTGATGAGTGAAAAGTGGATTTTAGGGCAAGTTTAGGGGCGAGATGCTCATATATTGTAAAATAGTCTTAAAGTCACAGGGCAAAGGTAGAATACTTGAAAGCCTTGCATGCATTAATGGAAGTCAATGCTGACAAAGGATCAGGAGTATCAGAAAGGTTAGCAGTTAATAATTAAGGTGAAAAGGTAGGATGTACTGAAAAGGCTTGCAAAAAGTAGCAAAACAAATTGCCAAAATCTTTCCAACATCTTTGTGTCTTTTTTTTTGGTTTTGGTTTTTGATTGAATTATCCTCAGTCATTTTCTATTTAAATACAAAAGGCAGGCTCTTATAGTTGCCCTGAGCGAGTTGGGCATGAGTGAGATACGTGGCAAACTTGGGTGAGAAGTCTGCCGAAGCCTATCTTGATGTTGGGAGCAACCCATTCCATCTTTTATGCATTTGACAAGAGGCAGGCAAGTTTTTTGATTGGCAGAGGAGTTGCCCATTAAGGGAGATTATAACACACAGTTAACGCCACAACTTGCCTCATTAATATTCAGCTTGCTATCTTACCAAATGCACCAAACAAGCCAGATATTGAAATTTCTTGGTGTGGGGTATCACGGCAGGTACCTGGTTCTCTGTTGATGGCAAGGAGCCTCCATTTTGCTCAGCACCAAACAGGGCACAGCCTATCGCCCCCAGGCACATGCGCCCCTCATCCACCCGATATTGGTATCGACATTCAACATGCCTTCACGCCCAGTGTGGCACCTCCTCCATCCACTTGCAGACCACTAAGGAAGCTCTGACTTATGTCGCAGGGTGTGCAGCGGTAAGCAGTATTGAGAGGCCGCTGCAAGGACACTTTGTGTACAGGGACAGGCACCCAACTCACAGACTGGACCAGAATGCTTTGCAGGTCTGCCGGCTTGCTCTCATAGCAATGGTCACCTGGCACCTACCTGCATATTCACAGTATCCATGCCATGCCATATCATGCCAGTTGGCATGTTGGTGCTTCAGCCAGTGACAAAAGATATCAGTGCTGCAATATTGGCATGCTCTTTCACATAGAGACACAGACAGGCTGCTTGTCATTCTGCTTGTTATTTGGGATCTGTCCATCTGTCCATGTGCTATACAGCACATTGAGGCATCAACCTATCGCCTACAACATGTACCAGCTGCCTCTGCAGCAAACACACTGCACCATCATTCAACTAAATGGCCATGTCAGAAACTGGGTGAGGTCTAGTTCTCAATCCAGTCAAGTGGGTCCTGCTGCTCAGGGGTCTAGTGTCCACAGAAAGCAGTGCAGGGACTTGACCACGGTCAGTCATTTAATCAAGCTGGGCACAGACAGGGAGTGAGTGATGGTTAGTCCTATTAGACCGGCAGTAGCTGTCAGGAGAATCACGTATCTTCAGTCAGAGAGCTGCAAACACAGCAGTCAGAGGTCAGGGATAACAAGGTGTAGAGCTGGATGAACACAGCAGGCCAAGCAGCATCAGAGGAGCAGGAAAGCTGACGTTTCGAGTCTGGACCCTTCTTCAGAAATGGGGGAGGAGAAGGGGATTCTGAAATAGATAGGGAGAGAGGGGGAGGCAGATGGAAGGTGGATAAAGAAGCAGATAGGTGGAGAGGAGACGGACAGGTCAAGGAGGTGGGGATGGAGCCAGTAAAGGTGTGTGTAGGTGGGGAGTTAGGATGGGGGTTAGTCAGTCAAGGGAAGACGGACAGGTCAAGGAGGCGGAGATGAGCCTGGTAGGTAAGAGGTGGGAGTGGGGGTTGAGGTGGGAGGAGCAGATAGGTGGGAGTAAAGATGGACAGGTCAGGGAGGCGGGGATGAGCTGGGCTGATTTTGGGATGAGGTCGGGGCGGGGAGATTTTGAAGCTTGTGAATTCCACATTGATACCATTGGGCTGCAGGGTTCCCAAGCGGAATAAGAGGTGCTGTTCCTGCAACCTTCGGGTGGCATCGTTGTGGCACTGGAGGAAGCCCAGAATGGACATGTCGTCCAAGGAGTGGGAGGGGGAGTTGAAATGGTTCGCGACTGGGAGGGGCAGTCGTTTGTCACGAACGGAGCGTAGGTGTTCCACAAAGCGGTCTCCAAGCATCCGCTTGGTTTCCTCGATGTAGAGGAGGCCACAATGGGAACAGCGGATATAGGATACCACATTGGCAGATGTGCAGGGGAACATCTGTTTAATGTGGGAGGTTTTATTGGGGCCTGGGATGGGGGCGAGGTGGGAGGTGTAGGGGCAGGTGTAGCACTTCCTGCGGTTGCAGGGAAAAGTGCCGGGGATGGTGGGGCTAGTGGGTAGTGTGGAGTTGACAAGGGAGTCACGGAGAGAGCGGTCCCTCTGGAAGGCAGATAAGGGTGGGGAGGGTCAGATTGCAGATGACAGAAGTGTCAGAGGATGATGCATTGGATCCGGAGGTTGGTGGGGTGCCACGTGAGGACGAGGGGGATTCTGTTTTGGTTGTTATTGCGGGGACGGGGCGTGAGGGATGAGTTGTATTGAAATGCGAGAGACGTGGTCAAGGGTATTTTCAAGCACTGTGGAGGGGAACTTGCGGTCCTTGAAAAATGAGGACATCTGGGATATTTGGGAGTGGAATGCCTCATCTCGGGAGCAGATGTGGCGGAGGCGAAGGAATTGGCAATAAGGGATGGCATCCTTGCAGGAAGGTGGGTGGAAGGAGGTGTATTCTAGGTAGTTGTGGGAGTCGGTAAGTTTGAAATAGATTTCGGTTTCCAGGTGGGTGCCAAAGATGGAAACAGAGAGGTCCAGGAAGGAGAGAGAGGTATCAGAGATGGTCCAGGTGAACTTAAGGTTGGGGTGGAAAGTGTTGGTGAAGTGGATGAACTGGTCGAGCTCCTCATGGGAGCACGAGATGACACCGATACAGTCATCATAGTAACGGAGGAAGAGGTGGGGTTTAGGGCCAGTGTAGCTACGAAAGCTGTTCCCATTGTGGCCTCCTCTACATCGGGGAAATCAAGCGGAGGCTTGGACACCACTTTGTGGAACACCTACACTCGGTTCACGACAAACAACTGTACCTCCCAGTCGTGAACCATTTCATCTCCCCCTCCCACTCTTTGGACGACATGTTCATTCTGGGCCTCCTCCAGTGCCACATTGATGCCACCTGAAGGTTGCAGGAACAGCACCTCGTATTCCGCTTGGGAACCCTGCAGCCCAATGGTATCAATGTGAACTTCACAAGCTTCAAAATCTCCCCTCCCCCAGCCGCATCCCAAAACCAGCCCAGTTCGTCCCTGCCTCCCTAACCTGTCCATCTTTTCTCCCATCTATCCGTTCCTCACACCTCAACCCCCAATCCCACCTCCTACACACTAGCCTCATCCCCACCTCCTTGACCTGTCTGTCTTCCCTTGACAAATAACCCCCATCCTAACTCCCCACCTACACTCACCATTACTGGCTCCATCCCCGCCTCCTTGACCTGTCCATCTCCTCTCTACCTATCTGCTCCTTTACCCATCTTCCATCTGCCTTGCACCCCCGTCTCTATTTATTTCAGAATCCCCTTCCCCTCCCCCATTTCTGAAGAAGGGTCCAGACTCTAAATGTCAGCTTTCCTGCTCCTCTGATGTTGCTTGGCCCGCTGTGTTCATCCAGCTCTACACCTTGTTATCTCAGATTCTGCAGCATCAGCGGTTCCTGCTATCTTTGAGTCAGAGGTCAGGTATGTCCAAGGGCTGTTCATCGGTCAGAGGTCTGGAGGTGAATGCAGTCCTCTTGGTCCATCCATTGATGGTTAGGAAGGATGCAAGAGAGGCCTTGTAGGTGCAGCCAGGCTTTCACTGACAGGATATATAGGACCTGCATTGGGGGTGACTAAGTTTGGGGAGGGACGGATGGAGGGAAAAGTGACAAGCATAAAGATGAGGACAAGGACAAATGACGGGGGGGATTTTCACGTGTATGAGGTATAGGAAGAACAGCATCGGACAGTATAATAGGGCTATAGGAGGGTTGTTATTGACAGTGACCACAACTATGGCCTCAAGGCTGGGAGCATGGAGGAATAGGATGGCCATCATTCAGGTATAATGTCAGGGTGGTAGGATATTGGTGTCTGTGGCTGTCTTCCTTGAAAGTAAATGCAGATGCTGCAGTATCGGGGCTAACAAAAGGCCCAAAATCAGCGGTGGACACTGTGGAGGCCAAGGATCATCCATTTCACACAGAGATCATGGCCACAGGTTCTCTCAGAAGGCATGGACTCTGTAGGAGGAGTGCTTTGGCCCTGTTGTCTTTTCCTGGGGATGAGCTAGGCGCAGTGCCAATGTAGGGTCCATATGTCCTGGGACACAACGACACAACTGCACCGGATATGGGGGCAGGACCTGAAGGTTGTGGGAGTGGGAAGGCATCTTCTCCAGTTGGCTGTGAAGGTGACTGCTGCTCGGAATCTGTCTCCTTCCAGGGAGTGATAGGAGAGCTGTTTGTTTCCCTCACCCCTGCCCCCACAATGCATCTGGAAGGTGACCGATGGCATCTATGCAAGATGACAGCACTTCGTTATGTTCCCCAATGAGGAGGTCAATGCTGCATTGGGATTCGGGAACATAGCAGGCACAGCCAGGAACAGGGTGCCATCGACTGTAGACACATTACATTGGGAGCACTATATCACAATACTGTGGAATTTACCAATAGGAAGGATTTCTATTTGACGCACAACCAGTGATCACTGTTATCACTCCCTGGAGGTTATAGAATCATACAGCACGGAAAACAGAACCTTCAATCTAGCACGTCCACACTGACCAAGCTTCCCAAACGGACTTACTCTCCAGGGAAGAAAGCCCCAGCCTATCCAGCTGGACATAGCTCTTGTGGCTAAAGGGGTCAAAGGATATGGAGAGAAACGGAGAATGGGATATTGAAATTGCACTCTTTCCAGCTTAATGACATTCTTCCGATAGCAGAGCAACCAGAATTGTACACAGTACTCAAAAGTGGCCTTACCAATGTCATAGAATCCCAATAGTGTGGAAGCAGGCCATTCAGACCATCAAGTCAACACTCATACTCCAAAGAGCATCCCTACCTTAATCCTGTAGCCAATCCACCTAATTTTATACATTTTTGGACTGTGGGAGGAAACCAGACCACCTGGAGGAACTCCATACAGACAGTCACCCAAGGCTGGAGTTGAACCTGGGACCCTGATGCTGTGAGGCAGCAGTGCTAACCACTGAGCCACCATGCTGCAGAGCAAAGTCCTGTACAACCGTAACATGATGTCCCAACTCCTATACTCAATGCTATGACCGATGAAGGCAATCATGCCAAATGCCATCTTTACCACTCCGACTACCTGTGTTAACACTTTCAAGGAGCTATGTACCTACACCCACAGATCTCTCTGTTCTACAACACTACCCAGGGCCATACCATTAACTATGTAAGTCTTGCCCTGATTCATCTTGCCAAAATACAACACCTCAAGTTTATCAAAATTAAACCCCATCAACTATTCCTTAACCCAATGGCCCCACTGATCAAGATCTCATTGTACTCTTAGATAACCTTCTTCACTGTACACTATACCACTAATTTTGATGTCATCTGCAAACTTACTAACCATGCCTCCTATATCCTCATCCAAATTATTTATATAAATGACAAACAACAGTGGACCCATCACAGAACTCTGCGGCAAACCACTGGTAACAGGTCTCCAGCCCGAACAACAACACTCTACCATACCTTCTGTCTCTTACGGACAAGCCAATCGTGTATCCAATTGGTTGGCTGTCCCTGGTGTGTGCCCACTACCTTGGAAATGCAATGACTCCTACATCTTGGAGCACTCACGTGTACCTGAACCTGTGAATTCTGCAGAATTCTCTCCCATAGAAAGCTATTGGACCAGTTTGTTAGATGTATTCAAGACAGAGCTGGACATAGCTCTTGTGGCTAAAGGGGTCAAAGGATATGGAGAGAAACTGAGAATGGGATATTGAAATTGCATGATCAACCATGATCAGATTGAATGGTGGTGCAGACTCAAAGGGCCTATTCCCTGCAACTTTTTTTTTATGTTTCTACATGTGCCAGGTGCATTTGAAGGTCCAAGAGCCTTAAAAAACTGGTTACTGGGGAAACAAGGACTACCCAGCGTTACCATGGCTGATAACGCCATTGTACAATCTCCTGATTGATGTACATACAATGCTGCCCATGTCTCGACCATGTCCTCAGTGAAGGAGCTGATATGACTGCAGAAGATGTAGTCCCACTGTTTGGGACAGTCTGGGATAGCCATCCAGTATAGCCTGTACGGAGTGAACTGCATTATACTGACATGCTGTACTGTACAAATTGAAACAGGCAATGAGAATTCTGAGAAACTAGGAAAGGGTAACAGTCTTCTCCTGAGGAGGATGAGGACATTGTGGAGACAAAGCTCTCCTTGTCTATGACACAGTTCTGCTGTGAAAGGTGTCACAAGGCAGACAGGAGGTGAATAGCACCTTGTTCCAGTTGATAAGAACTGGGAGCAGTGGACCATTACGGACAATAGAATCATCATCCTGCCAGATTTTGGTTTGCATTGTCGACACAACCTGCAGCCTCTGTTTCGTTTGTGTTTACCTTTGCTGACTGTAAATAAAAGTTCATGTTAGGAATCGGCTGACTGGTTGCTGAAAAATGATGGTTGCCTACTGGACAAAACACAAGCTGCGGGCATTGGAACAGAGTAGCAATGACTTACAGGGTGTTGAGATAGATTGTAGCTAAAGACAGGTAAACTGCACGGTGTGGTGGTTAAACAGTGTTAAGGGTGAGGGAATGGGGTTGTATGTGTAAGGATTGTCAGCTGGGCTTTGTGCCTTGAGTTGCATGCCTTTGTGGCATTGTGTTGCTGGTGAGGGGCATCACCGGGCTGCCAACTCTTGTACAGTATGCAGTAGCCTTTCAACGATGACACAGGCTCAAGCGATCTGGTCATTTGGTGAATATTTACCTAGCGGTGAGTTGTCCTGGGAGTGGTGCCTGATAAGATGCAGATGAAATTGGATGTGAAGGATGCCATAGGGTGGAGTAGGTAGTTAATAAGGTGAGTAATATTGTGGAGTGAACAATGCTCCTAAAAGCTCTACGTAACTCGCAATCAGTCAAAATTTACCAATAACAGATTTACCCCAAAGTCTCTCCATCTCAAAGCACCCTTTAGCTCAAAGGTCATATTTTCTATGAACAGAAGCTGTATCCAATTTGCAGTAACTTGCTCTTGTCCTTGGTAGCAACATCAGATTCTGCGTTCATTGCACTGATAACAGAGATCACAGTCTCCTCACCACCATTGTAACCTTGTTTAACATATTTACCCAGCTTTAAAACAGCAACTTTCAGCTGTCAGAGAGATGTCAGAGGATTGAAAAGTTGCAATCATGGCATCCTTATACAAGAGGAGGGTAAGGACCTTTTTAATTTAAATTAGCCAGAGAAAGGTTGATCATACTGCGATAGGTTTAAGGCTTGGGGCTAGAGATACAGTTGAGGATGTGGATGTGAGGAAGAACTTACCCACACAGACGATGTTAATGATCCAGGACTCACTGTCCATGAGGGCAGTGGAAGCAGGGATGATCAATAATTTCAAAAGGAAATTTGATAAACTTGTAGGTTCACTGGGATACAGTCTGAGAAAGGGGCAGCATTGAATGCTCTAAAGAGGGGCAGCATGGTTTCCTTCTATGTATGCTGACTCTATGGACAACATGTAGGCACTAATATTGAGGAATGAATTGAAGAAAGTTTAGCCTACTTATCTCCATATTGAAACAGTCTTCTCATTTGCCTGAATAAAGCTTTCAGTTCCCATTTATTCCAAGCGTCAAAATGCTAAATTCTTGGCAATCTATCTTTTCTTTCTGTATCTTTCCTATGTTGGCCTAAACTAAGTTTCCGTGATGATATCGATAACTCACATTGCTATGACACCTTCAATATAAACAAAAGTGACTAAAGGAGCTTCACAAACGCTTGACAAGAATTAATGTTGAGATGAAAATGATTAATTGGATGTGGTCAGTAAAACGTTTTTAATTAGTGGTGTTTGATGAGGTAGAGGGAAGTGAACAGACGGGATTATTCACGGCTGGGAATTCCAGAGGATAGGAATTGGGTGGCTGACGTTACTGCTGGCAATGACTGAATAAAGATGCAATATAGTTCTGGCTGAGAGCTGACAAGCAGCTTCCATTTGGACTGTTGCTGAGCTTGATACCAGGATGGGAATTAGAGCTAGAATAATGCTATTGCTACACACTGATTAATCAAGTCACAGTGACCCAGGAAGCTCCATGCCTCTGAGCCCATTTATTTAATTTGACAATTCACCACCTCTTTCTGTGTTGAAGTTCATCATAAATAATTGGCAAAGTTATCAATATTAGAGGCTGGTTTATTTTATGAAGTGGAAATTGACACAATCACTGTGCAAAACAAATTGCAACACTGTGTGATGCTTCTGGATGCATAATTCACAGGTGGTAAGAGTCTGAAGGAAATGGAAGGATCAATATTATTGCAGTGATTGTGGTCTAATTGCATCATTGTTTTAAAATGTGGTTGTTGCTTTGCATGATCTGATATATATATATATAAAGCATTGAATCAAAGCAGACAGCAGGCAGAAAGAAAAGTGGATTTGAAGTGTCTTCCAAACAATCTACACAGACAAAATGAAAATCATTCTTTTCCTGTTTACAGCAGCCCAGATCCTCTACTGTTCTGGCAAGTGTTAAAATATGCTAAGGAATAGCTTTTGCATTTTTAAAAATTGTGATGTGTAGATGTTAATCCAAAGGCTTATTACCAAACATATTTTCATCCTTAAAATCCTGTGCTTTTTGATTTAGGGGAAATATGTGGAAATACTACCTTCGCAGCCATTGGGATAATTAAAAATGCTACAATTACAAAGTTTAATGCAGAGTTTGCGATGAATAACCTCTTTGCTGTTGTGAGGTGTGCAGTAACAAATGTAAGTGACGCTAAACAAAACTGACTCCTTTTTTGTCTTTTTCCTCATAATGAACATTACCATTGTGAATTCTTTCTGCTGGCAGTGCCAGTATTTTACTGTCAACCTTATGACATTTTATCTGGTTGTTGTTAATGGTGGAAGATTTTATTATATTTATCGCAAACTAACGTCCTATTGTGTTTTCTGTGGAACTAAGTTATTTCTGGTTGTCATCATATTTTACAGATTTCTTTAATTGCCATAATCAAATGGCAGAGCAGTTTCAATGAATCATTTGCCCTAATTCTGTTCCTATATCTTATGGCTTTAATGTAACTATTAGCCTTAAATATGTTTTGTTAACATTATAATAGGATATTCCTATGCAAACACCTGCTAATTAGGTGTGAGCCTGCCATTTGACTCCAGAAAACAGTGATAACAGACTCTGGTCATAAGACCCTATTAAAGAGCAAATCCCAATTTGTTCACAGCGAATTCTATCTGCCAGCATAACAAAGACAAAATACTGCAGATGTTGAAAATCTGACAAAAAGAGCAAGAGTGCTGGAGAAGCTGAACAGATCAGGTAGCAATTGGGGACAGAGAAAAACAAAATTAATCTTTCAGTTTGGTGACCGTTCTATTCATTGTCTTCATCTTCTGGTCCTTTCGTTTTAACAAATTTTCTTTTTTTTAATACTATTTTTAAAACCACTTGTTTCTAAGTGAGGCAATTATCTTGTTCTAGTCCTTACTTTCAGTCTTCATTCAGAGCCTGTGCAATTTGCTTTATTGACAGTAGTAACTTTCACCTCCTTTACGCATTGAGGAGAAATATGCTTCCATTCCTCTTATCTCATTAAAATCCTGATCAATAAACATCTGAGCCTTGTATTTAATTAATCTATATTTGGGAATCATATTTCAGTTCTTAATTTTAATTGAACTCCTGTTTGATTCAAACAAAGAGTCATTTAGTCTATCAATAAATTGGTGCTCAGATGAAGAACATCATCACTCGTAAATGAACATTGCTTTAATTGAATTCAGATATTCCATGGGAAATAGCCCTGTTCCCACATTTCCTGGTGGCGACTCAATAGGATAACCACAAATATGTCATCACAATTCTTGCGTGAGCCAAACACCTTTTGTTCAGAAACCTTATGTCTTCCTGTGCTATTATGTTTAAAACATGTTTTTTATATTGAGATTGAACCATGAAACTCCCAGGAAACATTTAGAAAGGAGATCAAGCTGTAATCATTTCTGTCTGATCTGGAGCTGTCGATCATGATTCAGGCAGACCATGGATGTTCCTGGTCTTGTCTCCATTGTTTGTGTCCTTGCTTTCTCCTTTAAGAGAAGGGGCTAAAGACAAAACTTTGTACTCTCTGGATGTACCCTGATTGCTTATCAGTTTCCTAAAGGCTAATGAAATCTTAAAAGAGCAATTACCGTTGGGAAATTATAATGTTGAGCTACTTACAGCAGCTGTACAGCAAGTTTATCTGCCACAAGGAGGCACACTTACTCTGGTAGCATACCCACTTTTTGATGTCCTCAATGATGTTAAAGAAGATTGCATTCAGACATTGCCAAGTTCTCAGAACTGATGATGCCACACTAACATTCCACACAGTGAGAAACATATGGATTCTCTCACAGCTGTAAAGTTTCATTTGACTATCAACATCAGGAAGACAAATGGCATTGTTCAGGATGTTACCACACCAGTCTCTATCTGCATTATCAGTGTGATGTTGGAGATTTTCAACAACTTCATACATCTAGACTCCCACAATTACCAGCAATCTGCTATTTGATTCTGAAACCAATGCAAAGATCGCGAAAGCTGTGAATGCTATGCCCAAGCTGGATAGGAGAATGTAGAAAACAGTGACCTCAGAACACCAAACTGCATAGCTACCATGCCTGCGTCCTCAGTGCACTCTTCTCCTGTGCTAAGCATGAGAATAGTTTGAACAGTTTCCACCTTTGCTGTCTCAGACAAATACTTGGTATCTCTTGGCAGGACTAGGTCACTGGCTGAAAGGTCACAAAAGGTATCAATTCCATTAGCTTCTGCTCAGTGTTAAGCCAGTGGTGCCCATACTGGCTCAACTACATTCAACATAACGATAAAGAACATATACACAAAGACATTCTGCAAAGTGAACTGGCCACACGATTGCAACTTCCTGGGCATCCATACTTCTGCTACAAGGTCATCTGCAAGCAAGATTTACAATTGGAATGTAACCACTGACAGCTACATCTAGAGGTTGATTGTTTGGAAAGGCACTGGAAGAGGTGAGTAGAAATGGAAAACTCAGTTGGCTGAGAAGGGGAGCCACAGAAAATCGAGGACAGTGATTTTTATCTTTATTATTCATTGATTCGAGTGTAGCAGGCAGGGGAAACATTTATTGCCGAGCCTTTGTTGCACTTAAGACAATGGTGGTGAGCTGGTTTCCTGAACCACTTCAGTCCATTTGGTGTAGCTATACACATAATGCCAACAAGGAAGGAGTTCCAGGATTTTGACGCAGTGACACTGAATGAAAAGTGATATAATTGTAAGTCAGAATGGTGTGTGACTTGGAGGGGACTCTCAGGTGGTGATATTCCCATGTATCTGCTGCCCTTGACTTCCAGTGGTAGTAATTTTGGGTTTGGAAAGGGCCGCCTAAGGAGCATTCAGCAGTGCATCTTGTCGAGGGTACACACAGCTGATTCTGGGCTTTTCTTGTGGAAGGACTTAAAGCTCAGAAATGTGGTGAAACTCAAGTGGGCTGCTTTGTCCTGGGCTGTGCCTGAGTTTTTGAGCATTTTTGGAGCCATGTTCATCCAGGGAAGTTGGGAGTATTCCATCACCCTCCTGAATTGTGTCTTATAGATGGTAAGTAGGCTTTTGGGGTGTTGGGAGGTGACTTAATAGCTACAGGATTCCTAGTGTTTGAGCTGCTCCTTTAGCCACAGTACTTTCACGACTAGCCCACTTTAGTTTCTGGTCAATGTTAACCCCCACGATGTTGATAGAGTGAGATTGAGTGATATTAATGCTATTGAGCATCCAGGGGTGATGGTTAGAGTCTTTCTTGTTGGAGATGGTATAGCCCAAGTATTGCTGGGTTTGCGCATGGACAGCTTCAGTACCTGAGGAGTCAGAATGGTGTGGGACGTTTTGCAGTCATCATCAAACATCCCTGCTTCTGTATTTATGATGGAGGGAATGTCATGAGTGAAGCAGCAGGAGAAAGTTGTGCCAAGTTACATGTACTTTTCCAGCACACTGTCTTCCTCTGCAGCCAATGCAGCATACATTGCCATGCCAGAGTAAGGTCCTTAAAATAGAAAGTTGCCAAATATGTAAAATTATGCTCAGAAAAATTAAGATTTCTATTAAGAACGTTAATCTCATCAACACCCCTTAATAGTGATGACGTAGAAGTTTGACAGATACAGCAGCAACCAGTGATTCTCACTGTTCTGTCAGTGTTAGCTCACTGATGTTGCCTTCAAATGCTACAATGTTGATGACCATTCTCTAATTCCTGTGGTTCATGCTGGTTTCTCTGGGTTCATTCTCACAATGCAATATTATGGTTTGGAAAACAAGGTGTAAGACATTTTCTTCTGACTGAAGGTTTCAATTTTATTGTGGTATTTTAAAATCTGTCTGTTATGGTGATCACATTTTCTGATATCTATTATTTTATGTCGCATTTTCATTTTAGTCTTGGGAAGAACGAGGTAAAGACTGCAATGCTATTCATGCCTTAAATCCTTGCGTTTTTCAAATGCATTCCTGTGGTGTTTTCATCAGAGGAAACCCAGCATTCATTGTTCATTCTCAATAACTATTGTGAGTCACTTTCTTTATTGGTGGAGCCTGTGTGCCCAATGTACTCCCACAGTGCTGTCAGAAGGAATTTGAGGATTTTAAACTAGCTACTTTATCCCAAATTAAACAATCAATCACATTTTTGAGGATCTGGTCTGGGAAGTGGGTAAGATTGGGCACATTAGGGAAGTTACCTTCCTAAATCACATTAGTCATTTCGATGTGTTTTGCAATAACCCGGGTATTTCACAGGCACTATGAAATAGGATCCTAGATTTAACCTTCCAGATTTATTTCATTCACTGAGTCTCAAACTCATCCAGATGTTGTAGTGGGATTTGATCTCACCTCCTCAGATCATAGAATTTATGGTTACATTTTGTCATTTTGTGAAAACTCTCGGTTCGAACAATTCCCCTAGTTCCGTTCCCCTGCCGTTTTACTACAGCTCCACAAAGTTCTTCTTTTTGGCAAGTTATCTAATTGTCTTTTGAAAACCATAATTGAATCTGCCTCCTCCACACTCTCAGGCAGTTCATTGCAGATTATAATGAGTCGCTGCGAAATGTTTTATTTCATGTTGGTTTTGCATTATTTGCCAATCAGCTTAAATAAATGCCTTCTGGACCTTGACCAGCCACCATCTATGGGAAACATTTTTTCCCACCTCCTCTACTCCATGATTCTGTTCATACCTTGCACAAATCCCTTCTTAGCCTTTTTTGAGGAGAACAGTCCCAGCTTCTCCAATGTATCCTGATAACTGAAGTTCTTCATCCCTCTCAGGATCATTGTCGTGAATTGTTGCTGTAATCTTTCCAATGCTTTCAAATCTTTCCTAATGTGTGGTGCCCAGAATTGGACAAAATATCTAACTGTGGCCAAACCAATGCTAATTATATAGGTTCATCATCGCCTCCTTCTGTTTGTATTCACTGCCACGGCCTAACTGATGGGTTTGATGACTTGTAGAATATATGGCCCTCTTCCCCAGTCCACTCCATTTGAAATTGTATCCTTAATTTCATATTGCCTCTGCATTTTCTTCCTAACTAAGATACCTCAGTGACACTCAGTGTATGGGGGGAATCCTTTACTTCATTTGGAGTCAGTACACGTGAGACATTTCCCCCAGTATGAGTCAGCAATCACGGAACCTTTACTCCAATTACAATCAGTGGACGTGGGACCTTTAGCTCAGGGAATCAGTACATGTGGGACATTTATCCCAATTAGATAGATGAAGCACAAGCACTCATCCCTGCGATATCTCACTCGTAAAATGACCGTTTATTCCTACTCTTTGTTTATGCACCAACCAGTTCTCCATCCATGTCAGGACACTACCCTCAATACCATGCACTTTAATTCCATATGTTAATCTCATTTGTGGGACCTTATCATAATCTTCAGCCAGTCCAATTAAACCACTTCCACAGGGTCCCTCTTATCAACGCTGTTAAACTTGGAAAATTTGACAAGCTTGATTTCCCTTTCAGAAACACATGCAGATTCTGCCCAATCCTGTCAGTGTTTTCCCTTTGGCCTTGTGGTTCTTCAGTTGAACCTCTCTTTGATTGGATGATCACTTGCAATCCTGGCTTCTTGGAAAATCTTGTTGTGACATGCTGTGCGTTGGGACACCTCTATATTCATCTAAACCATTTTGTGGAGCTAAAAATATACTTCTCAGACGGATTTCTTAAGGTCTTATGATCTTATGTTGTCTTATTTATTTTCTGATTAATAAGTAATGATGATTTATTCAAGAAAACCTTGGAATTAGTTCTCCTTCAATTTTATCCAGTTTATTACATTTGAAATGAAGTGTGGCAGCTGCATACTAAAAGAAAAACAATGTTAATTGTTGTGATTAACCATGACATGGTTAAAAAGAGGGGAGCTGATACATTCTCCTCACCTCGTTGAAATATATTTCAGCTGGTCCAGCTCCTTTTAGAACTCCATTGAAACAAGCTTTATTAAGCGCAACTCTATTCCTTTGTTTAGATTACAGATTTGGGAGAAGGTATGGCCTTGATCAGTTTAGTCATTGATGTCCAGCAAACACTGTGTCCTAAAGACTCTGGTTTGGATCCAGCAAACTGTACTCTGATACCTCTCCCAGATGCTGTGAGTATTACAATGTTAGCCATTAATTGCTCTGTTGTAGTTAAACCTTAATACACTTGAAGCTTTAGTGTAACAACACAATGACCTACCATGGAACATTAGAAATTTCATGTTCTGTTGATTGATATTTCTCATTGGCGCACATACAGTGGAAACTGATGAAGCATCTACCTATGTCTAAGCTTCAGGGAGAGAGTTTTGGAAAGCAATGCTATCGACATGGAACAATATCTCCTCCAAAAATCTTCTCATCCAATACTGGATGTTGGATAATCAGTCTTATAATTTTACAATAGAAGAGTCAAGAGAGGTTGTGCTCAGGTCGAGCTGGGTGTCATCAGTGAACTTGTGAATACCAGAACTGCATTTTTGAATGATGTTGCCAAAAAGGCAGCACGCAGATGAGAAATCGGCAACAATAGAGACAACGGATAAATGCTTGGGAAACAACAGAGGTAAATGTGCAGGAGATGGAAGAGAAGTCATTGCAAATGATTCTTTCGCTATTATGAGAGAATCAGGTGAGAACAGTCCCACCCAAGTGGATAACAGTGGAGAGGCATTGAACGTCCGATTGTGTGGTCAACCATGTCATAGGCAGCTGGCAGGTTCAGAAGGATGAGAATGTTAAATTTACCCATGGCACTGCCACATAGGAACATATTCTTCATTCCCAACTCTGCTTTGTCTGCCTGCTGTCCTTCAGCAACATTATGTAAAGACTCAGTGACAAATTCAAACATGACTGCTGATCACACCCAGCGCTAAGCTCTCCACCGTGTCTCAGAACCTGTAATTATCTCTGTGCTGTCAACCTACTAGACCACCAGTCGAGCTTGGATGAGTTATTATTTCATTCAGTTATACACTGTGAAGGTGGATGGTGTTGTCTTTACCATCCTTCAGCCCCTCTGTTGTCTTACCAATGATTCCATCTCACTTCCCTGCCACTGAAACTGCTCTCACTGATTCCATGCTCCTCATTCAAAACTCCTACCTACATTCTATTTTGTACTAATTCTCCCCTTGCCTATCATCTCCTGAGGCTACAAATAGAAAGGTATCATAGGCCATGATGTGACTGGAGATACATTGCAATAGGGAGGGCTTCAGAAGACATTAAATGCAGTTCTGCAGGATGTAGGACCTGTTCAGGATTGTCAGGTTACAACTGTACAGAGCTGGGATCACTGTGCTTGTGGGCATGTTAACTAGTGGTTGGGGAGTGAAAGGTGACATAATTCAGCAGGGAGTAGATATACTATAAAAAATGAGAAATACGATGCACATTGTAGTGGGAGCTAAAGGTGGGATAATACAGAATTAGTTGAGATAGAAAGTATAATGAGGCTTAATTTGAAGTGCATCTTTGACAATGCACATAATGTGTTTCATAAGATTGATGAGCTGTAGGTATAAATCGTGATGTGGAACTATAATACAGTGCTGATAACTGAGACCTGGCTCAAAAAAGACAGAATTGATCCTCAGTTTTCCTGGGTGCAAAATATTCCTAGAAATAATAATAGGAGGATGATGGCAGTTTTGATTAAGGACGTTTGGAAGAATTCGTGTTGTTAAGAGTCAAATGCAAAGTGTATTTGACTGAAGTTAAGAAAGTATAAAGGAGCAAATACACTAGTTGGTTGTAAGGAAGGAGAGGAACAGATTCATAAGGAAGTTGTTAAGAGTTATTAAAATTAGGATGCCGATAAATAGGAGACTTTAGACAATACTTTTCCTTACAAATAAGTCATTGATGGGTTCAGCCTTTTGGAATGAAATTAGTGCTTTGGAGAGTGTGATAGTGAGGTTGCATCTCAGGAATAATGATTATAGTGTCAGAAAGTTTACATCAGTTATGGATAAAATTTATTGAGGAGGGCTACTTAGAGTGAATTGAGAAAGGGTCAGAGTCTGATGTAAGGAAGTCAAGGTGGAAACAGGTTTTGGGATTAGAGCGTAGAATGAAGCAGTAAAAAAATGCATTCAAAAGATATCATCATTATGATAAAAGTGAGAAGCAGGCTGAATATAAAAAGTATAGTGAAGTGATAAAATAAATCACAGGAGCAAGAAAGCAATACAAGACTAGATAACAGCCAACATGAATGGGAATCTAAAAGCCTTCCTGTAGTCATATACGAAAAATGAAAAGATTGTCAGGGAGTGGAATGGAGCTAAATAGAAATTAAAGTCGAGATATAATGGTGGAATCAAAAAACATGATGCTGAATGAATATTTTCAGTTGGTGTCTATCAAGGAGGGATTGTCTTTCTCTCTGTAATAATTACCTAGCGCCAGTCACTCTTACACTCTCTTTCTTTCTCTCTCTCTATTACAATTGTCATCTGTGTCTTACTCTGTAATAATTATCTGGTGACATACACTGTCTCTCTCTCTCTCTCTGCTCCTGTCTCACTCTCACTCTGTTTCTCTCTCTCTCTGTAATAAATGCCTGGTGTCAGTCCCTCTCCCCCTCTGCAACACTTGTCTGCAATAATCCAAAGGTAATAGTCATAATAATTACTTGATGTCAATTCCTTTCCTTATCCGCTCCTCCCACCTCACTGACCAAACCCGACCACCACTTCCTACCTACCAGCCTTATCCCCGCCTCCTTGACCTGTCCGTCTTCCCTTGGCTGACCAAACACCATCCTAGCTCCCCACCTACACACACCTTTACTGGCTCCATCCCCGCCTCCTTGACCTGTCCGTCTCCTCTCCACCTATCTGCTCCTTTATCCACCTTCCATCCACCTCTCCCCTTTTCCTCTATTTATGTCAGAATCCCCTTCCCCTCCCCCACTTCTGAAGAAGGGTCCAGACCTGAAACATCAGCTTTCTTGCTCCTCTGATGCTGCCTGACCTGCTGTGTTCATCCAGCTCCACACTGTGTTATCTCAGATCTGCTGTGGTGTTCTAGCACTGCAGCGAAGTTCAACAAAAAACTAACACATCATCTATATTGTCCCTTTTAATTACAGAGTCTATTCATGCCAAACCATGGTTCCACTGAACCTCATGGCCCTCCATTTGTCCCATATCAAACTTTGACGCCACACCAATTATCCGTCATAGACTCAATGCCAACCATGTCATCTACCCAACTTCCTTGGACCCTCATATCCTCATGCAAACTTCTGCCTTTCCACCCACTCATTGCCTTTCATAATCTTAACGCCAACCCAGATCATTCTTACCACTCCTGTAGCTCGTCCATACCAACCTATGCCCCTCCATTCCTTCAACATGATCTTTTATATCACCTATTTCAACTTAGGACCAAATCATGTCAATGCATGCCCCTCCCACCCACTACACTTTGCTATTACACTTCATGTCAATGCTGCTGGTTTCCAGCATCTTGTGGATGCAGGCCTCAAGACCCATGCAGAAGTTAGATAAAATCAGGCTGTAACTTTATATTGCATATTTTGCAGTATTTTAAAAAAAGTCCTATAGAGCATTTACTATCTTCACATTGCTTTATAGTAGCAAACATTTCACTGAAGTGCAGGATCCCTTAAAACATGCACTGAATTTCATTCACAATTCCACTTCAGAGAGTTTATAACCACCTGTAGCTATCGATCAACTGTGAAAATTCAGCCACCCACTTTGACAATGGACGTTGTGAAATTCAGTCACGCAGCACTAATCAAGTAATGAAAGTCCTAGGACAAATGTTAACAGATGGACTGAAATGGCAAGCAATCATTTTAACGCGTTTTTTTCAAAGATTTAATAGACATGATATGTAACACTGAAAAATTAACATTCCCTCTGAAAGATCATCCAGACACATTTGCCAGTTCCCTTTGTAAGGTCTCCTTTGGACATGTGCTTTTAATACATTTGACTATTGATGTTGAAAGATTGCGTTGAGAGTTCTAGTGAGCTTGCAAGTCATGAGTTGGTTCACTTGTAATACACACTTAGGTGCAATTTACTAGACCAATACCAAGGATGTCTGGGACTGTATCCAAAGTGGTGCTTTACCTCACCAAAAGGGTACTTCATCTATCTAAAGAAACATACAGAGTTCGGGTGTGCTCTTACCAGGACTAAATTGCACACTTTAAGTTTCATTCCCCAAGGCTATCAAAGTTGCAGCTGATGAATTAAATGAATAGCTGCCTCCAACAAATGGTATGCACAAAATATGCCCAACCCCTATTTCAGGCCTCACAAAGATGGAAGTGCGGTGTTAGTGATGTGATTGTGGGCCTTATGATTGTCAGAAACTCCCATGATTTTAGCAATGGATAGGCTCTGTGACATAGCAAAAATTGAGACCCTGGTGTTAATCTTGCTTTCTCTATCTCTTTCTCTCCCTCTCCCCCTCTGATAATTACTCAGTGTCAACGTCTCTCTCTTTCTCTAATGATCAACTGCTGTCAATTTCTCTCTCTCCCGACAGTAGTAGTTACTGGGTGTCACCTCTCTTACCCTCTCTCTCTGTAATAATTATCTGGTGTCAATCTTTCAATCCTCAAAGCTAATAATTTTCTGGCTACCACCTCTCCCTCTTTGTAATCACCATTTGCCATCTGTCTCTGGCTATCCTCTATTTGTTACCTGGTGACGTTCTTAATTTCCACAACCCTGCCGGGTGTGGGAACAGAGAGTCGTATATGAGGAATCCTGAAGGTTGGATGAGGGTGTGGGGTGGGAGGTTGCACCTGTGCTCATGATGGCTCTTAAGTCTTCCACATGAAGTTATCCTCTTCCTCTGTCAAGCTGCAGGCATTTCCAAGACCTGGGTCCAAGCCAGGTTAAAATCTAAGCTTTCCACTCTACTTAGGATACTAAAAGTGACAACTCGTGACTGTTTGCTACCCAAGGGTGAACTAAACAGTCACCTGTACCAAATTCCACCTGTGTCCCCATGTTGAAATTCCCCATCACCCATACCTCTTTCTGTAGGGATGGCTGAACATCCCTACCTCCATGTCCCTGCCTTCAGGTGTTTCTACCACATCTTGCAGATGCTTCCACATTTACAGCTTTTACTGTATCAACGTTTGCCAACTGTTGCAGCAATAGATGCAATCTAACACTGAGTAAGGGAAGACTTAGGTGACCAAAGCTGTGTAAGGAGAATAACTTCTGATTGTGATGCAGCCAGGCAAGTTGATGGAGCCATACACTTGGCCGAAAAACATCTTGCCAGCTTGAGCTCTGGAAAATGGGTTGGAGCTTCCTTAAGCAAAGAAACATTGCAAGGTGGTTCGAGGGCTAGGGATTCCAGATACGGAGGGTCCTGAATAACTGCAGCCCTAAGTAATTCACAATTGCCCTTCAACCTATTTCCTCTCTTCCATTGGCCAATGATCATAAACTGAACATGTAGGCTATGGCCAACTTTTACTTTCAATGGATTTAAGGTCCTATTTCCATATCAAGAATGACCATCTGCCCACAATGGATAGTTGTCATCAGCACTCAGTGAAAGGTTTCTTTTAAAATGGAGCCATCGTGAGCAGTAGTAGAATTATATTTTCTGAAGAAGGGTCCCGACCCGAAACGTCAGCTTTCCTGCTCTTCTGATGCTGCCTGGCCCGTTACGTCCCTCCAGCTCCACACTGCGTTATCTCAGACTCCAGCATCGGCAGTTCTTACTATGTCTGAGTAGAATTATATTTATGCTTCGCTCCTCCAACATGATCGAGCCCAGTAAACAACAGTGGTTTATTGAAAATTACACCAATGTCTTACTTGAAACCTGTTTCCATTTACTGTACAGTGATTTTAAATACTGAAATAAATGGTGCAAAATTCCCCAAAGAAGCCTCAATCTGCTCAGTGAGTTAATTGTTTTGACTGATTGAGGGTCACTGCCACTCAGGGCTTTCAAACAGAATATAACTGTTCCATCAATTCTGCATTATAAATTCACATGCTAAAGCATTCCCTGACAGAAGTCTCAACAGTGACAAATATTTAAAGGAGAGAATACTGACTTCATGGTGTGTCAGAGCAGGGGTCAACAGACTATAATTGGGTTGTGGCTACAATATAGTAAAGACACTTTTACATTAAATATTTAGCAATATTTTGCTGAAGACTGCTGTTCTGATCCATCTACTCTTTCATTCTTTACACAGCCCTTTCTACTGCTTTAACAATGATGGGACTAGATGAAAATGGCAACATGGTCAGCATAGACATGGCGGGCTGAAGGGCCTGTTCTGGTTCTGTGCTGTTCTATGCTTAATACTGATTATCAGAATGCAACAGCGTCCTTGACACCTGAATTGTCAACATGTTAACAACAGGAGACTGGTGGGCGACAGTCCCATGTATGATCGGCAAATTACCATTTGGCAGTCAACTGTCACTCACAATGAAACATTCCAGAGGCAGCAGTGAAAATCAGGGAGCAGAAAAGGGATAATGTGGATTCAATCTCTCACACTGAGCAGCTTGAAAACTCTCCCTCACGGTAGAACAGTCACAATGTCATCTTAATGTACAGTACAACATTGAACATGATGATAAAACAGTGTCCTGCGCTAATACTACTCCTTGATGTTTGCAGCATCTTGGCAAGTAGGTGTATGACCCCTGGTTCGATATTCCACTGTTGATGCCCTCTCACTATGACTGAATTATAACCTCAGCCATTTGTATTTGTAGAAAACTGCCACCTGCAAGGCTATGGTTACATTTGAACGCGGCCAGAGTCCAACCATTCAACTACAGTGCAGGAACACTACCATAACAACGCCAATGCCAACATCTATTCCGACTCCAACATTATCACAGTCGACACCAACATCCTCAACTCCAACAACCACATCAACAACAACGACAACGACCAAATCACCACCATGCTCTTCCCCAGAAAGCAGTGAATCGTCATCAGAAAGCAGTGAACCGTCATTGGAATGTTGTAGAAAGGTAAATCACAGAAATCGTTTCGGAACTCAATGTTATAAGGAAATAAGGACTTGCAAAGCCCTGAATATCTGTGCAGAAATAATGTGTAACAATTACCAACTTTCAGTTCAAAAGATTTTGGAAACTACTTTTGATTATTTTGTGTGCTACTTGTGCGTAAACTCTGCTGACATCCCAATCTGCTCATCAGAACTCGGTGTTTTGGATTTCTGGATCTTTTGCTGTAGCGTTGAACAAGATATGACTGATCTTCTCAACCCCGGCTTAGCACCCAATTCCCAAATGCATTGATTCCCTTAGTGTACAGAAATCTATCAATTTTATCTCGAATATCACAAAAGGACTGCATGTATAAAATATCTTTCACAGCTATCGGACAGCTGTCAGTGTTTTGCAGCCAGTGAATGATTTTGCAAAGTACTGACCATATTAATACAAGAAACATTGCAACTGGTTTGCACACAGTGAAATACCTCAAACATCTATAAGACCCATTAATCTGCTTTTGTGGTGTTGACTTACAAATAAGAAATGCCAGGAGTCTGTAGAGAGCTCCCCTCATCACCTTTGAAATAATACCATTGGATCTGACATGACCAGCTGAGGGGCCGGACAGTGTTACAACCAGAGCCCACATAAGGTCCCCCATGTTATTCTGGTTCTACTCAGGATAC
>JAHRHZ010000144.1:17356192-17375854 GCA_024137785.1 Ginglymostoma cirratum
GGTAATATGGGTCCGGATGATATTAGGTTATGGAGCAATTTAAAAATGAGGAACAAAATTCTATACTTGACACAGTGATGAATAATTTTGGTCAACAAGGACAGACATGGATCATGTCACACAGCAGTCACTGCCTCTGGAATGATTAACTGAATCCTTCGTTAAATTGTTCAGGCAATCTGAGTGTTGCTAGCAAAGCCAACATTTATTGGCCATCTTAACTGTCCTTGAGCAAATGGTGTAGAATTCACTTCTCAATGCAAAGCTCTCTGTGTTGCATAGAAACACCCGTTGTGAGACATACATTAAAGAACTCGCGTCTAAAAGGAGAATGAGATTTGTCACTCAATGAGATTGCTGGATCAGCTCAGGTATTCCTGGCACTGAAATAACAAACTAGGAAGTAATGGCGAGTGCTTCTTTATTGGTTGTGAGTGATCTCGGATATGCCAAGAATTCTGAATGCTAACATGAAAATTTCAAATCCAGACTCCCAAAATGAATAGTCTGTGTCATACACTGAGGGGCAGAGGTTGCTGGATTGGTAGTGAATATATCCATTGCAAAAGCCATATTTTATATTTTTATAGTGCATCCTATGGTCTCAGGATTCCAGATGCAATTTCCAGTGTTTGCGGTCTAGAAGAAGAGACAGGACAGACAGCAGAGAAGCATTTTGATATCGAAGAGTTGTGAGCTAATGAGACTGATATGGAAATCAGAGGAACAGTTTTAACCCTAGCTTGCCCAGGAACTGATGGTTTCTGATATAAACCAGCTTCACGTAGCAAATGACGAGGCAGGGATATTTTGTTGATGCTCTTTGACAATATCATATGATTTGATTGATTTGAAACAAGTGGCCTGATTGGGAATCCCATAGGGTGCTTCCCATTGGAATAACCATACAGGGAAAACCACTGGGGCCAGGAACAGTCTGAGGTTTGAAAGACTTCTTTTTTCTACTGTGTTGTGGAATGGAAGCAGTTGGTGCTCGTTCAGATCCACACCAGAAAGGTTAGATCTCCTCTGTCCAGTCACCATCCTTTAACACTAGATCCTCCTGAATGTCACTGGCCATGACTTTGCTTCTTTCTTGGTAAGCTTTCCTCTGGTACTGCCTGAATATCTGCTAGACTCCCTCAGATTTTATTCCAATTCCAGTGAAACTGACCAGTAGATCACAGACCTGGCATGGCGAGTTAAAAATCAACTTCTTCAAGTTAAAATTCCCACCTATTGACATGGTCAAGATTTCCAGTGATTCTTCAGAGTTAAACATTAGATCTGCGTGACGATTTGCAGATCCCACGCTGATTGTAATAAATATTTCATCTATGATTACACAATACTAGAGTCATAGCATCATAGTGCCATTCAGCATGGAAAGGTCCTTCGACCCAACTTGTCCATGCTGACCAGGTTTCCTAAACTGAACTAGTCGCATTTGCCTGTGTTTCTCCCATATCTTGTTAACCTTTCCTACCCATGAATCTGTCCAAATGTCTTTTCAAAGTTGTAATTGTACCTGCCTCTACTATTTCATTTGGCAGCTTTTTCTAAAACTCACACCTTCTACATGAAAAAGTTACCCCTCATGTCCCTTCTAAATCTTTGCCCTCTTACCTCGAATCTATGCCCTGTAGTTCTGACACCCCTACCTTGGGGAAAAAAACCTTGGCTATTCACCTTATCTACGCCCCTCATATTTTTTTAGACCTCTGTAAGGTCACCCTTAAGTCTCCTATGCTCCAGAGAAAAAAGACCCAGCCTATCCAGCTTCTCCTTATAATTCAAACCTTCCAGTCCAGGCAACATCCTTGTAAATCTTTGTTGAACCATTTCCAGTTTAAAAACATCCTTCCTATCGCAGGGTGACCAGAATTGTATGCAGTGCTCCAAACGTGGCTTTACCAATGTCTTGTACAGCCATAAAATGGCGTCCCAACTCCCGAACTCAATATTCCGAACAATGAAGGCAACCATTGCAAACGCCTTCCCCACCACCATGTCTAGCATTGACACCACTTTCAAGGAACTATGCACCTGCACCCCTAGATCTCTCTGCTATACAACACCACTCCCAGAGTCTGTCATTAAACTGTAAGTCCAGCCCTGCTTTGTCTTAACAAAATGTAGTACCTCACATTTATCTGAATTAAATTCCATCTGCCATTCCTTAGCCCGCTGACACAGTTGATCAAGATTACCTTGTTCTCTTTGATAACATTCTTCACTGTCCACTATACCAATGACTTTGTTGTCGTCTGCAAACTTACTAACCATGCCTCCTATATTCTCATCAAAATCGCTCATTTAAATGATGAACAAATGTGTCCCAGCACCAATCCTTGCAGCATGCTGCTGGTCACAGGCCTCCAGTCAGAGCAACAACCCTCTACCACCAGGCTTCTACCCTCAGGCCAATTTTGTATCCAACACAGAAGTTGCTGGTAAAGCTCAGCAGGTCTGGCAGCATCACTGAAGAGAAACCAGAGTTAACGTTTCAGGTCCAATGACCCTTCCTCAGAACATCAGTCACCAGATGCTGACTATCTTTCATCAATCCTTGCCTTTTGAAATACATGTAGATCCTGTCTCTCAGTATCCCCTCCAACAACTTACTCACCACTGACACTAGGCTCACCATTACTTCCTCGTAGTTCGCTAGCTTTTCCTTGAAGCCTTTCTTTAATAATGGCACAACATTAGCTACTCTCCAGCTTTTGGCACCTCACCCATGATACAAATATCTCTGCTAGGGAACCTATAATTTCTTCCCTTGTTTCTGGGATACATTTGATCAGGTCCCATGAATTTATTTAACTTCATGCATTTTAAGACCTCAAGCACTGCCTCTTCAGAAATATGGACTCTTTTCAAGACATCACTATTAACTTCCCAAGCTCCCTAGCTTCCACAACTTTCTTCATGGTAAATACTGATGCAAAATATTAATTTAGGATCTCACCCATCTTCTGTAATTCTAAGCATTGACAAGCCTTGCTGATATTTAAGTGGCCCTATTCTCTCCCTAGTTACTCTTTTGCCCTTAATGTATTTAAAGAATCTCTTTGTACTAGCCTTTAACTTATCTGCCAAAACTATCGCAAGTCCTATTTTTGCCTTCCTGATTTCCCGCTTAAGTGTACTCCTACACTCCCTATACTCCTCAAGGGCCTACTTGATCCCAGCTGTCTATATGTGACATATGCCTCCTGCTTTTGCTTGACTAGATCCTCAATAGCTCTAGTCATCCAGTGTTCCGTACTACTGCCAGACTTGCCTTTCAAACTAACAGGCACATACTATCCCTGAACTCTCATTATCTCATTTTTGAAAGCGTCCCACTTGCCAGGTGTCCCTTTACCTACAAACAGCCTACCCCAATCATCTTTTGAAAGTTCCTGTCTAATACCAATGAGATTGTCCCTGCCCCAGTATAAAATTTTAACTTGTGGATGAGGTCTATCTTTTCCATAGCTATTTAAAACTATTCAAATTATGGTCAATCATCCCAAAATGCTCTTCCACTGACACGTTACTCACTTATCCTGCCTATTTCCCAAGAGAAGGTTGTGTTTTGCCCTTCTCTACTAGTTTCATCTACATGTTGATTGAGAAAATTTTCCTGAACACACTTCACACATTCCTCCCTGTCCAACCCCTTAACACCATGGCAGTCCCAGTCAATTTTGGAAAGTTAAAATCTCCTAAAAACGCAACCCTATTATTCTTACAGCTACCTGTGATCTCCTTACAAATTTGCTCCACAATTTCCCACAGACTATTGCCAGGCCCATGATACAATCCCATCAAAGTTATTACCTCCTTCTTATTTCTCAGTTCCATCTGTATAGCTTCACTGAAGGGTGTCCCAGGCATATCGTCTGTAAGTACACAAATGATGTTCTTCCTCATTAAAAACGGCACTTGCTTCCTCTCGTGCATTCCTTTCGATCCTTCCTATAGCATCAGTACCCTGGAACATTGATCTGCCAGCCCTGTCCCCCACTCAGCCATGTTTCAATAATAGCTATGATCTCCTAGTCCCATGTTCCCATTCTTTCCCTGAGTTCAGCTGCTTTACCTGCCTGTCTTCTTGCATTAAAATAAATGCAGTTTAATTCCGTCATTCCCTGCCATGCTGTTAGCTCCAGCAAATCTCCCTGACATGATATTTTACTCTCTCCAGTTCAGGTGAAACCTGACCTTCTCATTTAGGTCAATTCTGCACCAGAAGAGACCAGCACTGCTTTTCCTTGACCAGATTCTCAATACCTCTGGTCATCCATAATTGCAGAAAATTCGGAGGCGTGGGATTGAGGGTGATTTAGCGGTTTGGATCAGAAATTGGCTAGCTGGAAGAAGACAGAGGGTGGTGGTTGATGGGAAATGTTCATCCTGGAGTTCAGTTACTAGTGGTGTACTGCAAGGATCTGTTTTGGAGTCACTGCTGTTTGTCATTTTTATAAATGACCTGGATGAGGGCGTAGAAGGATGGGTTAGTAAATTTGCGGATGACACTAAAGTCGGTGGAGTTGTGGATAGTGCGGAAGGATGTTGCAGGTTACAGAGGGACATAGATAAGCTGCAGAGCTGGGCCGAGAGGTGGCAAATGGAGTTTAATGCGGAAAAGTGTGAGGTTCTTCACTTTGGAAGGAGTAACAGGAATACAGAGTACAGGGCTAATGGTAAGATTCTTGGTAGTGTGGACGAGCAGAGAGATCTCGGTGTCCATGTGCATAGACCCCTGAAAGTTGCCACCCAGGTTGATAGGGTTGTTAAGAAGGCTTACGGTGTGTTAGGTTTTATTGGTAGAGGGATTGAGTTTCGGAGCAGTGAGGTCATGTTGCAGCTGTACAAAACTCTGGTGCGGCCGCACTTGGAGTATTGCGTTCAGTTCTGGTCACCGCATTATAAGAAGGATGTGGAAGCATTGGAAAGGGTGCAGAGGAGATTTACCAGGATGTTGCCTGGTATGGAGGGAAGGTCTTATGAGGAAAGGCTGAGGGACTTGAGGCTGTTTTCGTTAGAGAGAAGAAGGTTAAGAGGTGACTTAATAGAGACATACAAGATGATCAAAGGATTAGATAGGGTGGTCTGTGAGAGCCTTTTTCCTCAGATGGTGACGGCTAGCACGAGGGGACATAGCTTTAAATTGAGGGGTGATAGATATAGGACAGATGTCAGAGGTAGATTCTTTACTCAGAGAGTAATCAGGGCATGGAATGCCTTGCCTGCAACAGTAGTAGACTCGCCAACTTTAAGGTCATTTAAATGGTCGTTGGATAAACATATGGATGATAATGGAATAGTATAGGTTAGATGGGCTTCAGATTGGTTTCACAGGTCGGCGCAACATCGAGGGCTGAAGGGTCTGTACTGCGCTGTAATGTTCTATGTTCTATGTTCTATGTTCTATCCAGTGTTCCCGACGCCTGCCAGCCTTGCCTTTCAAACTAACAGGTACATGCTATCCTTGAGCTCTTGTTATCTCATTTTTGAAAGCCTCCCATTTGCCAGATGTCCCTTTACCTACAAACAGTCTACCCTAATCATCTTTTGAAAGTTCCGGTCTAATACCAATTAGATTGTCCTTGCCCCAGTATAAAATTTTAACTTGTGGATGAGGTCTATCTTTTCCATAGCTATTTAAAATTAATCAAAATATGGTCAGCTATCAGAAAATCACGTTTCCACCATTGCAAGAATGGAAAATTTGACACAATTACAATGAAAGGGTCATTCTTCACACCTTTGCCTTTGTGAAGAGCTGCGGTTAGAAGAATGAAAATAAAATTTGAAAACAGAATGGTTTTGCAAATTCTTTATTAATGCAGTGAAAGTCAGCAGTCAGTTTGCACAGTAAACTCACTTAAAATAATCAGGATGAAATAGAATGAATGTTAAATTGTAACATGAGAGCAACAAACTTAGAAATGCAGAGGTTTTCTGCTGCAGTTTGTGAGGAGTCAGGTGCTTTCCCTGATGTTTAAGAGTTGGTGGAGAATGGACAAATGATATGGCCTTCCTGTCAAATACACAACAGGACTTCATTGTCCATTTGTCTCATTGTTCCACAGAAAGTAATCCTTAAAATATGGCACCAGGAAACCTAAGGAGGGACTCCAGGGACGGTTCCCATTAACCGGGAGGGCAACAGATTGGGGTTACACTAAGGAGGGAGAAGCCACTTGTAAGAATCCAGAAGAGAGAGGCTGTGATTGAGATGGGGGAGGCTGAAGGCTTCCTTTGGGAGGTGGGAAAGGTGACCAATGGAGCTGGAGAGGAGTATGGAAGAAGCACTTCATCTCTTCCTGGTCTACAAGGAATTCTGTAGAAGGCAAGTTGTGCAGAGCTGGCAGCTCCCATCTCCATTCCCCTGCTGGAATTCCTGATAAATCATTCCAGCCCTCCAAGTCTGCTGCGGTATGTTACCCATTATGACCAAAATCAACAGCACTTGTCTCTGGTTGGAGGTTTCTCTGTTTCTAAGCTCCCCATCCTGGGAATCGTGGGACAGGGGGGAAAAGGAGGGTTTGTTGATTCACGTCAAGGCCAGAGAGATCCTTTGTGACCAATTGGACAAGATTCTAATGGGCCCCACAAGTTTGAAAACTTTCATCACAGAACCACAAAAGCCCAAACCAGGTCTGGGTAGATACAGGGCTGATGTTAATGACAAGTCAATAATTCATGGGTAATGAATTAGATGGGAGAGCAGTTACAGCTTGTTCAAAGAAATGATGAAGATTTCACACCAGTAGGTTAAGGTATAGTCAGGAAATTTTAGCTGTTGAGAAGCAATCCATGTCCTTGTTTTGTAAAAGCAGTATTGAGAAATGAGCTGATGTGTTGCAGAAATTCCATCGCTGGTTTCTGTTTGGTTTTGCCTTCTTTTTCCAGCTTTCTTGCAAAATTTGACAATCCTGCAACTGAAAGAAGAATCAGACAAATCTTCCTTGGGTCTCAGCTAAACTTCAGGTCAAGCAGACAAACAGGAAAAATCATCATGAAAATTTGGTTATTACTTGAAAGGCAATTTATCAAAAGGTAGGTACAAGTAGGTACAAGTAGATGCCTCAGGGGTTTATATGCAAGTATCTATTATTATTGAATTTTGGAAGTGCCTCCTCCCACTACATTGAGGGGTTTGGATTGGAGAATACTCACAATGCACCCTGCGCAGGGGAAATATTTTCTATGTCCCTCCATTAGTGCAGTTTGTATCTATTTACACCACAAAGACTACAATAGTTCAAGAAAGTCGCTAAACACGACCACCTCAAGGGTAGTTCAAGATGGGCAACAAATGTTGACATTACCAGTAACGTTCATTAAAATTGACACATGAAAGACAATTGAGGCTGAAAGTTATCCCACAGAAAGTGAGAGGCTTAGCGTCCGGACAGATGTTACAATTGAAAGATATCACACATGTCAAACCCAGTCACTTTTGGTCTCAGCAGAGGAAAGTCAACAATACCCTAATGAGGCAGCAAGCCCTGTAGTTAAACTGCCCGGTAGATTCCACCTTGGCAGTCAGATTTCACAGTCCTTGGGAATCCCCATTGCTGGAGCAACGCGAGAGTTTCTATGGAGAAGTGGCAATGTCTGCGCAGTCCGGATTGAGGGTGGGGAGGAACTAGAGTGTTTCCTATGACCACCCTCATTCCCAAGAAGCTCCCATTTGAAAGAGAACCCACCTGGATCCCTCACCCTTAGCTTGGATTAGTGGAGATGGGGAGGGGAGAACAGACCCTTTGCTGCAGCGAGATGAATCAGAGTGACTCGGTTTTGGAAGGCTCCAGCGTTTTCACTGCATGACTGTCAGCTCCAGCTGATCCCTAGATGGAGACAGTAATGAAAGATGCACAGTGTGTGTGGTGGAGTGGGTGGGGTGGGGGTTGGGGGTGTGTAGTTCAAACAGTGGGAACTCCATGCTCAGAGATTCCTGTGCTCAGAAAGCCCATGTTTCTTGGCATGTAGTAATACCCAGGGTCTAATCAAACCATACTGCAGTCACCTTAAGAACAGTTTCTCACCTTGCTTTTCAGTCTGAACTGGAGTCAGAGCTGGCTGAACTGTTTGAGGACAAGTTGAAAGGACCATCAACATTTGAATCAACTGTTTCATCAGGCAGCAAATCTTTACACAGGTTAATCTCAAGGCTTTTGAGTTCACAGTTTTCATAGTTGACCACAAACTCACACAGATGTATTTTCTAGGAATATAAAATATGTGAAGAGATAAACCAACTGCAACCAAACTTATTCACAGCTTTTCATTTGTAAAACAAGTTTCGAGTGATGGTAGTAATCACAGATGTATGACAGTGCAGATGTATCCATTCAGGCCATTGTGCCTGCACTGGCTAATGAGATGAACATCATTGAAGTGCCAGTCTCCTGCTTTATCCCCAGCCCCTTGCACATTATTTTTATACAAATAATTATCCAATGTCCTCTTGAATTTCTCAATTGAACTGTTGTCCACCACACTTCGAGACAGGGCATTCCATATCCAAACCACTCTATTCCTCACTTTACCCTGGATTCTTTTGCAGATCATTTTAAATCTCTTAATATTCACTTTAAATCACTTTGTTCCTTTTAGGAGCAGGAGCAGTTTTTTTCCATCTAGCCTACCCAGCCAGCTCATGATTTTTAAATCCTCTTTTTATATTTTGTTTCAACATTCTTCCAATGAAAATGCATCACCTCACATTTCACTGCATTGAAACTCATCTGCTACCTATCTGCCCGCTCCACTAAATTGTCAGTATCTTTCTGGAGGTTCACACTGTCCTCCTCACAGTTTACAATTCTTCCATGTCTTATGTCATCTGCAAACTTTGAAATTCCGCCCTGGGCATCAAGATAGAGATCATTAATATACATCATAAAAAATTAAGGGTCCCAAATCTGACCCTGTGGAACTGCATTCGAAACTCAGAACATTGGTGAGGCCACTTTTGGAGTATTGTGTACAGTTCTGGTCTCCCTTATATGGATGGAGAATATCATTTAGTTGGACAGTGTTCAGAAAAGATTTACCAGGATGTTGCCTGGACTGTAGGGTTAGAATTATAAGAGAGGCTGGGATTTTTTTCACTGGAGAGTAGGAGGTTGTGGGGTGATTTTATAACATAGGTACATGAATAGGAAAGGTTTAGAGCGATGTGAGCCAAACACAGACAAGTGAGGCAAGTTTAGTTTGGCATGGACAAGTTGGACCAAAGGGTCTATTTCCATGCTGTATGACTCTATGAATATCACATAAACTTTCCTCAAGCCTGAAAAATATCCACTGACAACTACTCTCTGATTCCTGTCACACAACTAATTTAGTATGCACTTTGCTACGCACCCTTTTATTAAGATCTACAACATTTTTCAATAGGCTGTTGTGATCTGTGCTATTGATGTTCCCTGTGTTATTAAACTTGAATCACAATGAGCCTTTGCCGAGGGGGCTGCTCAAAGCAATTCTGAGACAGACTTGTTCTGTAGTTGGGGAATATTACTGCAGGTTTATGAGGATGTTCCTTGGATGGAGGATTTCTTACGGGTTAAGAGTGGAAAGGCTCAGGCTATTTTCTGCAGAACAGAGTTGGCTGGGGATTGTGTGATGGGAGGGAGACTGAATTGTATCTATCGGGAGATGTGGTGTATGTCGCAGTTGTCTATGTTTTGATATCCTCACACACCCACTTGCTAATTTACTACTGCTCTGTGATATCCATTATCCAACTAATACCTATATGAACCCCTCTTTCTACTGCCCTCCCCTTACGTCTCTTAGAAGAGATCTCTGTACCTTTACACCTTTGAGCAAATGTTCGAAATACTGATGACTTGATGAAGTATGTAAAATAATGCTGTTTCTGGATAGAGTGGTTCGAAAGGCTCTATTAACCTTATTTGAAGGTTCTATAATGAGAGGTTTCAAGACCAAGTGAGCAAGATTAGAGGGGATTAAGGGAAATTCTTTTCCCCAAGAGGGAGCGAGGAATTGACAATTCTCTGCCAGAAAATGCTTTTGAGGCATGATGCCTCATAACAATTTAAAAATACTGAGATGTGCACTTAAATATTGTAGCTTACAATGCAATGGACCAAGAGCTGGATGGTGGATTAGGCTGGACAGTTACATGGTGGCTATTCTGAACACAAGGATCTGAATGGTCTTCTTCTATGTTGCACATTTCTACAATTCTACATTTCATCTCTACAGCATGGCCAGACTTTACTCCATCCCTTCCGTTGCTGAAACTCTAACAGTTCCTTCACTCCATCTGGGCTTAATGACTTCAAAACACTCCTGGCTGATCTCATTATTGTGCCATCTGTGTACTCAAGGTTATCCAAAGCTTTGCTGCTCTTGTCTTCTCTTGCACCATATGTTCTTGAGCTTCCTGACCTACAGTATTTCATGGGGAGTGGTGGGGTTTGGCGGGTAGAGAATGGTTTGGTTTGTGAAGATCCTGTTCATCTTAATACAAAGGCTTTGAAAGGTTTACTTTTTTCAAGGCTCCTTGTTCAAGGGCTAATGATGCAGGAATTTTTTGAATTGCTTTGTATTTTCACACACTTTTCACTCTGGAGAATAGTTGGGAATGTTAAATGGAGTGGACGGCCAATTATCATTCTTTTGACCGACACGATAAATACGATACTTTTCTGAGAAATAAGACCTGGTGCAGGACTTGAACTTCTGACTCAGAGGCACGGATGCAGCCACTGAGCTGCAGCACCTCTGCAATGATGCTCTCACCCAAACAAATTGAATCAAGACTTTTGAATCTGCATTGAATGTTAGCAGAGGAACTGATTTGAAATATTTGAATAGTCTCGGACAAAGTTATTAGTGTTTCAAATAGCCACACAGAATGAGTGTATGTCTTGTCCTGAGAAAGTAGTCAGTGTTGCATGAACCATGAGTCTTGCTGTTGACTTGCAACCTCCATGTTTTCATTTGTCCAAACAAATTTGTTCCAGGTGGGAGATGCCCTCTTGCCTGCTTTGCCTGTCATGCTCACCTCAACTCAAAATAATCAGAAGCAAACAGGTAAACCCGAACACACCATCAGACCATCAATGTGATACTTACAGCTTGGGGCTGTGGCTCACAAACTGAGAAGAGTTTTGTGGTTTCCTTCGAGCAGTTTGTTTCTTTGATATGCAGCTTCAATTTTGCCATCAGGCCTTGACTTTTCAGAGTTGGCTGAACAAAAGATTAGGATTAGTAGGAAAGAATCAATGCGGAATATTTGCACAATGCTTTTGTTAAGAAAAGGAACATTAAACAGGAGAATTTCACAGATACTGAGTCAGCGGGAGCATTTACGAAATGGTCCTGGCTGTAAGCAGAGGGAAGTTACGGGACCTTGTGATAACTTGTTATCATCGTTCATATTTCAGACCGTCCTTCCCCAAATCTGTGTAAATACAACATGTTCTCACAAAGAAGATTTAAATTGTTTAGACAACAACAACAAAGAAAGAAGTGCCTCAAGTACTGGGAGATTTAACTTGCATAACTGGAATGTACAATATAACAATGTTTAATGTGACTCACCATTACGTTGACCTGTTTGACCACAGCAACAAGATTGTTGATAATCGAGTCCTCATTCAGCTGATCAATTGCATCGTCTACTGCCTGATCAAGTGATTGTCCTGAATGAAGGAACAAAGCAGTGAACTGTCAGGACCTTTAATAACCACATTTTCAATCAACGTCAGAGCTCCCCAAACTTGACAATTTGCTGGTTAATGTCTAATGTTGCTGCATTGTGAAGATTTTCTGACCCATTTTTCACTTTTCCAGGCAAGAGCAGCTGCCATGGACCTGTCAGAATGCCTTTGTCCCCACTTCTCCTCTGGCATCACTGGGATTTACCCAAAAGCAGGCACTTGAGGGTTTAATACAGCTCTGTTTTTGAATCTGTATACTCACCGCATTTTAATAATTTCTCAAGCTCGATCTCTGAAATAAATGATAACTCTGAATATGAACCTGGCTCCTTCCATGCCTTGTGATAAAACTCCATATAATGTCCCTGTGTCATCCTTCATCTATTTAACTCAGATAGTCCAGCCTTTGGAAACAAGCCTAATAATTTTTGAAGGTTGCCATCCTATCTTCTTCAATTTGACACTTTTCTCAAGAGCAAGTTTTCAGTTCACTTCATCTGGCCTGATAGCTGTGGGAGAGATATCAATCACTTGGCCTTCCTTTGAATCATTCTCAAGGCCACTCATCTCTGCCAGGATAGAGACTGGCACTATGTTGAGGGATGAACAATTTTTAGTAGAATTGTAAACATTTGGAACGCTCATTTAAAATAATTTTGGAGGTATATACAACAAAACATCAGTGCTTACCAGAAGAGTAGACAATCTGGACTGCAACAAGGATGAAGATAAAGGCTTTCATTCTGTCTGCGTATGAGAGTGGAGAATGCGCTTCCTTTGTTCACCTCTCTGATGCTCTACTCCCTGCACTCAGAGCTTATATAGATCTAAGCATGTAAATGAAATATATTATTGAGCAATGATTAAATTAGACTAATTTCTGCACTTGCTAATCACCTGGGAACATTACCATTCATTAAGATACTTGTTTCCTGAAACACTAATTCTCTTTAGTCATTTTTATGGAACATATTTCACAACATGTGACATGCGTTTTGAAGCTATAGTTTCATAACTCGCTCTAAAGTATTTTCTGCAGTTGAGAAACATCCCTCGTGGTGAATTCAACCAAACATGGGCTGTTGATTCTCACAAAGACAATAAGCCTACAGTGATTAATATTGGTGCAACTGCAGCTATGAGTCATTAGTGTGACTCTGACGTGGGGTTGAGGTTGACATGGTAGGAGCACCTTCCTAATTCACCTTAACAATCCCCATTGCTCAGTCCACAATCTCTTGTGTGGTTCAAGTTGCAGATTCTGTGAACATGAACCTCTCACCCTCTACATTTACTCAGGCATCACCATACTTCCCTGTCTCAGACTTTCAGATTTCCAGCAACTGCCCCTGGTCAGGTAGACAAAGGACTGCGATGCAGCAATGTGTAGACAAAGGCTGTCAGGCATCTACACAGAAATGCTATGTGCATTGTCAGGCCCATTACCAAGTCTCTTGTCACAGCTGTCAAGCAGCATGCAGCCGTCTGACACCACCTTGGCAAAAAATTTTCATGCTGAACTCGTAGTTTATTCTTTCCAGGTTGCAACTGATGGCCAACTCCATGACAGAACTTGCAGACCCAACCGTGATAGTCTGACTGATAGCCAATGTCTCCATTTCCATTGGTTCATAATGTCAGAGGGTTGCAGTGAAAGCTCAGGCTGCATCATGAAATCTCAGTTGGCAAACGTACAGATTCAGATCGCATAGAGTGGAGAAGTTGACACTGTTCTCCAGGGAAAATGGGAGAGATTCCAGAGAGTGGGTCATAATCGCGTGGGTCTGGTTAGAGTAGAAGGACACAAATAGTTCTCATAAGAAAAGAATTGCAAGCACAGATTTGAAGCTAACCTAAAACAAAAATGTGTGGAGAAATTCAGCAGGTCTGGCAGCACCTGTAAAGAGAAAACAGATAAAACTTCAAGTCATGTGACCCTTCTTCAGATCAGATTAAAGGCAAAAGGAGCAACAGTAAGTTGTTGAGCATTTTTATTTTATACAGCAATGTCTGGAACCTGTAAAGGAATATACTGCCTGGGAGTATGGTGAACATAGATTCAACCAAGGCATTGGAAAAGGAATTGCATTTTTGCGTAAAACTTGCAGGCCCATGGGTCAAAGCTGGAGGAATGGGGCTTCTGCAAAAGATCAGCTTGGACAGAGTGGGCAGAAGAGCCTCCTTCTTCACTGTATAATCTCTATGATTTAAGATGCTATATGATCAGATAGTTAGTAAAATGACTTGAATATTATTTTGGATAAAGTTGGGATGAAAGGTTTTTTTTGTACCTTATATTTCAGGATTTTGGCCAAGAGGATGCTATAATGAACAGTAAAAACGTGATGATAAAGGAAAACAGTTAAAGTGAAGTTCTGTGCTGCTAAAAGCAGGGTCCATAAGACCATAAGACCATAAGACATAGGAGTGGAAGTAAGGCTATTTGGCCCATCGAGTCCACTCCGCCATTTAATCATGGCTGATGGGCATTTCAACTCCACTTACCCGCACTCTCCCCGTAGCCCTTGATTCCTTGCGAGATCAAGAATTTATCAATCTCTGCCTTGAAGACATTCAACGTCCCGGCCTCCACTGCACTCTGTGGTAATGGATTCCACCGGCCCACCACGCTCTGGCTGAAGTAATGTCTCCTCATTCCCGTTCTAAATTGACCCCCTCTAATTCTAAGGCTGTGCCCACGGGTCCTAGTATCCCCACCTAACAGAAACAACTTCCCAGATTCCACCCTTTCTAAGCCATGCATTATCTTGTAAGTTTCTATTAGATCTCCCCTCAACCTTTTAAACTCTAATGAATACAATCCCAGGATCCTCAGCCGTTCATCGTATGTTAGGCCTACCATTCCAGGGATCATCCGTGTGAATCTCCGCTGGACACGCTCCAGTGCCAGCATGTCCTTCCTGAGGTGTGTGGCCCAAAATTGGACACAGTATTCTAAATGGGGCCTGACTAGAGCTTTATAAAGTCTCAGAAGCACATCGCTGCGTTTATATTCCAACCCTCTTGAGATAAATGACAACATCCCATTCGCTTTCTTAATCACGGACTCAACCTGCAAATTAACCTTGAGAGAATCCTGGACTAGCACTCCCAGATCCCTTTTCCTGTTTCTCCATCTTCTCCTCATTCCCCATTGAAGAGTTTATAATGGAGGAAAATTACCTCAGGATAGAATGTAGCTACAGACATACTATAGCAGAAACAACCTGAATTCACCAATATCAGAAATAAAACATCAATGAAGAGTTCTCAAAAATTGTTACCCTTTTATGTATTAGAGAGTCATAGTCTCATAATCATACAGCACCCTTTGGTCCAACCAGTCCATGCTGACCACAATTCTAAAGTAATCTAGTCCAATCTGCCTGTACTTGGTCATTACTCCTCCAAACCTTTCTTTTTAATATACTTATTCAAAGGTCTTTTAAAAATTGTAACTGTACCCGCATCCATCACTTCTTGTGGTAGTGCATTCCACACATCAACCTCTTTCTTTGTAAACAAATGGCTCCTTGTGTCTTTCTTAAATCTTTCTCCATTAACCATAAAAATACACCCTCTGGTCTTGAAATCCCCCACCCTCTGGAAACAGCACCTACCATGCACCTTATCTATATTCCTCATTATTTTATACACCTCTATTCGGTCACCCCTAACCTCCAACGGTCCAATGTGAAAAAGTTCTTGAGAAATAAAGTTTAAAACTGAAACCATTCAATAATTGAGTGAGAATTTTTATCATAAGAAGCAATTCTGTATTACATTGAAGTATTAGTGCTATGTCATTGATTATATGGTAATTAAAGATAGTCAATTCGCTTACATAGTGTCAAAGAGTCATTGAATCATACAGCATGGATAAAGACCCATTGGTCCAACTCATTCATGCTGACCAGATTTCCCAAAATAAACTGGTCCCATTTGCCTGCATTTGGCCCATATCCCTCTAAACATTTCCTATCCAGGTACTTGTCCAAATGTCTTTTAAATGTTGTTATTATACTCGCCTGTACCACTTCCTCTGTCAGTTTGTTCCATATACACACCGCTCCTTGTGTGACAAATTTGTCCCTCAAGTGTCTTTTGAATCTTGCCCCTTTCTCCTTAAACCTATGAGCTCTAGTTTTGGACTCCATTACCCCACAGTAAAGACCTTTGCCATTCACCTTATCTATGCCCCTCATGATTTTATAAACCTCTGCAAGGTCATCCTTCAGCCTGCTACGTTCCAGAAAAAGAACTCCCAGCCTATCCAGCCTCCCCTTAGAGCCCAAATCCTTCAGTCCCGGTAGCATTCTTGTAATTCTTTTCTGTACCCTCTCCAATTTAATAATATCCTTCTGATAGCAGACCGACCAGAACTATATGCAGTACTCTGAAGTTGCCTCACCAAAGTCCTGTAGAGCTGCAACAAGATGTCCCAACTCCTGCACTCAACATTCTGACCAATCAAGGCAAGCGTGCCAAATGCCTTCTTCACCATCCTGTCTACTTGTGACACCACTTTCAAAGAACTGTGTACCTGAACCGCTTGGTCTATCTGTTTGACTGATTCCTCAATGCCCTATCATTAACTGAATAAATCCTGCTCTGGTTTGACTTCTCCCAAAATACAACACCTCGTAATTGTTTAAATTAAATTCCATCTGCCATTCCTTGGCCTATTGGTCTCATTGATCAAGATCCCATTGTATTTTTCGATAATCTTCTTCACTGTCCACTACACCACCAATTTTAGTGTCAGCCGCAAACTTACTAACTATGCCTCCTACATTGTCATCCAAATCATTTTTGTAAATGACAAACAAGAGTGGACTCAGCACTCATCCCTGTGAACACTGCTGGTCACAAGCCTCCAGTCTGAAAAGAAACCCTCTACCACCTTCCTCTGTCTCCTATCATCAAACCAAATTTGTATCCAATTGGTTAGCTCTCCATGAATCTCAATGATATAACTTTACTAAGCAGCACCATGCAGAACCTCGTCAAAAGCGTTTCTGAAGTCCATGTAAACAACATCTGTCGCTCTACACTCATCTATCTTCTTGATTATATTGTGCCCAGTGAGCCTTCCTCAGAATTGACGTTAGCTACGAAAATGTTAGTTTATATGCAGACAATAGGGTGGGGGGAAGGGGTAAGGAGTAAATGATAAATGGGGATAAAGCCCATAGAGAGAGAAGAACAGTTGGACAGAAAAATGAGTGGATAAAGATCTGGCTAGGAGGGCGAATAACTGTTAATGGAGACTGATAGTGGCTAAAAATGCATTGTGTGCAACAGCAGACTATGTGATAACAAAGCCTGGTGTGTGGGGTTTGGGACTAAGGACACAGGAGATCTTGATATTGAATACAGAAGGCTACAGGGTCCCCAAGCAGAAAATGAGGTGCTGTTCTTGCAGCTTGCACTGAACTTTGCTGGAGCACTTCAGCAAACCTGAGACAGGGATGTTGGCCAGGGAACACGATGGTGTGTTGAAGCAGCAGGCAACTTGAAGCTCAGGGCCATTTTTGCAGACGGATTGTAGGTGTTCTGTGAAGCGGTCATCCAACCTACATTTCATTTCCCCAGTGTAGAGGAGACCACATTATGAGCAGCGAATGCAGTAGACTAGATTCAGGGAAGTGCAGGTAAAGCACTGCCACACCTGGTAGGTATTGTTTGGGCCCTTGGATACCGAGGAGGGAGGAAGTAAATGGGCAGGTGTTACGCTGATGCGGTTGCAGGGGAAGGTGCCGTGGGGATGGGGTGAAATGTTGGAAGTAAAGGTGTTGAAGGGGACCGGGGTGTCCCAGAGGGACTGGTCCTTGCAGAAGGCTGACATTGAGGGGAAAGGCATACGTGTCTGGTGGTGGCATCTCGCTGGAGGTGGTGGAAACAGCGGCTGTTACACCAAAACGACGGGTTCTGGAGAGCAAACTTTTACTATATCATCACATGACCTCTCCTAAACTGGGGGTGGTGGGGGGCCATCAGCAATGTTACAGAATTAGGAATGTTGTGTTAGGTGTCCTTTGCTGCTTTTGTTTTCCAGTCTTTACCAGTGGGCAGGTATTTGAATCGTGTCACCGTGTCATAAGATGCATGGTGAGAACGTTGCACAAGTGTTTTTCCTGTGGCTGCGATTCTGTGCAATGTTGTGGGATCACTGTGGTCTGGTGTAAGGGGTTCAATATTTAAACTTAAAGTCCTGCTTCCTGCAGCAACATTAGTAGAAACTTTGGGATCTTCGTTCTAAGCCAAACGCCCAAAACCTAAATTAAAGCAAGGTGAAACAGATTTCACGTCTGGCACTTGACTAATGTGATGCAACGTCATTTCAGGGTGTTTCCAGCACTAGGTTTGAGATGCCTGTCTGTAATTTTGTAATAGTGTTAATTCATCCTCAATATTCAATGATTAGGGCACTGTGGCTGGAACTGATTCCTACATTTGCTGGACTCAGGAAGTCCTATTCTCCTTTAACTATCCATGATGACCCTTTGAGTCTGAAAACTGCGCACAAATTCTTGGAGGAAGGGTCACCGGACCTGAAACATTAACTTTGTTTTCTCCTTCACAGATGCTGCCAGACCTGCTGGGCTTTTCCAGCAACTTCTGTTTTTTGCACAAATTCTCAGAGTTGTGTACATAAACAATATGGAGTAGGTACAGCATCTGTTGACTTTTACCTTCTGCCTTCTGAATATCTAAGAGCCCATGCTCTTTTAAATGAAACAGCAATTTATTTGTACTTTTTCCATTCATTATACTGCTTCTGCTTCTCATAGTGTGATCTCCTGCACACCAATTAGTTGCTAGTTTTCTGAACCCCACCACTCAGACAACAATGTGACCTTGAGCTTCTGATAGCCATCTTTTTAATTCCCTGCTCCACTTCCATTCCGAAATCTCTATCCTCAGCTTCCTACACTCAAGGCTGAATCTTACGATATTTTGGAAAAATGTCATTTTAGTTGAGTTTCATAGAGAAACTTTCTCGTCTCCTGTCCTCTTCTTTGACTACCTACCCTACCCCAATGGTGTCCCCTTTCCCGATGTTAGGCCGAAACTTGCCGTGGCTGGGATTACTTGCCACTGGCCTGATATCCTGCCATTGGAGTTATCTTTGTGTGCATTCCAGAGTCAGAGCCGCCTTGATCTTTCCAGGGATGTGAAAGGAAAGTCGGTACCTGGCTTCACAGACAGTGACTTTGAGGTCTGAAGTGGTGCAGAGGAAGGGTCACCCTGTTCCCCAAAGAGGGACAGAGGATACCACAACGCCAGTCTGTACCAGCCTGGTCTCAGATTGCCGACCAAGTCAATGTGGTGTCCCCACAGCACTGTCCAATGCCTGGTGGTGTCGTAAGAAGGTCGATTATATTTCCCACCCTGCCAGGGTGAGTGCCACCGTTTGTCTCCTGCACACTCACATTATCGCTCCGTTTGCACCCACCGATCACTGACGCTCATATTCTACAACTCTCAGTACTGTATTTAACATCTTCTCTCAACCAGCCTGGCTACCCCTACCCACCACCCACCCCCGACACTCCGGATCCTGTGTGGCTTCTGTGCTGCCTATTCATTCACTTATCATCTTTCACCCCCCACCCCCACCTACACCAGCATTAACAGCTGTACCACCCCCTTTCAGCTCACTCAATCCTTCCCATTCTCTCATTCCAGGAGAAAACGGCTCAAAAAAGGGAACAAGGAGCCAGGATGGGCGGTGGGATGCCTGACATCCATCTCCTTCCTCCCTATTAAGAGTGTATCTGGCATTGGGATTATTCGGTCTGAAAAATCCATGTCCCCCCAACTGAGTAAGAAGCAATATTCATTTTGGACCAAGTCTCACATTAACCTCACCATCAGAGATAAAAGGTACCGCAGATGCTGGAGAATCCGAGATAACAAGGCGTGGGGCTGGACGAACACAGCAGGTCAAGCAGCA
>JAHRHZ010000144.1:17376254-17425431 GCA_024137785.1 Ginglymostoma cirratum
GTAACCTCACCATCAATGTTGTTTTCACCTGCCACAACATTCTTTCTTCATGTGACTTGCAGGTATGAGCAGGATGTCTATGGTTACATCGTCAGCGCTCAGACGCATCCTCTCCTCCACCTCTCAGTGTGAAGCCACAGATCCCTCAGAGGAAACACTGGCAAGGCTGCCTCCTGCACCCTCCTCCAGCTCGGATACTGATGGCTGGGTGGACACATCGTTTAGACTTGAGCCGGGAGCACATGCTAGTCAGACCTTCACTGCCATTTCTCAGCAGCTGGTCAAGGTACAAATGCCCAGGTCACAGAGTCATAGAGTCATACAGCACAGAAACAAGGCCCTTCAGCCCACGTCATCCATGCCAACCAAGTTTCCCACACTGAACTAGTCCCATTTGCCTGCATTTGGCCCAAGTCCCTCTAAGCCTTTCTTATTCATGTACATGTTCAAAAATCTTTCAAATGCCTCAGTCACTACCTCTGGCAGCTTGTTCCAGATTTGCACCAGCCTCCGTGTAAAAACGTTTTGTCCCTCAAGTCCCTTTTCAATCTTTCCTCTCTCACCTTAAACCTATGACCTCTCGCTTTGGACTCCCTTCCTCTGGGGAGGCGACTCTGGCTATTCACCTTTATCAATGCCTCTCATGATTTTATAAACCTTAAAGAGATCACCACTCAGCCTCTTACACTCCGGCCTATCCGGCCTCTCCTTCTAATTCAAACCCTGCAGCCCTAGAAATTCCTGGTAAATCTTATTTGCACTGTGTTCAGTTTAGTAAAGCCCTTCCTAAAGCAGGGTGAACAGAATTGTAAGCAGTACTCCAAATGTGGCCTCACCGATATTTTGTTTAGCTGCAACATGATGTTTCCAACTCCTGTACTCAATGCTATGACAAATGAAGGCAAGTATGCCATTAATTTCTTCACCACCCTGTCTACCTGTGACACCACTTTCGAGGAACTATGTACCTGAACGTAGAGGATTCTGGAAACCAGGTTACCTGCTTACTCTCAGGAGAGGACTCCGTGAATTCGTAGTCCGGGACGACAAACAAGCAGACTCAAGAGAAGCAGGCAGGATTGCCAGGGCACTGGGCAAATTAGCACAACAGGAAAAAGGACTGCAACAACACTGTTAGGACCCTATGTTGCCTCAGGTGTGCAATTGCCTGGCTGTATCCACAAACAGCCAGGTCCAGCAGAATCAGGATCTGCTGGACATATTCACAGACCTACGATCCATCGCTCCTGCTTGGCACTAACAGCAAAGTGACAAGAGTCAAGGGGCCTTGGGCTCACTCCAGGTATCCCTTCCTGACAAAGTGATGGTTCCATTAGGCAGCCTGCCGAAGGAAAACATTCTCATAGACTTCTCCAAAGTCTTCTCCATAACTGTAGGAACTTTGTCAGGCAACACTGCTCTGGGTAATGGACCATGTCTTGTAAAGGACATTGAGATGTCAGTCGAAGCAAGAGGACTCCAGAAATTTGTCACCTTTGCAATGAGGGGAAACAGCCAAAAATATTTGGAAGAACAGTGTATTATTCCCATGAATCCACATTACGGCCTACTAGAAAGAGATTAAGGTAGACTTAATGTCAGAACTGACCAATACTGACTATTGGGTCAGTCATATGGAGCAGGTTAACATGGATCCCTGATCTAGTGAAATTAGCTCCATGGTTATTAGCTGTGGCAATCCCTGCAGAAGGATGTTATTAAACTGGAAAGGGTGCAAGAAGATTTACAAAGATGTTACTGAGACTAAAAGGTTTGAGTTATAAGGAGAGGATGCATAGGATGACATTTTATTTCCTGGAGCATTACAGGCTGAGGGGTGACCTTATAGGGGTTTATAAAATCACGACAGGCGCAAATAAGGTGATAGCCAAGGTCTAACCGAAGGGTGTTGAGTTGTCACTCGTTTGTATTCTGAGGGTGGACTTTGCAGTCAACTCAGATGTAAAAGATATCAAAAGAAGACATCCCTAGAGTTAAGCAGGAGGAAAGAGCATCCAACCAGAAAATGCTGAGAGATCGCAAGGACCATCAACTCGGTGATGTATAAAGAACTGAAAGAAGGGGAGAAAAACACACCCAATGCTACCCTCGCTCTGATGGCCACCTTTGTGTGCGGCTACATCAGGCTGTGCATAGACCCTAGGCACACAAACACCAAGTGTTACTAAGGTTCTACCTGTGCCCAGTGTTGCAAAGGGTAGGCTTGGCTTCATTGCCATGGAAATGCCCCGACTAGTTGGACCATTCCGTATCACCTTTCCCTTGTGGAGAAATCTGTGAAGGAAAACACTTTTGACAACAAGCCCATCAGGAAGTGTCAGCGTGTAGTGTCCTCGAGACCCTTTGGAAAAGGGTGGAATTTGTCCAGTGCAGAGCCTGGGCAGACTGTCAAAATCATTTGGCAGAATGCCTCATCACCAGAACTCTCCAACAAGCACCAGGACAGCGCTTGGCTGGTAGTGAGGAGGGTTCTGCCTGTGAGATCCTTTCTGCGTGCCCAGACTGTTCTGCACCGTTGCATGCTGTCCTTGAAATGGCTATGGAGGGAATGAGGCTATCACACACCTCCTACTGGAATGCGCTCATGCAAAGATGAGAAACAAATGCACTGGTTTTTGTCGCGGTTCATCCCGAGCAGTCCTGTGATTCGGGTCTCTGTGCTTTACAGTCTGTTCCCTGGGATGCTCACCGAGACAAACATCAACTATGCCTGCAAGACCATCAGCTCAGTGAAATACATTCTTTGGTCTGCCCGAAACTCGTTGGTCTTCCAGTTGACCCTGAGTAAGTGTTGCAGACTGGCACATTCCAAAGGTCCAGGACTATGTGCTGAGGAACGCACTAAAGCTTGGGGCCGGCTGTCGGTGAGGCACAACGGGAAAAGACCACTGTGTAAGGTCCTTCTGCCAAAGCATCATGGGAGTCCATCCAATAATTGGACCCTCCCTGATGCCTCAGCTAAACTAAAGAGTTTAATTGTAAATACGGAGAAAGCTGAACCACAATGCTTGGCTTCTTCTTGGTAAGTAATGATAGCGTAGATCTGAATGGCTTCATGAACTTTGTACATACATAAAGATTTCTTTCTATGCGTAAAATATATTTTTGAAATTTAAAAAAAATCAACTCAGTTTGGTCTGCCTAAACCTTGTTGGTCTTCCCGAACAAGGAATTGACTCCGACTGACTGGCACATTCCAAGGGTCCAGGACCAGGTGCTGAGGGACACACTAAAGCTTGGGGCTGCTGTCGCCAATGCTCACTGGGGAGATAGCACCATCTCAGGTCTTCCCGCTGAAGGTAAATGGAGTTCTATTCAGTTATTGGACCGTCCTATTGCCTCAAATATATGTAAAAATTAGTATTATGAAAGAGAGGTCTTTGGACTTTTTTTGGGATAGAGTCAAAGTGGGGAAAGACCACTGCCTCAGGTCTTCCTGCTGAAAGTAACTGGGGGTCTGTTCAGTTATCAGACCCTCCCAGTGCCTCAAATATATGTAAATATTAGTTCTGTATGTCTTTTTTTTTTGGATAGAGTCAAAAGTCCAACACTTTTGTTTGTTTACTTGATATGCGACTGGGCAGAACTGAACCGCGTTTGTATCAATGTATATATACAAAGACTTTCGTATGAATAAAGTATATTTTTGAAAAAAAAATTCTGGGAGTGAACCTTACAGTCAGTGTGGGTGTGAAGGGTGACATGGAAGAACCTGCTGTTGAGGAACAGTTGGACCCAAACGTGACATGACAGTAGTGTTGCCATTCCTCCTTCCTCCTCTAACCAAAAAAACAGGAAAGGCAAAGTTCAGAGGAGAAGAGACAGAACAACATGAAAGGAAGGTTGACAGTGAGAATTCCAGTGGGCAAAGGAGCATGAGCATAAATAGCTTCTGGAAACTGTTGTTGGTGAGTAACAGGTAAGTTTTGAGAAATTGTTATCAGAGCAGAGAGCATCAGAAGCGAAAAAAAAAGTATTTGACATTGTAAGGATGAATTAAGTTAAGGGGGTAAGACATGGCAGGAGAGTTCCAAATCGTAGTCTGCTCCTCTTGCTCGATGTGGGAAGCTGGGCACACATCCAGTGCCAGGGAGCTGCATGTGTGCAAGAAGTGTCTCTAGCTGCAGCTCCTGGAAGCATGAGTTTCAGAGTTGGGTCGGCGTCTGGGGACACTGTGGGGCATTTGAAAGGTGGACGGTATCGCAGATAGCACGGGTAGAGAGGTGGCCACACCGTAGATTCAGACTCCACAGGCAGGAAGGGTATGGATGGCCATCAGGCAGAGCAGGAGCGTTAAGCAGAAGGTGCACCAATCTCCTGCGGTTATTCCCCTGCAAAACAGGTATACCTGTTTTGGATACTGTCGAGAGGAATGACCCCTCAGGGGATAACCGCAGCAGCCATGTTCATGGCACCATGATTGGCTCTGCTGTAGAGGGAGACAGAGATAGGTACACAAAAGCTATACTTATAGGGGATTCGATTGTAAGGGGAATAGATAGGTATTTCTGTGGTTGCAAATGAGAGTCCAGGATGGCGTATTGCCTCTCTGGTGCTGGGTCCTGGATGTCTCAGAGCGGTTGCAGGGCATTCTGTAGGGGGAGGGCAAACAGACAGTGGTCCTGATACACGTTGGTAAAAAGAATAGGGGATGAGGTCCTAAAAGCAGAATATAGAGAGCTAGGAAGAAAGTTGAAATGTAGGTCTTCAAAGGTAGTTATCTCCGGATTACTACCAGTGCCATGATCTAGAAACAGCAGGGTATATAGGATGAACATGTGGCTGAAAAGATGGTGTGAGGGGAAGGGTTTCAGATTTATGGGACATTGGGACTGATTCTGTGGGAGGTGGGACCTGTACAATCTGGATGGGTTACACGTGGGCAGAAGTGGGACTGATTTCCTTGGGAGGGTATTCGCAGAGTGGTTGGGGAGGGTTTAAACTAGTGTAACAGGGGGATGGGAACCAGAGGACTGGGGCGGTAGGTGCAGAAATTGAGGGAAAGGTGGAAACTAGGGCAAACATGACTAAGAACAGGCAGGGAATTGCTGTTGAAAAGAACAGGGGAGATGGTCTGAGATACGTGTGTTTCAATGCAAGAAGTATAATAAGCAAGGTAGATGAGCTCAGAGCGTTGGTTAGTACTTGGAACTATGACATTATTGCGATTATGGAGAATTGGCTGAAAGAGGGAGAGGACTGGCAGAATGTCCCAGGATTTAGATATTTTAGGTGTGATAGAAAGGGATGTAAACGGTTTGGGCGAGCTGCATTACTGGTAAAGGAATATCTCACAGCTGTACTGAGGAAGGACACATTAGAGGACTCAGTGAGGTGGTATGGGTAGGGGTCAGGGATAGGAAAGGTGAATTCACAATGCTGGGGGTATACTGCAGACCTCCCAACAGCCAGCGGGAGATAGAAGAGAGAATAAGTAAACAGATTTTTGAGAGATGTAATAGCAGCAGGGTTATGGTTGTGGGTGATTTTAACTTCCCCTGTAATGACTGGGACTCACTTTGTGATAGGCACTTGGATGGAGCAGACTTTATAAGGACCATTCGGGAGGGATTTTTGACACAGTATTTAATCAGCCTAATTGGGGAAAGGGCTATACTGGACCTAGTTTTGGGAAATGTGCCCAGCCAGGGGAGCAAAGTTTTAGTGGGGGAGCATTTTGGGTGTAGTGGCCATGACACCGTGAGTTTTAATTTACTCATGGATAGGGACAACAGCAGGTGAAGGTGTTAAACTGGGGGACGGCGAAGAGGAATTAGAAGGGCTAAAGGAGGATATGAAAAGTCATTAGCAAACAGGATAAAGGACAATCCCAAGGCTTCTTATACATATATAAAAAGCAAGAGGATGGCCAGGGAAAAAGTTGGCCCATCAAGGACAAAGGAGCGGATGTATGTGCGGTGCCAGAAGAGGTAGGTGAGGTCTTAAATGAATACTTTGTATCAGTTTTCACCAAAAAGGAGGGATTGGTGAAAGATGACATTAGGGAAGGGAGTGTTGAATTTGTAAGCCAAGTTGCTATTAAAAAGGAAGAGGTATTGTACATCTGAAAAAGTATTAAGGTAGATAAGTCTCCGGGTCTTGATGGATCTATCCCAGAATATTGAGGGAGGCAAGAGAACAAATTGCTGGAGCATTGACAGACATCTCTGTATCCTCGTTGGCCACAGGTGAAGTCCCAGAGGACTGGAGAATAGCTTATGTTGTCCCATTGTTTAAAAAGGGTAACAGGAAATTACAGGCCTGTGAGTCTAACGTCAGTGGTAGGGAAATTATTGCAAAAGATTCTCAGGGACAAGATCTATTAAGTATTTAGAAGCAAATGGACTGATTACAGTATGGTTAATTCTGGGTGGGGGTGGGATGCATTTGTGCCCCACTAACTTGATCGAACTTTTTGAGGAGGTGATGAAGATAATTGATGAGGGAAAAGCAGTTGATGTTGTCTATATGGACTTCAGTAAAGTCTTTGACAAGGTACAAAAGATGAAGTCACATGGTATCCGGAGTGATCTGGAAAGATGGATACAGAACTGGCTTAGTCATAGGAGACGGAGGGTAGTGGTGGAAGGATGCTTCTTGGAATGGAGGGCTGTGATTAGTGATGTTCCATAGGGATCAGTGCTGGGACTTCTGCTGTGTGTGATCTACATAAATGATTTGGAGGAAGATGTAGCTAGTCTAATTATTAAGTTTGCGGATGATACAAAGGTTGCTGGAGTTGCAGACAGTGAGGAGGGTTGTCAGGGGAAACAACAGGATGCAGATCAGTTAGAAGCATGGGCATAAAAATGGCAGATGAAGTTTAATGTGGACAAATGTCAGGCATATTTGGGAATTTTGGAAGGTCAAGTACAGGTGGAAATTACACAGTGAATGGCAGAACCCTTTGGAGTATTGATAAGCAAGGAGATCTGAGTGTGCAGGTCCACAGATCACTGAAGGTAGCAGCACAGGTAAATAAAGTTGTACAAAAGGCCTATGGCACACTTACCTTCATTGGGAGGGATATTAAATATAAGGATAGACAAGTTGTTCTGCCGTTTTATAAAACTTTAATTAGGCCACACTTGGAATATTGTGCACATATCTGATTACCACACTACCAGAAGGATGTGGATGCTTCGGAGAAGGTACAGAAAAGGTTTACCAGGATGTTGTCGAATATGGGGGATTTTAGCTATGAAGAAAGGTTGGATAGACTGGTTTTGTTTTGGTTTTGCGGTTTATAAGGTTGTGAACGGCACGGATAGAACGGAGAGTATGAGGCTTTTTCGCAGGGTGGAGGGGTCAATTACTAAGGGACACAGGTTCAAGGTGCAAGGGCGGAAATTTAAAAGAGATGTGCGAGGCAAGTTTTTCACACAAAGGGTGGTGAGTGCCTGGAACATGCTGCCAGAGGAGGTGGTGGAAGCAGACACAATAGCAGCATTCACGAAACACCTGGACAAATACATGAATAGGAGGGGATTAGAGGGATACGGATCCTGTAAGTGAAGATAGTTTTAGTGTTGAAGGGCAAAATATGTCAGAGCAGGCTTGGAGTGCCAAAGGGCCTGTTCCTGTTCTGTATTATTCTTTGTTCTTTGTTGTCTTTTCCCAGGTTAGTGGAGTCCAAAACTAGAGGTCACAGGCATGAGGTGAGAGGGAAAGATTTAAAAGGGAGCTGAAGGGCAGCTTTTTCACACAGGGGATAGTTTGGATATGGAACAAGCTGCCAGAGGAAGTGGTAGAGGTGAGTACAATTGCTTTGGAAAGATACACGGATAGAATAGGCTTAGAGGAATATGGGCCAAACGCAGGCAAATGGGACTAGTTCAGTTTTGGAAACCTGACCAGCATGGACAAGTCAGAGCAAAGGGCATGCTTCTATGCTGTATGACTCCAAGGCTCTCTAGTAAAAGATAACATCACCATTGTCCCACCAGACCACACGGCTGCTCTCGCAAGAGAGAGAGAAAGACAACTGGTGTAGATTTAACCTGAGGGTTATTAAGTCTCAGGTGAGGGGAGAGGTTGAGAAGTAGAGTCCTTCGTGGTAACATCCAGATAGTATATCCCATTGACTGATATCTTGACCAATTTTCCCAACAGAAATTATTTGGCTATGCAGTTAAAAAACTGATTTTACTTGCTTTGTTTATTTCAATTCCACTGTAATTTTACATTGTGATGTAATTCTATTATTTGATACTACAGTGCAAACCACCTAATGATAACCCTTACCTATTCCCAATATATTACAAGTGTGTCTAGAAATAGAGCACAACCTTGTTCAATTCTGCTTTTAACGCATTACTTAACACTTGTCCGCTTACTGTGCTCATGGTCTAGCTACTAATGTGTGGTCCTCATAAAAGTTCGGAAGCAGCTTTAAATCTTCTCCTTCTATGTAATAGATGGCAAAGTCCCAGAGATCCTTGGGGCTGTTCGCTCATATGATATTACTAGTGGTGTCTCTGTTTATATCTCGGAAACCTCTGGCAGAATTCAATTGTTCCTGATGGATAGGGAGAATACTCGGAGAATCAGTGGTGGTTGAGAAGGCAGGACCTCCTCAGCCAGTGTAGGAACTGAGCATATGCTGATGACGTCTTTCTGAATCACATGCGAGCCATCTAGCTAACTGAGCAATACAGCTCCCCCTTCAACATCCAACTTACGTCACTAAGTGAGTTGGCCTCCAGCAAGGTATCTTTACTTGATGCAGCAATGCTTATTTCGTTCCTCATAGCATAAGAATAATTTCAATTTTGTAACTTATGAATCTGATTATTCTGACATCCGTCTTTGCCTGGTCTTTTACATAGTTTTAGAAACATTGACTTCCAAAGATCTTGTGAAATCAGGCAAATATCATTCATTTTTTTTCTGAATGATGCCATCATTTCACATCTAAGTTCTTCTAATGCCAACATCATTTCCATGCCTGAGATATCTTGCTCCATACCTTTACCTTTCCTCATTTTCTTGATAGGTTTCATCTGTCATCCAATTTTTTATTAACTTTGCACTCACACCTTGTCATACTTTATGCTTCAACAATCTCACATGGGGGTCAAACCAAGGGAGAGTAACAGAGAAAAGTAAAGTGAAAATGTTAAACATTGCTGTTGATCCTTCAGCAAAATGTTTCAACATTTAAAAGCAAAAGTTATTTGCGATGGACGATTTGGCCAAACTCTGTTTCCCAGCATTCCAAGAGATGTGAAAACCTAACGTACACACACTGAGTGACACAGATAGCAGACCACACACTGAGTATGCATCTACAAAGTGTAGATTTATAAACATACCAACATGATTTGGAATAACTACATCCGAATGTGCACTATACATTACTTAGCAATCCTAATCCCAGAGAACAAGTTTGATTCAGTAGAAACTGATCTGATATGACAAGGATCTTCTCCATTGAAGCTGTCTTTCTATATTATTGGACTATTCAGGAAATTGTTACAATATGTAAGACGACGCAGGTTTAGGCAGGGTTTTTTTTAAAAGACAATCCTTGTCAAGAATGTGATTTTTGTGGTTTTTGAGAAACACGTTTCCAGTCTAGTAGAGGGCACAATGCAAGTGAAAAAGTACAGGTGACAGCACAACACTGCACTGCACAGAATTCTCAATGACTTATGTGATACTGAGTTAATGTAAGGAAGGGAGCAGTGTACTGGCATTTGAAAGATTTTACTTATTATGGGAGCAGACTAAATTATTAAAAGTCGAGTTCTGAGACATCTCCCAACTCAGATGGATTCAGGTCAAACTTTACAGGAGGTGTGCATTTTCCTACTTATGTCATCATGAATAATGGGTTGCATAAAGGGAAGAGGAACGAAAAGAGGAAAAGGAGGCTAATAGGGAGAGAAAAGAATGATTGAGAAAGTTCGAATTAATGGTCAGAGGAGTGTGTAAATGGGAAATTAGAATTAACAGAGAAAGAGAAATTGTAGAAAGTTAAGAAAAGCACATAAAATAGAAGCACAAAGAGCATAAGACCATAAGAAATAGAAACAGGAGTAAGCCATTTGGTCCCTTGAGCTTGGTCTATAATTTAATAGGATCACAGCTGATCTGACCTTTCTCACGGTATACCTTCCTGCTCTTTTCCCACAGTTCTTGATTCCTCTACTGATCAAGAAATCTATTTATCCCAGCCTTAAATATACACTAGGACTCTGCCATCACTGCTCTCTATGGCAAAGAGTTCCAAAGACTTGCAATCTCATTCGTCCTCATCTCAGTCTTAAATTGGTGGCCCTTTATTCTGAAATTATGCCTACTGGTCATACTCTCCCATGATGGGAAACATCCTGTCAGCATTTACCCTGTAAAGCCCCTTAAGAATCCCGGGAAAGTAGATAGAAATGCAGAAAGAGAAGATCAAAAAAAAGGCATAACAGTCATATGAAAAATGTAAGAGAGACAAAGAAGAGGGTAATAGGTAAATGGAGTTGTTGGCAGAGTGCAAGTCAACAACAGAGAGAAATGAAAAGTCTTACAGACAGAAGGGAAAGAGGGTGAGATAGGACGGAATCACAACAGAAGTAGCTAGGACAGAATTTCTTCTTTGCTTGATTGTTTTATTCTATGTATAATTAATCCTGAAGTTCATGAACACATCTCTTCCAACCCCAAGGGAATTAAAAAAAAGATAAAGAGGATAAATATCACAGCCAACTATTTCCTCCAATTTAACTGAATTAAGCGGACTGTAGTAGAATGGATAATAGGCTATTGTTGTGACTCTGGAATTTAAAACACAGGTTGTGATCAGTAAAACATGGTAGTGCATCTTGAGTTCTTAATGCATGCTGTGTCATCTATAATACAGTGCATATGTACTCCATCTCATAATTGATCAGCCCAGACTGAGGTTAAAGATGTCACAAGAAAAAAATTCATACCAGTTGTGCAATTTTGTTCCACGCTTGCTGATATTGTGCCACGGTGGAGAAATGTGCCAAGGCTCCTTAGACAGTCAAATCAAACCAAATCAAATCTATGAGTACTACTGACTTCCTCGATTGTGAGGGAGGATCACCGGATCCGAAATGTTAACTCTAATTCCTCTTCACAGATACAGCCAGACCTGCTGAATAATACTGTCCTTCTCCTTCACTTTTCTCAGTTCACTCATGGATTGCGGGCACCGCTGGCTGGCCAGCATTTATTGTCTGTCCCTAGTTGTCCTTGAGAAGGTGGTGGTGAGCTGCCTTCTTAAACTACTACCGTCCACATGCTGTAGGTTAACCCACAATGCTTTCAAGGATAAATTCAGGGATTTTGACCCAGCAACAGTGAAGAAACGGTAATATATTCCCATTGGTGAGTAGCTCGGAGGGGAACTTGCAGGTAACAGTGTTCCCATGTAGCTGCTTCCCTTGTCCTTCTAAAAATAGAAGTGGCCATGGGTTTGGATGGTGGGCCAAGGATCTTTGGTGAATATCTGCAGTGCATCTTGTAGATGGTACGCGTTGCTGGTACTGAGCATCGATGGTGGAGAGAGTGCGTGTGGATGTGGTGCCAATCAAGGGGGTTGCTTTTGTTTGGATGGTATCAAGCATTTTGAATGTTGTTGGAGCTGCACCATCCAGACGAGCGGGGAGTATTCCATCATGCTCCCAACTTGTACCTTGTAGACGGTGGACAGGCTTTAGGGAGTCAGTGGGTGAGTTACCTCCTGCCTGTTCTTGTAACCATTGTGTTTAATGTGGTGAGTCAAGTTGATTTTCTGGTCAACGGTAACTTCAAGTGTGTTGATAGTGGGGGATTCATTGATGGTGAAACCATTCAATGTCAAGAGGCAGTGATTAGATTGTCTTTTATTGAAGATGGTCATTGCCTAGCATTTACGAGGTGGAAATGTTACCTGCCACTTATCAGTGCAAGCCTGGATATTTTCCAGATCTTGTTGCATTTGAACATGGACTGCTTCAATATCTGAGGCCTCAGGAATTGCACTAAACATTGTGCAAGCATTGGCAAACATCCAATTTCTTACTTGGACGAAAATATTTATTTATTTATTGTCGCATACATCTAAAAAGATATAGCGAAAAGTGTTTTGTCACCACAATAAAGTGCTATTTGCGTTATAAGAGAAGGAAATAATATAAATAGGATTCATTATCGGTTTCAGAATCTGAGGTGTTGCGAATAGTGCTGCGCGTCGAGCAATCATCAGCAAACATCCCAACTTCTGACCTTTTGATGGAGGAAAGATGAAGCAGTTGAAGACAGTTGGGCCAAAGACACTACCCTGAGGAACTCCTGCAGAGATGTCCTGGAGCTGAGATGACTGACCTCTAACAGCCACAACCATCTTCCTACATGTCAGGTATTACTTCAACCAGCGTAGAGTTTGCCCCCTGATACCCATTGATTCCGGTTTCACCAGGGATCATTGATGCCACACTCAGTTGAATGCGGTCTTGATGTCAAGGGCTGTCACTCTCACCTCGCCTCTGGAATTTAGCTCTTTAGTCCATATTTGGACCAAGAATGTAATGAGGTCAGGAGCTGAGTGCAGCTGGTTGGAACCCAAACTGGGCGTCACCGAGCGGGTTATTGCTGATCAGGTGCTGCTTGATGGCACTGTTTGTAACATCTTCTGTCATCTTACTGATGTTCGAGAGTAGGCTGATGAGGCAGTAATTGGCTGGGTCAGATTTGTCCTGCTTTTGTGTAAAGGACCTACCTGGGCAATTTGTTGGGTAGATGTTAGTGTTGTAGTTGTAATGGAAAACCTTGACTGCAGGGGGTTGGAAAGTTCTGGAACAGAAATCTTCAGTACTATTGCTGAATGTTGTTAGGGCCTGTAGCCCTTGCAGTATCCAATGTCTCCAATGGTTTCTTGATATCACATGGAGCAAATCGAATTGACTAAAGACAGGTATCTTAATTAGAGACAAAAAGACTCCAGATGCTGGAATCCAAGTTAGACAAACAGGAGGCTGGAAAAACACAGCAAGGCAGGCAGCATCTGGAGGAGGAGAAGTTAACATGTCGCTTACTACCCTTCCTCAGGGCTGGATGTGGGGGTAGTGGGAGCTGGAGGTAAAGAAGGGTAGCAGAATTGCGGTGATAGGTGGACACCCGTAGTAGGTACGAGCTGGCTGGTTGATGGGAGGGTTGAATCTGGTTGGTAGCTGGAATGGAAGGGAGAAGGTGGTAGGTGGAATAGAAGGGAGGAAGCTGGGCTGGAGAGGGAGCTGGCGGATGGGTAGGAAGGTTATTTGAAATTGGGGAACTCAATGTTAAGTCCTCCGGGCTGTAGGGTGCCCAGGTGGAAGATAAGATGTTGTTCCTCAAATTTGCATTCCGAGTTGCTGTGATGCTAGAGGAGGCCGACAATGGACATATCAGAGGAAAAGTTTTGGGTTAAAGTTGAAATGGGCAGTGACCGGGAGGTTAGGCCTGCCATTTTGGGTCAGGCAAAGATGCTCAGTGAAATGGTCACCTAGTTTACATTTGGTCTCACTGATGGAGAGAAGACCACATCAGGAGCACCGGATGCAGTAGACCGGGTTGGAGGAGATGCAGGTGAAGCTCTGTCTCACTTGGGAGGACTGTTTAGGGCCCTGGATGGAGGTGAGGGAGATGGTGTGTGGGCTGGTGTTGCATCTTTTATAGTTACAGGGGAAGGTGCCAGGCGGGCTGGAGTGGTCAGTGGGGAGTGTGGTGCGAAATAAGGAGTGGCGAAGGAAATGGTCCTTGTGGAAGGCAGAGAGGGGTGGGGATTGGAAGATGTTCTGGGTGACGGGGTCTAACTAGAATTTGGCATAAGTATTTCAGGATAATACATTGGATGTGGAAGCTGGTGGAGTGGAAAGACAGGACAAGGTGATCCTATCTTTATTATGTTTGGGGGAGTGGTTTACAGCTGAGGAGTGGGGAATGGAGGAGGCACAGTGGAAGGTTGTCTAGATGACAGACGGCGGAAAGGAACGTTCTTTGAAATAGGAGGATATCCAGGATGCTTGGGAGTGGAATATCTCCTCGTCAGAGCATTTGCAACAGAGAGGAAGGAATTGGAAAAACGGGGTGGAGCTTTTGCAGGATTCAGGGTGGGAGGAAGTGTAGTCCAGGTAGTTATGGGAGTCTGTGGATTTGTAATAAATGTCAGCCCGTAAACCGTTGCCAGAAATGGAAAGAGAGAGGTCAAGGAAGTGGATGAAAGTGCCTAAGATAGATTTGAGGGTGGGGTGGAAGTTGTTAGCAAAGTCGATGAACTGCTCCAGTTCTTAATGCTGGGGACCACTGGAGGAGGCCAAGATGATTCATCTGCTTGACACTTCCAGCTGAAGATTTCTGCAAATGCTTCAGCCTTATCTTTTGCACTAATGTGTTGGACTATTCCATCATTGAGGATGGGGTTATTTGTGGAGCTTCTTCATTCTTCGGTAAGCTGTTTAATTGCCCACTACCATTCACAATGCCTGAGGTGTCTGAGGAGTGTTGCACATCACGGAGATACCTGTGATCCTACATGGATTTAAAACACACCTATAAAACATTGTTTCAGTGCTTCAGCCGGGAGCCTCCAAAATGTTCACCTTCTTCTTCAACCGAGGATTTCCTGCCACCGTGGTTGGCAGGGTCCACAACAGCGATAGGGTACCCCCTGTCCTAACTTAACACACCACCAGCACCCACATTCAAAGGATTATTAGCTGCTATTTGCATCACCTCCAGCGGGATGCCACCACCATACTTTCCCCTCCCTTCCCTTGTTAGCCTTCTGCAGGGACTGTTCCTTCGGGGACACCCTGGTCTACTCCTCCTTCTCTCCCAACATGTTCCCACAGCCTGAAGGCACCTTCCCCTGCAACCACAGAAGGTGTAATACCTGTCCATTTACTTCCTCCCTCCTCACCACCCAGGGCCCCAAACACACCATCCAGGTGAAGTAGTGCTTCACTCAATCTAGCCTACTGTATTCACTGCTCACAATGTGGTGTCCTCTAAACTGGGGAAACAAAGTGTAGACTGGGTGACTGCTTTGCAGAACACCCATGTTCTGTCTTCAAAAATGACCCTATTGCCTACCACTTCAACACAACACCATATTCCCTGGCTAACATCTTGGTCTCAGACTTGTTACAGTGCTCCATCGAAGCTCAGCGCAAGCTGGAAGAACAGCACCCTGGTTTCAGCTTGGGAACTTTACCACCTTCTGGGCTCATTATCAACTTCGACAATCTTTAGGGCTTGAGAACCTTCTCCCATGTCCTTACCCCAACCCTCACACTGCAGGCCTTGTCATCACATGGATGCTACCAAGTACAACCCTTTGTCAGCCATTAATTGTCCCCATTAGCAGCTATTCATTCTCCCAGACTGAGCTTTCACCATTCCTTTGTCTGCCCAACTCTTGTTTTTCTCTGTCTGGGCTTCATCTCCACCTATTGTTTACTCCCCCCAACTCCCTACCCCATCTTCAGCATCTATACCAACATTTTCCTGGCTATAATTGATTTTCAAGAAAGGACATTGGTCCTGAAATACTAACTCTGCTTTGTCTCCGCAAATGCTGTCAGACCTGTTGAGTTTTCCCAGCAATTTCTGTTTTTGTTTCTGGCCTCCCTCCCTTATTGGACCAAGCAGGTAGCAATTATGGTCAGTCCTAACAGCTTAGCCGTTACAACCTGGGGACGCAGTGTTAAGGCAATTTAATGATCCGTGATGAACCAAGGGTCCTTTACAACCAAAATTAAATTGAACCAATAATATTTCTGGACATGGGGTGGTGGTTGTGGGGATGGGGGGGGTGGTGGGGAGAGAGGTTATCTTGCCAAATAAAGTACTTCTATGAAGTTCAACTATGGCTGTGGTTACTATGGGGACGAAGCTCCAATATTTCTCTGATTTTTTTTTTCTCCAGTATAAAAACTTACCTCGTGCAGCAGAGGCCCTCTTATTTTCAGCGGTGGGTGTGTGGACAGAACGCAAGCCAGGAAGGAAGTGATATTTTCGGGCTTTGGCTAAACCCGAAACACGACACGTGTGGTGTCTCCCACCCATCCTCGTCCTTTAACCAAAAAAAAGACTGTGTGGAGGGCCAGTAAGGTAAGGCTTTTTTTTATTCTTCTGGAAATCTAGAGTAAAGGGAATGGAAGCTAGGGCAGTTGCATGCTCCTCTTGGAGGATCTGGGAGGTAAGGGTCACTGCTGGTGTCCCCTCTGACTTCATCTGTGGGAAGTGCTCCCAACTCCAGCTCCTCAAAAACCGCATGAGGGAACTGGAGCTGGAGCTGGATGAACTTGGATCATTCGGGAGGCTGAGAGGGCGATAGAGATGAGTTATAGGGAGGTGGTCACACCCAAGGTACAGGAAAAAGGTAGCTGGGTGACTGTCAGGAAGGGGAAAGGGGATGGGCAGACAGTGCAGGGATCCCCTGTGGCCGTTCCCCTCAATAATAAGTATACCGTTTTGGATACTGTTGGGGGGGATGACCTACCAGGGGAAGGCCACAGCGGACAGGTCTCTGGCACTGCGCCTAACCCTGTGGCACAGAAGGGAAGGGGGCAGAATAGGAGAGCAATTGTAGTGGGGGATTCAATAGTAAGAGGCACAGACAGGCAGTTCTGTGGACGCGAATGAGATGAACAGATGGTATGTTGCCTCCCGGGTGCCAGGGTTCGTGACGTCTCGGATCGTATCTTCAAGATCCATAAGGGGAGGGTGAGCAACAAGCAGTCATGGTACGCATCGGTACCAATGACATAGATAGATAAAGGACTGAGAATATGAAAAACGAGTACAGGGAGTTAGATTGGAAGCTGAAGTCCAGGACAAACAGGGTAGTTATCTCTGGATTACTACCAGTGCCACACGATAACGAGTTAAGAAATAGGGAGAGAGTGCAGCTAAACACGTGGCTACAGGTTTGGTGTAGGAGGGAGGGCTTCGATTATATGGATAATTGGAGCACATTCTGGGGAAGGTGGGACCTGTACAGTAAGGACGGGTTGCACCTGAACCGGACGGGAACAAACATCCTGGGAGGGAAGTTTGCTCGAGCTATACGGGATGGTTTAAACTAGATTGGCAGGGGGTGGGGAACCAGATTTATAATTAAGAAGATGAGGTATTCAGCCTTCCAACAGACACAATGGGGAGTGAGGTGTTTAATAAAGAAATGCGATCGATGGAGCGTAATTGTGGACACAGGGATGATTTGAGGTGTGTGTACTTCAATGCTAGAAGTATCAGAAATAAGGCGGATGAACTTAGAGCATGGATCAGTACTTGGAACTACAATGTTGTGGCCATTACCAAAACTTGGGTAACTCAGGGACAGGAATGGTTGCTGGAAGTTTCAGGATTTAGATGCTTTAAAAGAAATAGGGAGGGTGGAAAAAGAGGCGGGGGAGAGGCATTGCTAGTCAGGGCTAGTATAGCAGCTACTGAAAGGCAGTTCGAGAATGATATGTCTACAGAGTCAGTTTGGGTTGAGGTCCATAACAAGAAAGGAGCAGTCACTTTGTTGGGTGTTTTTTTTACAGGACCCCTAATAGTTGCAGAGAAGTGGAGGAGCAGATTGGGAGGCAGATACTGGAAAGGTGCAGAAGTCACAGGGTTGTAGTCTTGGGTGACTTCAAATTTCCAAATATTGATTGGAAACATTTTAGTTGTAATAGTTTAGATGGAGCGGATTTTGTCCAGTGGGTTCAGGAAGGATTCCTGACACAGTATGTAGATGGACCAACACGAGGAGAGGCCACATTGGATTTGGTGCTTGGCAATGAACCAGGCCAAGTGTTAGACCTGTTGGTAGGAGAGCATTTTGGCGGTAGCGATCATAACTCTGTTATTTTTACAATAGTCATGGAAAGGGTAAGGTTTATAATTGGGGGAAGGGTAATTACAATTCTGTTAGGCAAGAACTGGGTAACATAAATTGAGAACAGATGCTGTCAGGGAAGAGCACTATTGAAATGTGGAGATTATTTAAGGAATGCATACTGCGTGTGCTTGATATGTTTGTCCCTAGCAGGCAGGGAAGATGTGATTGAGTGAGGGAGCCTTGGTTCTCAAGAGAGGTCGAACGTCTGGTTAAGAGGGAGAAGGATGCTTATGTAAGGTTTAGGAAACAAGAAACGGAAAAGGCTCAAGAGGGATACAAGTTATCCAGGAAGGAGCTGAAGAAAGAACTTAGGAGAGCTATAAGGGGGCATGAGAAAACTTTGGCAGACAGGATCAAGGAAAACTCCAAGGCTTTTTACATGTACATGAGGAATAAGAGAATGACCAGAGAAAGGGTCGGGCCAATCAAGGATTGTAAAGGGAATTTGTGCACGGAGCCTAAAGAGATAAGAGTGGTCCTTAATGAATACTTTTCTTCGGTATCCACAACAGATAGGGACCTAGTTGTAGGGGAGGACAATGTGAGACAGGCTGGTTGGCTAGAGGAGGTCATTGTCAGTAAGGAAGATGTGCTAGGAATTTTGGGGAAATTGAAGATAGATAAGTCCCCCGGGCCTGATGGGATTTATCCAAGGATTCTATGGGAAGCGAGGGAAGAGATCGCAGGGCCTTTGGCGGCGATCTTTTCATCCTCACTGTCCACGGGTATAGTGCTGGAAGATTGGAGAGAGGCAAATATCATTCCCTTGTTCAAAAAAGGGAATAGGGATAACCCCGGAAATTACAGGCCAGTTAGCCTTACATCAGTGATGGGCAAATTATTGGAAAGGGCTCTGAGAGAGAGGATTTATGATCACTTGGAAAGGCACAGTTTGATTCGTGATAGTCAGCATGGATTTGTGAGGGGTAGATCATGCCTCACGAACCTTATTGAATGCTTTGAAGAGGTGACCAAACACATGGATGAAGGTGGAGCAGTGGATGTAGTATACATGGATTTAAGTAAGGCATTTGATAAGGTTCCCCATGGTAGGCTCATGCAGAAGGTAAGGAGGCATGGGATAGGTGGAAATGTGGCAGAATGGATTCAGAATTTGCTGACCCTTAGAAGACAAAGGGTGGTAGTGGACGGAAAATATTCAACATGGTGCTCAGTTATGAGTGATGTACCACAAGGATCTGTTCTGGGTCCTCTTCTATTTATGACTTTTGTAAATGATTTGGATGAAGGAGTGGAAGGGTGGATTAGTAAGTTCGCGGATGATACAAAGGTGGGTCGTGTCGTGGACAGTGCGGAGGGCTGTTCTAGGTTACAAAGGGACATTGATAGGATGCAGAGCTGGGCTGAGTAATGGTAGATGGAACTTAAACCTGAAAAGTGTGAGGTGATTCATTTTGGAATGACAAACTTGAAAGCAGAATACAGGGTTAATGGAAAGATTCTTGGCAGTGTGGAGGAGCAAAGGGATCTTGGGGTTCATGTCCACAATTCTCTGAAAGCTGCCACCCAGGTGGATAGAGTTGTTAAGAAGGCATATGGTGTGTTAGCTTTCATTAATAGAGGGATTGAATTCAAGAGCCGTGAAGTTATGCTCCAGCTATACAAAAGCCTGGTTCAGCCACACCTGGAGTATTGTGTCCAGTTCTGGTCACATCATTACAGGAAAGATGTGGAGGCGTTGGTAAAGGTGCAGAGGAGATTTACCAGGATGTTACCTGGAATGGAGTGCAGGTCTTACGAGGAAACATTGAGAGAGCTGGGGCATTTCTCTTTAGAACAACGAAGGATGAGAGATGACGTGATAGAGGTGTACAAAATGATCAGAGGTATAGATAGAGTAGACAGCCAGAGACTTTTTCCTAGGGTGGAGGTAGCTAGTATGAGGGGGCATAGTTTTAAAGTGAGTGGAGGTAGATGGAGGGGAGACATCAGAGGTAAGTTCCTTACTCAGAGAGTGGTAGGGGCGTGGAATGCATTGCCAGAGAGGGTAATGGATTCGGTCTCATTAGGGGCATTTAAGCAGCTATTAGATAGACATATGGATGATAGTATAAAGTAGGGGTGGAGGTTAGATAGACCTTAGGTTTAGGGTAAAGGTTCGGCACAACATCGTGGGCCGAAAGGCCTGTGCTGTGCTGTATTGTTCTATGTTCTATGTTCTATGTTCTATTTCCAAATTGGAGGTTTGTTCTTTTACTTATGCAGATGATAGGCCTGAAATACCTTCAGACAGCAGGGATTCACCATTTTCAATTTCCACACATCTCTAAAAAGCTAATCTTTCCCAGCCTTCAGTCTTATTTTTCACTTTTTGTCTTCTTTGCGTGCTTTGATATGACCTCCCAACTCCAGTGTCTTACATGCATATTGTCCTACTGTCAGAGAAATCTCACAATGTTTTCATTAAGAGCTCTGTGTCTTTATTTTCTGCAACTGTGCAAATCAGGAGTGACTCAGCCGATCACATCCCATCGACTGATCTTCTGGGCCTGGGATTAGTCTGTATGGTGAACCCAGCCCCTGCGTATGGTGAACCCAGCCACTATCTTGGGATAGCTTGGACATGTTCTCAAAGTGAGCCCTGGGGTGATCTCGCAAATTTCCAGCGCTGATTACAGTTTTGGGAGGTGCTGTACACAAGAATCAGGTGACTTACTGGGAGCCTGGATTGGAAAATCTGCTGACATTTGGTAACCAAGGAAGTAGAGCACTTAATAATTGTGCAATGCTTTTCAATTGACTTTTTGACCAACAAAAGAAGGTGCATTACAGATGAGGTTTCAAAAGAGAGCTGGATGTATATTTGAAAGTGAAGAAATTAGAGGGTGACACAGATAGGGCAGGAGAGTGTGGGTCAAATCGCCTCCTCTATACTGTAAGATTCTATGATACTAAGACTCAGAATTCAAAAAGCTTCACTCAGCCACTTTTTTAAAGCTCTCATCCAGGTTCTCAGGTGTAAATTGCTGAGACTGACTTCAAAGGCTACCTGCAACGCCCAATAAGGAAAGGTAGCCTGTCTCCCCACCCAGTACTTCTGGCACAACTGCTCATAGAACTGAGATAAAAGGTACTGCAGATGCAGGAGAATCCGAGATAACAAGGCGTGGGGCTGGATGAACACAGCAGGCCAAGCAGCATCATAGGAGCAGGAAAACTTGACGTTTCGGGTCTAGACCCTTCATCAGAAATGGGGGAGGGGAAGAGGGTTCTGAAATAAATAGGGAGAGGGGGGAGGCGGATAGAGGTTGTCGCATGCTGTCAGTGGCATTTTTAAGGGCTCTTAACCCTAATTAATCCACTTAAACCACTTCAAGTTCCTGCTACAGTCAAAACGAACCATGTATTTAAAAGATAGAAGTTGGCTTTAAATTGGGCTGATCAGTTTTAAGTCATGCTCAAAATGTGTAAACTTGAGTTCCCTGTTGAAATATACAGTTATTCAACAGTGTATCTGGTGCTGGGTGGCAGACTGCTTTCAAAAAATTCAGTAGGCAGCATTTCTGATGAAGGGTTTAGGCCCGAAACGTCAAGTTTTCCTGCTCCTATGATGCTGCTTGACCTGCTGTGTTCATCCAGCCCCATGCTTGTTATCTCGGATCCTCCAGCATCTGCAGTACCTTTTATCTCTGATACAGCATTAAATGTTTGTGGAGTTTGCATCACAATAGCTCAGGGTGTGTTAATCACACATTACAATCCCCAATATAACAATCCCCAAGCTTGATTTCAGGAGTAGTTGAATTGTTGACACAAGAACATTAAACGCTGTTGTTCAACAGTCCTTAATGAAGTTTTCTAAAATCTGAGCATGTGGTGTAATGACCTACAACCACAATGTATTGCATCATCAGTAAAACAGGTATGAAAACTTCCTTGTGACATCTTTAAGAACAGTGTGGGCTGATGAACCTCTTTGGAAGTTGTAAGTAAAGACAGTTATTAGATGGCACAGTGTGTATTAACAATTTATGGTGCAATTTCATATTATGGTGATCAACCTCTGCATTTTAAATTCTGGGCAAAATACTGACTCAATTTAACAATACCAGCTTGACTCCAGCAAAATTAACCTGATAGATATGAAAATTTCCTTATGTCACTTTAAGATCAGTATGGACTGATAATCTTATAAATTATAAGTAAACACACTTATTGGATGACACAGTGTATATTAACAACCTGTGATGCATTTTCATATTTTGTTGATGAATTCCTATATTTTAAATTCCAGAGACACAACAAAAGCAATTTAACCATTCTATTTTATTTACATATGAAGCACTTAGCACATTTAAGTCTGTAAAATAGCCTTTAATGTTACTCATCCCTGGTTTCTGTTACTTTCTCTCTTTATCCTTACCTGCGTCCACTGCTCTTTCCTTGAAGGGTTGTAAAAGATGCATTCATGAATCTTAGGCAGCAAAAAAAGAGAGTATTAACAATCTTTCCAAAGCAAAAGCGGAATATTCAGTTTCAGCGAATTTCATCTTACTCCATCTTCTCTTTGCCCCTTCCTTTTCTGCTGATGCACCCACATTTTCTGCTTTTCCCCGAGCTCTCTGTTAACATCCCTGCCACTGTCAATCTCTTCATTTATATGTTAATCTCGTCCTCCTTTTGCTTTTCTGTCCTTTATTCAGCCGATTATTCGCCATGTTGTAGGTGGGTAAACCAACACCCCCTTCTTCTAATGCTCCAATCTCAAAGGTTCAGTCTGAACATGTCTCAGTTGGGAAAATGGTCAAACTTCACAACACTTTAAAAAAAAATTACTGCAACATTGATATATTTACAAATGTCGGTGATTTGCTGCACTTTCAAGGGAAATCAGCATTTACAAACATCAATACACTGCAGGCAAAAGCAGAAATTGCTGGAAAAGCTCAGCAGGTCTGGCAGCATCTGTGAAGAGAACTCAGAGCTGATGTTTCAGATGCAGTGGCGCTCCCTCAGAAGTGCATCTTTCTTTGATTTAAATAGGTATCATACTCACAAATCGCTGAGGACTCTATGCTGTGAAATGCTGGGTTACCGCGTGTCGCAGTTTTTTCTAGTTCAGCTGAAACCCTCAAGATGCCAGAAAGCACATTTATTAAGAACCTCAAAAATCACATTCTTGACCAAGATTGTTATGAAAACCCGGAATCAAATTTTGGTCAAGTGTATGATGTTTGAGCTTCTAGTAGTATCATCGCTGGTCTGTTAATCCAGAGACCCAGGTAATGTCCTAGGGACTCAGGTTTGAAGCTCGCTGTGGCAGATGGTGGAACTGGAATTGAATAAACATCTGGAATTAAAAGTCTAATGGTGACCATGAAGCCATTGTCAACTGTTGGAAAAACTCATTTGGTTCACTAATGTCCTTGGGGGAAGGAAACTGCCATCCTTACCTGGTCTGGCTGACATGTGACTCCAGACCCACAACAATGTGGTTGACTCTGAACTGCCCTCTGGGCAATTAGGGATGGGCAATAAATTCTGACCTAGCCAGTGCTCCCCTCAACCCATGAATGAACACAAAAAATAACAATTTCACAAATGCCCATTAGTAGGTGATGGAAGTTTCAATGGGTTGAATTAAGTCAGTTACACTCTAATTAAAATGTTGTAAATAGGGTCTGCAAGGAATATTTAGACACAATATGCTGGAACCTGCTAGATGAGGCAATCTCCCATAGATTGACACATCGCTCATTTTTTTCAGATAGGACCTCCGATCAGGGATCCTTCAGAAATGCAGGACCATACTTGCACTCTGACAGGTCGCTCATAAACTAAACCAGGCAAGGAAAAGCAAACCAAGTCCCCTTTCTCTCAGCAGTCAGCTGTCGGAGTCTGAAACTCAAAGCTCCAGGATCACAGATAGTCATTTTTGACGGCTGCCATCAAATGGTCAGTCAGGTAAGCATGAGGTCAGGATGCTATGGGGATAGGCTGCCAGGTGTTATGGTGCCATGTGGGTCAGGTGGCAGGTCAGCTGGGTGCCAGGGCGAAAGGTGGCAAGGGGCCAAGTAAGTGATGGAGTGTTTAGGGTGCTAAAGCAAAACAGGGCAGGAATCATACAGTTAATGGTGGGGCCCTGGGCAATGTTGCTGAACAAAGAGAGCGAGGAGTTCAGGTTAGTATTTCCTTGAAAATAGAGTCACGGGTAGACAGGGTGGTGAAGAAGGCATTTAGCATGTTTGCCTTCATTGGTCAGTGCACTGAGTATAGAAGTTGGGACGTCATGCTATGGCTGTACAGAATACTGGTGAGGCCAATTTTAGAATACTGCATTCAATTCTGGTCTCCCCGCTACTGGAAAGATGTTGCTAAAATTGAAAAGGTTTAGAAAAGATTTACAAGGATGTTCCCAAGTTTGGAGGGCTTGAGCTATAGGGAGACACTGAATAGGCAAGAGTTTTTTACTTTGGAGCATCAGAGGCTGAGGGGTGGCCTTATAGGGGTTTATAAAATCATGAGGGGCATGGATAGGATCTTTTCTCCCCCCAGGGTAAGGCAGTCCAAAACTAGAGGAAATAGGTTTAAGGTGAGAGGGGAAAAGTTTAAAAAGGACCTGCCGGGAAAGTTTTTCATGCAGAGGGTGGTGCATGTATGTAACAAGCTGCTAGAGGTGGTGTTAGAGGCTGGTACAAATACAATGTTTAAAAGAACATAGAACATAAGAACATAAGAACTAGGAGCAGGAGTAGGCCATCTGGCCCCTCGAGCCTGCTCTGCCATTTAATAAGATCATGGCTGATCTTTTTGAGACTCAGCTCCACTTACCCGCTCACTCACCATAACCCTTAGTTCCTTCACTGTTCAAAAATTAATCTAGCCTTGCCTTAAAAACATTCAGCGAGGTAACTTCAACCGCTTCACTGGACAGGGAATTCCACAGATTCACAACCCTTTGGGTGAAGAAGTTCCTCCTGACCTCAGTCCTACACCTGCTTCCCTTTATTTTGAGGCGATGCCCTCTAGTCCTAGTTTCATCTGCTAGCGGAAACAACCTCCCTGCCTCCACCTTATCTATTCCCTTCCTAATCTTATAAATTTCTACAAGATCTCCCCTCATTCTTCTGAATTCCAATGAGTATAATCCCAGTCTACTCAGTCTCTCCTCATAATCCAACTCTCTCAACTCTGGAATCAACCGAGTGAATCTCCTCTGCACCCCCTCCAGTGCTACTATATCTCTTCTCAAGTAAGGAGACCAAAACTGCACACAGTACTCCAGGTGTGGCCTCACCAGGACCCTATACAGCTGCAGCATAACCTCCCTGTTTTTAAACTCCATCCATCGAGCAATGGCAGACAAAATTCCATTTGCCTTTTTAATCACCTGCTGCACCTACAATCCCACCTTCAGCGATTCATGCACAAGGACACCCAAGTCCCTCTGCACAGCAGCGTGCTGCAATTTTTTTACCATTTAAAGCATAGTCCATTTTCCTGTTATTCCTACCAAAATGGATGATCTCACACTGATCAACATTGTACTCCATCTGCTAGACCTTTGCCCACTCACTTAGACTATCTATAGACTCTACAGACTTTCAGTGTCTTCTGCACACTTTGCTCCACCACTCACCTTAGTGTCATCTGCAAATTTTGACACACCACACTTCGTCCCCAACTCCAAATCATCTATGTAAATTGTAAACAATTGCGGTCCCAACACTGATCCCTGAGGCACACCACTAGCCACTGACCGCCAACCAGAAAAACACCCGTTTACCCCTACTCTTTGCTTTCTACTGGTCAACCAATCCTCTATCCATGCCAACATATTACCTGTAATACCGTGCACCTTTATCTTATGTAGCAGCCTTTGGTGTGTCACCTTGTCAAATGCCTTCTGGAAATCCAGATACACCACATCCACAGGTTCCCCATTATCCACCACGCAAGTAATATCCTCAAAGAATTCCACCAAATTAGTTAAACATGACCTACCCTTCATGAACCCATGCTGGGTGTTTCCAATGGGACAATTTGTATCCAGATGTCTTGCTATTTCTTCCTTAATGATAGATTCAAGCGTTTTCCCCACTACCAAAGTTAAGCTAACTGGCCTATAGTTACCTGCTTTTTGTCTACTTTCTTTTTAAAACAGTGGCATAACATTGGCTGTTTTCCAATCAGCAGGAACCACCCCAAAGTCCAGTGAATTTTGGTGAATAATTACTAGTGCATTTGCTATTTCCCCCATCACCTCTTTTAGTGCCCTGGGATGCATTTCATCAGGGCCAGGAGACTTGTCTACCTTTAGCCCCATTAGCTTGTCCAGCACTGCCTCCTTAGTGATAATGTTAGTCTCTAGGTCCTCACCTGCTATAACGTTCTTGCCATTAGTTTTCAGCATGTTATTTGTGTCTTCCACTGTGAAGACTGACACAAAATAACAGTTTAATGTCTTGGCTATCTGGATGGGTACACAAATAGGAAAGGTTTACAGGGATATAGGCCAACAGCTGGCAAATGGGACTAGATCAGTTTAGGATATCTGGACAGCATGGGAAAGTTGGGCTGAAGGGCCTGTTTCCATGCTATACAGCTCTATGACTCTAACTGGGAAGCTCAGATCTGTTTGTTTTAATAGCCATTCCTATGTTCACAAAAGCTATAGGTGTATCCTTGGCACCTACACCATCTAAAGTCATGTTTTGGGCCTTTAGACCTAACACACTTTGGAGTTTCTACTTTCAGGTTTTCCTTCTTTGAAAAGCTGGGATGCGTAATATTGACTGTTGTAGTCATCCTTGTGGCTGTATCACCCATTGGTACGGCCATGGCCCCACATCTTACCCGACTCATAACATTCCCTTCCACCTGTTTTTGTTTCTGTTGGGATTTGCCCAATTTCACTTGCTTGAAGTGGAACCATTTTACCTTCTCAGCTACCGGTGCTCATATCACAAATACCATCTCAGGGAAACAAGTATTGTATGGCCCCTTATACAACCGTTCAAACGCTCACACATAGGCGTAATTCCTCACTAACATTTGCTTCCCTATGTTCCATTCCTGTGGTTTGTGTGGTTCTAATTTATTTTGTGAATGCAATATTTCCTGCCAAAATTCCCTACAACTTTCCTATAGAGCTCCTCTAACTGCTTCTTCAGTTCTAATGTGAACCTACTTCAAGTTGCTTCTTTTCGCTGTCTCTCAGTGATAACACGTACCGACAAGTATACAGATGTTCTTATACACCTCCCTGTCATCAACTCATGAGGCGAATACTCTTAATATTCATCAAACCCAGGGTTAACACTTCATCCCATTCCCCTTTAGTTCATTCATCTGTTTCCTGTTTCTGCAATTTCTGAGGAGGGTAGTATACAGTAAATTTCAGAATCCTCAGGAGCTCTAACACACAGAGGGATCAAGGCATACAGATCCACAGCTCCCTGAAAGTGGTCAAAGTGGCATATGGCATGCTTTTCTTTATTGGTCAGGGCATAGAGTATAAAAAGTGGCAAGTTAGGTCACATTTCGAATATTGTGTACAGTACTGTTTGCCACATTACCAGAAAGATGTTGAGACTTTGGAGAAAATGTTTACCAGGATGTTGCCTGGATTGAAGGATTTTAGCTATGAGGACAGATTGGACATATTGGGTTTGTTTACATTTGAATGTTGAAGGCTGAGGGGCAACCGATAGACGTTTACAAAATTATGAAAGTCATGGATAGAATGGATAGTCAGAGTCTTTTTCTCAGGATAGAAATATCAATTATTAGGGGACGTAGCTTTAAGGTAAAAGGGGAAGGTTTAAAGGAGATGTGAGAGGCAAGTTTTTTACACAAAGGCTGGTAAGTGCCTCGAATGCGCTGTCAGACAAGGTGGTAGAAGCTGATACCAGAGCAATGTTTAAGAAGCATCTTGACAGATGCATGAATAGGCAGGCAATAGAGGGATGCGCACCTTGTCGAGGCAAGAGATTTTGAGTTTAGTGAGGCATCAGGTCGATGCAGGCTTAATGGGCCAAATGACCTGAACCTGAGCTGTAGTGTTCTTTGTTCTTTTGTCCTATACATGTCAGAATTTGAAGAGATGTCATCACAAACTTAATAAGGAAAGATTCAAACTTTTTCTTTTCTCCAGCAATGTCCTGACTAGACATTCAAATTCAGTGAAATATCATTCCTATCTTCACTCTTTATTTTTCTCTCAACTTTTTTGAATTTGCTCATGTGATGTGGGAGTCACTGGCATCTTTTGCCCATTAGTAGTTGCCCTTGAAAAGGTGGTGGTTCATTGCCTTCTTCAAACACTGCAGTCCATGTGCAGTAGACTTACAATGTCATTTGGAAGGCGTAGAAGCATTTTTCCCGACCAGGAACAATAACTCAGGAGGCAGGCAGGATTTAGGCAAGTGGAAGAAACTGGTTTACGCAGGGAGAGAGCAAAAGGATCTTCCCTGAATCTGGCTTCGGAAGACAGGTCAATGACACAGCCTCTGCTTTTACAAAGAAATACAGCATTTTTATACATTTTGTGTTACAATAATCAAACACAACATATTCACTGTCCTTCCCATTAATCCAAACACACAATCCCCTGAGATGCCTCATCAATGATGGGTGCTTCTACGGCCAGCCCCAGGTTCCCATGATCTTATGGTGTTGGCTAGACATTGTAATGTCCAGGCCTTGGGACCTTTCTACGCATCCTATTTTTTTGTTTGTTCATCTTTATTCATTCACGAGATGAGGGCATCGTTGATCAGGCAGCATTTATTGCCCATCCCTAATTGCCCAGAGGTCGGTTAAGAGTCAGTCACATTGCTGTAGGTCTGGAGTCACATGTAGGCCAGACCAGGTAAGGTTGGCAGTTTCCTTCCTTCAAGGTCATTAGTGAACCAGATGGGTTTTTCCGATAATCGGCAATGGATTCATGGTCATCATTAGACTCTTAATTCCAGATATTTTTATTGAATTCAAATTCCACCATCTGCCGTGACGGGATTCAAACCCGGGTCCCCGGAATATTATCCAGGTCTCTGGATTAACAGTCCAGCGATAATACCACTTGACCATTGCCTCCCCCCCTATATTCATTCACATTCCAAAAGCTTAATGGCTATACTCTTTTGGATCTTTCTCAGGCTTGTTTATCTCAAGTACAGCTCAAATTCTATTACCCATTGTATTTTGGTGATGTCTTTTATCACATTCAGTTACTTCTTTTATTTTCCCACTGTCCCGATTACATAATGTAAAAATAAAAAGTCAGTTAGTTTTAACTAATTGCTCTAAGGTTAACTTCTGCTATAAAATTAATTATAAGTGTAGCATTATACAACTACTCCTACTGTCAGCATTTTGTAATTTATGGGTTGTGAGCAATCTATCTTGTTCAGGGCTGAAGGGAAGGCATCTCCTAAGGCTAGTTAACCTCCACATCTAAGCTTAAATGTTTTTTTAAGGCTTGTATTATATTCTAGTTACGTATTGAAGCCAACTTCTATGATGAGAGCATTTTGACCTAGAAATGATTTAATACTGCTGGTAGCTTCAAAGAGGTAACTATTTACTATGAAATAACTTTAGCTGTTATCCTTGCCACTGCTTAGGGACCTAATCTAGCACCTGATGTTTTTCATTTATTCATTGGGACAATCATCCTTTTATTAATAAAACTGGACTTGGTCTTTCTCTGTCCAAAGGCAACCTTTTATCAGAACTGTCTCAGATGGGAACATACAGTGTTCTTTTACGATTCTTCTAGCAGTTCTGTTCAAAGGTACCATTGTATTTCACTGTGTGAGCAGGCTGCTCAGTTTTGCTTAGTTTCTGTCTGCCATCGTGTAAGCAGGCATGAGCTCCTTGGTGTGGTCAGGTGCAAGTCACCTTACATAGCCAAATACAGGTCACCCCTACAAAAGGAAGTTCCAGGTTTTGACCCAATGACACTGAAGGGACGGCAATATATTTCTAAGTCAGGATAGTAAGTGGTTTGGAGGGAAACTTGTAGGTTCCCACGTGTCTGCTGCTATGTTCTTCTTGATTGAAGTGGCAGGCGCTGTTAAAGGAGTTTTGGTGAAATTCTGAAGTGCATCTTATACATGGTACACACTGCTGCATCAATGGTGGAGGGAGTGGATGCTTGTAGATGTGATGCCAATCAAGCAGGCTGCTTTCTCCTGGATGCTACCAAGCTTTTGTTTTTAAGTGTTGTTGGAGCTGCACCCATCCAGGCAAGCGGGGAGTATTCCATTAGACGTCTGACTTGTGCCTTGTAGATGGTGGATCGGCTTTGGGGAGTCAGGAAGTGATTTACTCCCTGTTGAATTCCTAGCCTCTGACCTGCTCTTGTTAACATTGTATTGATATGGTAACCCCAGGATGCTGATAGTTGGGGGTTCATTAATGGAAAAACTAGGTTGCAAGCATTTCATTTTGGTAACTTTCTGAATCTCTCCCTCTCTCCCTGCGAAATACAGATAGGCCAAAGTCACTGACATTTCTCTGACTGTGACTACTTTGAGGCTGCAAAACAGCACATCTGCAGTTAGGGATCATTTGTTCTGAACTGAACTGCTTCTGGCCTCTTGCCCCTGCTCCTGCTTTCCCTCAGTCATAAATGCTCAACTTAGTAAATACATCAGCTGTTAACTTACCAGGTAGCTTCTTTAGCCATTTATCTTAGCTACATGAGTTCTTAGAAATGCTATTTTGACTGCAGAACATATTAACTGCTGACCCTTTAAAAAAAAACTTCACAAAACTGAAAAGGAGAAATCTGTTCATATTTACTCCAGAATCTTAGAAAGGTCACTGGACTTGAAACATTAGTACTGTTTTCTCTTCACACATGCTGCTAGACCTGCTGAGTTTCTATGCGATTTCTGTTTCTGTCTGTCCTCAAGGTCTGTGTGAACAGCTCTGAGAATTTGTAAAGTTTTCAAACTAAAAGGATCATAATGGAAATTCATCAGTCAAAGGAGAACATAACCTTCTGGCACATTCAAGAATCAAAGCCAGTTTCAAGCAGTCACAGTGCTTTAATTGCAGAATGTTGAAAATGAACAAGTATTTGCTAACCACAATTAGAAATTTTCAGTGATGGATCTGTAGGCTCAATGTGCAAATACCAATTAAAACATTGCAGTAATATCCAAGACAGGAACACCCATGAAAATAAACAATCGTGAATAGATAATTACATGATTGCAGTTAAAAGTTGGCAGCAGGGAATGGGAATTGCAATAACCACAGTTTTTTCTCATTCCTTAATGAGATGTGGGTGTTGCTGGCAATGCTAACATCGGTTTCTCATCCCTAATTGCACTTGAACTGAATGAAGTGTTAGGTCTTTTCAGAGGGCATTTAAGAGTTACATTGTCGCAGATGTGGAATCACATATAGGCCAGGCCAGTCCAGGTAATAAAGACAAAATTCTGACCTTTAATATTCTATATTGTGTCTTTATCCTCTTGCTGCCAAAATAAATCACTTCATACATATTTGCATTAAATTTCATCTGCCACTTGTCTTTCCATTTCATGAAATTGTCTATACCTTCAGGTCCCCCTCACATTTCACCATGTTTCCAAATGTTGCATTATCTACAAATTGTGAAATTTTACCCTGTACAACAAGGTCTAGGCCACTTGTATATGTCAGGAGAAGGAATGCCACCACCTGGGAACTCCATTACAAACTTCCATCTGTCCGAGTAACATTTGTTCACTAGCACTGTTTCCTGTCACTCAGCCAGTTTCGCACTTATGTTGCTACTGTCCCTTTCATTGAATGAGGTCTGACTTAATTAAGATATCTGTCCTGCAGCACTCTATAAAATACCTTACAAAAGTCTACACTCTAGACACTCCCCTCAACAGCACTGCTCACTTCAACCATCTCTGTTACCTCATCGGAAATCTTGAGAAAATTAGTTTAATACAATTTTCCCTTAACAATTCCTCATTGGTTTCCTCAATTATCCTGCATTTGAAAAAGTGATTATAAATTTTGTCCCCAAATGATCATGTCTAAAAACATAGGCACCACTAAAGCAAAACTGATTGGCATATGGTTGACAGGCTTAATTTTGCAGCCTTTGCTGACCAAGTATATAATATTTGTAGCACTCCAATCCTCTGCCATTATGGCTACATTTGATGAAGATTGGAAAGTTACGGCCAGTGCATCTGTAATTTCACTCTTGTCTTTCTCAGTATTTTTTAAAGTATCTCAATTAATCCTGGTGCTTTATCAACGAACATCCATTTCAATACTTCTTCCTTATCATTTCTAAACTTTCACATGTCTGAACGATCTTCTCTTTCACCATTACCTGCACCTCATCTTATGCCTTGGAAAAGACATGTAAGATATTCAGTCATAGCCCTCTGTATCTATGTGTAAATCCCCTTTACTGCACCAATGAAGCTGGTACAACATTCTTCAGTGATGTGGATGTCATGTGAAACTGTCAGCAAACACACGTCAAAATTGCTTGCACTGGATGGGAAACAGAAAAATGAGAACGAAGTCCTGCTGTTAAATTTGGAACAAGCTCCACGGTCCTGTGCACACACCAATTCCTACATATTAGAGACAAGTTTCGGACTCCTCACAAACCACAGCAGAAAACTCTAGAGGTTCTGAGTTTGCTGCTTTTAGTGGTACAAGTTAATATTCATCTTGTTCCTCGTGGTTATTTTAAGTGGAAGAAAAACTAAGTTGCTGGAAAAGCTGAGCAGGTCTGGCAGCATCTGTGTAGAAAAAAACAGAGTTAATGTTTCAGGCCTGGTGACCCTTCCGGGGGTTTTTGTAATTCCCACTTCCTGGTGTCACCAACACAGTGTAACTCTGTTTTCTCCTGCACAGATGCTGTCAGACCTGCTCAGCTTTTCCAGCAACTTTGTTTTTGTACCCATTAAAGTACTATGGCGACATAAGCAGGTCAGAGGCTAGGAATCCTGCAGCAAATACTTTCTAAAGCTTGTCCACAATCTACTAGGCACAAGTTAGGAGTGTAATGGAATAGGCCCCACTTCCCTGGATGAACGCAGCTCTAATACACTTCAATAAAATTCAAGAAACTTGACACCGTCCAGGACAAAGCAACCAACATTCACTCCCTCCAGCACCACAATACCAAGTTCCAGGGTAGTGTGCCATCCATAAGATGCACTACAGAAATATACCAACACTCCTTCGAGAGCTCTTTTCACAATCCATGACCACTCCATCTAAAAGGGCAAGGGCAGTAGATACATGGGAACACCACTGCCTGCAAATTCCTCTCCAAGTCACTCAACATCCAGACTTGGAAAAGCATCACTGTTCCCTAAGTGCCGCAGGGTCAAAATCCTGGAACTTGCTCCTTTACATCATTGTGGGTGCACTATACCAAATGGATTGCAGTGGTTCATGACGGTGGCTCACCACCATCTTCTCAAAGGTAACTAGGAATGGGTGATGCATTAATGCATCAAAATAAAAAGGCAATTCATCTAATCATTTAGATAAAGCCACATACCTTCTTGAAAATTATGTTTGAAAACTCACTGTTCAAAAATAACTTTTTGACTTCTTAAAGAAAAGGTTACCTTTACGGATCTAAAACCAAAATCTATTTTTACTCTACAGTTTAATCCAAGTTCGCAAATAATAACATACTATAAAACCTATATTACACAATGTCAGTGCTGATTCCTGTAACCCAAACCACCCCTGTTCTTAATGACCAACATTATTCATCAATGTGTCAAATTTACTATTCTAATCCTTATTTTCACATTTCTCCATGGTTTGATATCACTCTGGCCCAAATTTTATGGTTTTTAGATTGTCAGAGGCCAGCATATGACTGAAGATAAATGTCCCAGCCTTGCAGAGATCTCAGTGTGGGAATCCTCGAGAAAATTGCCTGTAAATTTTCAACCTTCAGTGGGGATTTCTCCTGTTGCCAGGGAACATTGAAGAACACCTGTGATGCTGAGTTGATTCGGAAACTTGAGAATGATGAAATGTACTTACATTAAAGGTTACCCAGGAAATGTTGGAGGAATTGGAGCCATATTTCTAATAATTGCATTACTAACCTCCAAATCATCCCTGATCCCATGACTATCTAGCTTTGATCAATTGACTACGATGCCTGACCCTACCAATCAACTAACAACCATCACAACCAGTTGAGCAGATTCCCCCAACTCAACTACACACCACTGATCACTTTCCTAACCTCTGGACTACCCAATATTCCCTTCCCCTCAAACCAGGCCACCTTACTAACCCAATCACCTAATCAACCCTCAGTTCCCACACACCTCTACCTCCATTAAACATATATGAGCTGTTGTCATTTTCATAACGGACTAAGTAACCATTCCAACAGTGGTTGGACCTCAGAAAAATACATTATTAACTGTAAATCTCACTTAGGACGTACATAGGTTGTGATAGGTCCTGCAGAGTTGCAATTCGTTCTTTCTTACTTATTGTTGATAGTGAACTCAGTCAATGAATCAGAACACATCAACAGAACATCTCAGTGGTATTCATGGAGACAATGGTAGTATGTTATCACGTTTTAAAGCTTAAATGATGTTTAACTGTATTAGGCAATTGGTTTGTTTTGACCACCCAAACGGATAATAAACATTTTGCCCAATGTTACTCTCACTTAGTATGAAAAGTTAACTGAGTTTTGGTTGATTCCGACTGACTACAGAACAAATTGCAAGAAAACACAAGTAACTGGGCACTGCATAAATACAAATTCTTTTTTGTTGTTAACAACGTAAGCAATCCAGCTGGTATTTTTAAGTTGCAGTCTTTAGCTTCAGTAGCTAATCTGCTGTCAAGAAGGATGGGCTTAGGCATGGTAAGGTCAGCAGTGCAGGAACTGGGTGCCTGGAAGATCAGGTGTGATGATTCAGAGACCGTAGGTCACTCCATTAAATCTGTCTTCAACCTCATCTATTCCAGGGAAAATAATCCTAGCCATTCCAATCTTTGCTCATAGCTAAATCTCTCCATTCCTGGCAACATTCTCACAATCCTCCCTCCTGATCTACTGCATCTGCTGCTCCCGATGTGGCCTCCTCTACGTCGGTGAGAGCAAGTGGAGGCTCAGAGACCGCTTTGTAGAGCATCTGCGCTTGGTTTGTGACAAATGACAACACCTTCCAGTTGCAAACGATTTCAACTCCCCCTCCCACTCCCTGGGCGACATGTCCGTCCTGGCACTCCTCCGCTGTCACAATGATGTCACCTGGAAACTGGAGGGGCAGCACTTCATTTTCCACCTCAGAAGCCTACAGCCCAATGGCCTAAGCGTGGATTTTACCAGTTTCAAAATCTCCCCACACCTGGCCTCCCATGACCAACGCTCCCTCTCATCCCCCCCTCCTTGATGTGACACAACCTGTCCATCTTCTCTCCCACCTATCCACTCCTCCCACCTCGCTGACCAATACCCACCACTGCCTACTTGCACTCACCTATCACCATCCCACCTACCTTCCCCAGCCCCACCCCTCCTCTCTCTATTTATTTCAGAGCTCCCTTCCCACTCCCCCATTTCTGAAGAAGGGTCCCGACTTGAAACGTTAACCTTCCTACTCCTCTGATGCTGCCTGGCCTGCTGCGTACCTCTAGCTCCACACTGTGTTAATCTTTTCCGGCTATGTGTAAAGAATGTGACACAAGGAACATTGGGAATGCACGTCCAAAAAGTCTGGTTCCAATGGTCAAGTCAGACTCCAGAACAATACCTAGGTGACCAATGATATGGTACAATACTGGCAGCAAGGAAAGTGTTAAAACAGTGTACAATTGCAAACACAGCAATGAGGTTCAGAGTCAACCAAACCAAAATAGATTTTCAGAGGATAACCAAGCTTTAAACATTGTCAAACTCACAGTCTGTGTTGAAGTTACAAGACGATGAGAAATTTTACTACCATAAATATATCACAAAAAGGCAGGAAATCAGGCACTGACAGTTAAAATTGACATGGGAACTAGGCCGACTTATCACCACTTCACATCCTGAAAGACATGGACATCAGCAAGTAGTTCTCCACGATACAACCGAGAAGGGACTGTCTCACAGATTTAACAAATACTCTCACAGATTTAACAAATACCTGCAATGCCAATACACTGGCTCATCTTGTCATCCAGAAATCCTCTACCTGGCCAATACCAGTGGCAGAAGTGTAGTACACGCAGATAGAATCACTACTGTGTGGAAGCAGGCAAGTCAGCCCATTGAGTTCACACCGACCCTCTGAAGAAATCCCACCCACCCACCCTATCCCTATAACCTTGCAGAAAATGGGAAATTTTGCATGGGAAATCAACCTGACCTGCGTATTTTTGGAATGTGGGAGGAAACCAGAGCAAAACCACACAGACACAAGGAGAACGCGCAAACTCCACACAGAGAGTTGCCCGAGGGTGGAACTGAACCCAAGTCCCTTTTCCCAAGTCCCTATTATGTCTATGTTACACCAAGTACGCATGGGTATTGAACACACAAGATGGCTAGCTGGTGACTTTGTGTATGGGTTGGGGTGAACTAGGGTGTGAGGCATGTCACCATCTGCAGAGGGAGCCTCTACATACACAATATTCCATCTGCTCCTTGGATGAAAGTCCTATTCACAGTACACAGGGAAGATACAGCCCTTTGACGAACTGCTTCTCTCAACTTCGTCTCGTCTTCAAGTCAGCAAATTTTAAAAAAAACGCGTGACTTGTGTTGTCACAGTGAGCAACACTTTCAGTTTACCTGGAGCCCTGGGTCAGATAAGACCTGACAAATGGGCTGCAGTCAACCAGCAAACTATTTAAAGGGATACATTCAAGTAGGGAGTGCCTTTATCACATCATCACACCTCTATCCACTCTCAAATGGTCTAGCAGAACAAATGATATCTACTGTCAAATCAATTATCATTATTTGTGGAATATCACAGTACGATTTTCACACTGCATTGCTGCATTTCGGTACAACATCAATGGAGAAGAACGTAGCATCACCAGCACAAATTACACTCAGATGGCAAGTGCAAACACTATTACCCAGCAGCCAATTGTTTAACCATTGGGCGATACAGGACCTTCTACTTCAAAGACAGAGGAGAATGAAAGAGACAGCCATCAGTGAGCAGGTAGAGAACGACCAAAACTGCACACTGAGCACACAGTGAGAATTGAAAATACAATTACAAATGCTTGGATACCAGTAAAGTTTTCAAACATATGCAACCAGTTCAGATCATAGCAACACATGATGCGACATTGTAAAGTATCAGACTAATGGATCACACATCAGTAATGTGTGAAGAGAGTTAAGACACTTGCTCCAGTGATGATGAGTGTGCAGTGTGATGAGAGGCAGCAGAAAGACAACCAAGTTGCCAAATAAGTGCAACAAATAACAAAGCTCAACTCTCCAGACAGGTAGACAGTCAGCAAATCAAGATGAGTTTCAAACCTCCGAGGCGTTACAATGAAGTTTGAAATATTAGCCTTGCAAACACTGTTTTACTACTTTGTATAATTATCGAATGTCCTGGACCTATTCACATGGCGTTTATATGTTTGGGATACATGTATCTTTGGAAAAAGGAGGTTGTTGTGTTATGCCTCACAGTTAATATGTCAGTCACCTTTATAAGACATGCTCATGATACCATCACTGTATCGTAACATTTGACCTGACGGTCTAATTTCTTCTTAGCCTAGGATGACTTGAAACATGAGATGCTACTGAAAGCATGCTGTCCTGGGTAAATTAATAGCTTAATATTAGGACAAATGTTCATATGCCTATGAATATGGTGGTTGAACATAATTGCTGTAATAAATGTCTGTTGGATTCTCAAGTACCATGTTATTCATTCCCAGTATTTTTTATATTACAGGCGATAACATAAACATTGCTGCATCAGGTAAAGCACACTGCTGGAGGCAAACCCATGCACAATCCTTCCTGGAAACAGCTTTGTATTCCCAGTTTTTAAAAGGTGAAGCGTACAAATAAACCTGCTGATGGTTATGGGGAGATCTCACATACACATTGGGTTGGATCTTTCTGGAGAAGTTGGGAGGTGGGTTTGATTGTTGGTTGCAAACGTGTTTCCCATGTGAAACCGAAACCGGCAGCAGGTTTCCCCAAGTCTGGACCTTAAATGGACAAACAGCAGGTCTCCATTCCAATGAGGCTGTAAGAGCAGTGAGCTCCTGGTGGAATGGGCAGGATAAATAAGAGTAACTCGGCAGCCATTGCTATGACTACTGACTGAAACTTTGCCTGAATTGCTGCTACTTCTGAGGCAGGTGACTGAAAACCTTTGTCAGGTATATTCGGAAGAGAACAAACTCTGAACAATCATCTCTCCAAAATGGCAGAAAAATTCGAAAGAAAAGATTTTATAATGTTCATTAGTTTGTACCTTCACCTTGTTTAGTCAGAAAGAGTGCAGTTTCAAAAATGTACATGAACACTGGAGAGCAGACTGCTGCTTTTTGCCTTTTCCTTTGCATTTTAGTACGGGCTGTAATACAGAAATAATGCACGTGGGAGCAAAGTAACGAATAGTCAAGAACCGTTTTGAGGCGAGTGTCTGGGAATGTGAACTCCAGTTAAGTAGCATTTTCCCATGTGAAGACTTTATAGATGGAAATATTCCAAATAATCCAGGCAAGTCTGATTTCATACTATCCCTTTGGAGCTAATAGCACAATTAGTTCAACTGTTTGAGGTCAATCAATAACCTTGCCACACAGCAGGAAAATATTCCATCTTGGCCACCACATATTAACACTGAAGCCATGTTACAGTGCCTCTTTAAGAAACTGATACCCTTTAAACTGATCAAATTTGGTTTGATTTGGCTTATTTAATTTCATATTTCAGTGGCATAAACACTGAGGCAACCAATCCTACACATGAAGCATCCACCACTTGTCTGACACTTGGCTCTGAATACCTGTTCAAATTACTGCTATCTCCCCTCTGAAGAAAACCAAAAACATATCTGACCTCTGTTAAGTTGTCTGCACCAATGCTACAGTATCATGTCAGAACAGTAGACAGGACAGTTGGGTCAGGGTGAACCTCCAGTTCCCCGATTCCAAGCTTGAGGTCCTGGCTGTTGAATTAAATGGAGGGGTTTTTTTTGGGAAAAATAAATCATAGTGGGTTGCAGCAAAATTAATTTACTAACTGATATACAATACCAAGACCATAGACTTCTGTACAATAGGCTCTGGTTATAAATAAAAGATTAATAAGAGGTGCAACAGAAGGTGACGTGTGTAATGTACAATTCTTGGTTGATAGGATACGTTGGAGAAAATCTGCAAAGGATTATAGAGAGATGATTGCTCTGGTGGGTGATAGATGCACATCTCAAGTCCATTCCCACTTTTGATTGCCATACCAACTGTACATCTAGGAATCTAGTGCAGGTTTACCCAGTAAAACATGTCATTAGGAGAATGGGGTGAAACCAATTGGACTGGTATTATATCACTTTATACTGAGAGATCATGCAAATCCAATCCCCTCTTTAACATTGAGAATATTGGGGTAGAGATTTTGATTTGATTTGATTTATTGTAGTCACGTACCGAAATACAGTGAAAATCTTCATTTTGTGAGTAGTACAGGAAGATCAAAGTAAGCAAGGACATAGGGTGATAAGACAGTGAGGCAAACAGGTTACGCTGCACAGGAGGTCACAAAGCAAGATCAACATTATTTGAAGTTAGAGAGTCCATTCATCAGTCTAATGATGGCAGGGAAAAAGCTGTTCTTGAACCTGCTGGTGTGTGTTCAATCTTCTGTATCTTCTGCCTAACGGAAGAGGTTGTAGGAGCGCACTACTGGAGTGGGAGGGCTCTTTGGTAATGTTGGCTGCCTTTCCGCAGCAACGAGAGATGTAAATGCAGTCCATGGATGGGATGTTGGCTTCCATGATGGTCTGGGCTGTGCATACAACCTTCTGTAGTTTCTTACTGTCCTGGGCAGAGCAGATGCTGTTCTAGGCCGTTGTGTATTGTTCTAGGCCAAATGCTTTCAATGGTGCATCTGTAAAAGTTGGTGAGGGTCCTTATGGACATGCCTCAAGGTCATGTTCTCCAATTCCAAAATCCAGAATATTGATCCTTAATTAATGGAGTCACCCGAATCTAAAGGTTGCACACAAAGAGGAAGGGCAAAAGGTTCCGCTCTATCGAATGGTGTGGTCAATGACAAGAAAGTTGGGGAAATATGGAAAGATTGAAAACTTTAGAATCTCAACATTAAGAAGATATTCCCCTTAGGGTTTAAACAGAAATTTCAGAATTTCAGTCTTGAGCTACAGCTATCTTTATTCCACGTACTTGCATCTCATTATTAGATCAACACACCTCATTTCTATAAACAAAAGCAAAATATTGTGGGTGCCGGAAATCCGAAAGAGGCACAGAAAATGCTGGAGAAATTCAACAGCATCTGTGGATAGGGAAACACAGTTAACATTTCAAGTCTGATATGACTTCTTCAGAAGTAATTACTCAGGCAATTTGGCATTGGAAGTGAACAACTTCACCACAGCATCATGGATGCTTTCATCTCAATTCTCACAGCATTCCAGCCCTACATTGTTCGGAGCTCAGAGACACTGACGACTTGCTTGCTTCTGTGTTTTGCAGGGACACGAGTGCATCCTGTGTATTTACTCAGCACTAATTCATAGTATTCACTCACCTTTAACTTACTTGCATGCTTTCAGCGTCTGCAGCTTGCATTTTTCACTGAAGAGGGAGAGGCAGACAGCTTAATATGGCTCAGAGGACAGAACAGTCAATGGGGTGGACAGGTTGCTGCATGGCATCGTGCCATGTCAGTGTTCCACCTACAGCGCATGCCAACAGCTTATGTGGTAACCATCCTGCATATGCTGCCATGTGTGAAAATCAAAGGGGAGCAGTCCTTAGTGGTGTTAAAGAGGAGTACATTCAGTCAAGGGCTTGGTTTGATTCCAGTCCAGGGATGCTGGTCCTTGCAATCTGAGGATTGGAGCATGGTCAGTCATAGAGTCATTGCGATATACAGTACAGAAACAGACCTTTCCATCGAACTCATCCATGCTGACCAGATATCCTAAATAAATCTAAGCTCATTTGCCAGCGATTGGCCCATATCCCTCTAAACGCTTCTCATTCATATACCCATCCAGATGCATTTAAATTTTGTAATTGTACCAGCCTCCACCACTTCCTCTGGCAGCTCATTCCATACATGCAAAACCCTCTGCATGAAAAAGTTGCCCCTTTGGTCCTTTTTAAATCTTTCCCCTCCCACCTTAAACCAACGCCCTCTTGTTTTGGACTTCTCCATCCCAGGAAAAATACTTCGGCTATTTACCCTGTCCATGCCCCTCATGATTTTACAAACCTCTATAAGGTCACCCCTCAGCCTCCGATGATCCAGGGGAAATAGCCCCAAACTATTCAGCCTCTCCCTATGGCTCAACCCTCCAACCCTGGCAACATCCTTGTAAATCTTTTCTGAACGCTTTCAAGTTTCACAAGATCCTTCTTATAGCAGGGAGGCCAGAATTTCATGCAGTATTCCAGTAGTGGCCTAACCAATATTCTGTAGAGCCACAACATGACCTGTCAACTCCTGTACTCAAAGCATTGACCCTTGCAGATAAAGTGTAAGCTGTGTGGGGAGTACAGGTAAGTGAATCAAGAGGCTGTGAAGATATCAGTCCTGGGGCTGGGCCATCTTTTCCTTCAATGATACAAAAGGAAGGATTGAGTACGTTAAGTGTGGATGGAAGAGTTGCTAGTGATGATGTATAAACAGGAGAAATGTGTGCAAGCTAGATGTATTGGCCATGGTAAATTGTCTGAATCAGGCTAGTTGAATTAGTGATGGGAAATGTGGGATTAGGGTGGATCTGGATGGGATGCTCTTTGGAAGGTCAGTGCAGACTCGATGGGCTGAATGGCCTCTTCTGCACTGTTAGATCATAGGGATTCTATGATTAGTGATAAGGCGATCAAGTGTGTTCTCGTTTTATGCGAGCAAGGAACAATAACAGGAATCAAAGCAATGACTCAGTGCTAAGAAGCATGACAAGTATGCGAGCAGAAAATGCAGAGCGCAGGATGGATTAGTATTTTGAGAGTTTGAGGTGGGTGAGAGTCATTGAATGGACGTGATATATGCAATAGTGAGTGCTGTAGTACATGAGCCTTGGAAAGAGGTATGTGCAGTGGCACAGACAGAGTGAGTGAGTGCCCTGGGAGTGTGAAGCAGCAGAGGGAAGCCAGTGGTAGTCACTGCTGCAGAGTGCAGAAGATCATTGACCTTCTTCCTGGATTTTAACCTGGACACAGCATTGACCTGTGTCACTATCTGGGTCCAGGTTCACTGGGTCTGGTAACATGGCTTCCTTTGCCAGTCAGCAGGATACAGCAGTGGCCTTCATACTTTCACCCTGTGCACTAGCACCTCCTGTTGGTGAAACAAGATGATAACTTCGCTGCCTGGGCCAGGTCCTGAAAGTCGAGGCTCAAGCACCGCTGTGTGAAGGTCGTTTCTGGCCTGTAACACTAAAGGTGAGGTGAAGCTAGCCTTTAGATAAGGTGTAAGTAGCAAGTGCTTCTGCTCCCTACTGTTGCATGATCCCATGTGGCGGGAGCAGTGGATTCAGCAGGTGAAGATTGTAGGAGAAAAGACGCCCTGAGCCATGGTGCCATGAATCTCACTTGAAAAATCACTGACTGGGAATATTCAGCTTAAAGTGCTTCTATCTGCTCTTGTGATGTCCTGAACACACTAATTCAGACAGTTCTGAAGAAAAGTCATTCTGCAGTCAAAGTGTTAACTGTTTCTCCTATCCCCACAGATGCTGCCAGACCTGCTTGGTTTCTGCACTCCTGCCTGATTATGGGGCTCATTTGAAATTGGGAAAGACTTTATGAATGATGGCCACAAGAGGAAGAGAATTCCTTACAGACCTGGAGATTGAAAGGGCTGCCACCTGGCCTACCAAGGGAAAGCAGATTATTCTGTTGCTATCTCTCATTTGGGAATTTAAAATATGGATACTTAGTTTGCCTCATCAACTCAGGAACCTTTTGCTTCAATCTGCTACATTAAAACTCCTCAAAGAATCTTCTGTTAAAATAGACATGGCACCACAATTTTGAAAAATGCTCACAAGTTCAACAAGATATATTCACTGCCAGGGTTACAGTGAATTAGGAACAAATTAGTTGGATACTAGCCAAGGTACAGATAGTTCATTCTACTTTAAGCTTCGGTTATGTATGCTTCTCTGAAGGATTGCCAATAATCATTTGTTCTTAAGCATTGGCTTTAAGCTCACACATTTATATTAGATGTGCTTATGTAAAGTGTGTATGGTAAAGGCTATTCTCAAACCTTTCTATGTACTTTAAGTTAGAACCAAATTTTAGAATCAGAACACACAAAATCGTTGCAAGGAAATGTAACATGATTCAATAAAATGAAAGTTACCAGCCTTGAAGCTAAAGTTTATACAAATTATATGAAGAGGTATGCTCAAAATCAGTCAATTAAGTAACTTGTTCAAATTAAAGACCAGAACCTGATTAAGGTCTGATGAATGCGACAAGCACATTTAGGGTTTTGAACCATTTTGTTCAAAACTGTATTGAAATTAGCAAACTGATCTTGGTAATGGAACTGCATGCTTTGAATCTAGGTTAAAAAGGTGTGTCTTTACATACACCTACAACTCCATGAATCTTTATTTTAATGCTACTAATTATACTTCTCTTTCAATGAAACTCTTTGGATTCACAATCTAAAATGTTTGGTCTGACTCTATCTTATGGTAGAATTTTCTGATGGTAGAATTTTTACCTGGACTGAAAAACTAGTTTTAAAAGTCACAGCAAAATAGAATATACTGGGCAGTAAATTACCCAGTTCAGGATCCATCTAACGTATCCCTGAAATAAATTAACTGACTGCTTAACTGGAAACAAAACCAATGATATAAGTACAAATCCTAAATCAGACAGAGGCCAGAAGAATACAACACAACCAGCCAATAGTTCCTTTTGCATCTGTACCGTGGTCTGAAAAACAAAACATATTGACAAACTGATGGAGAGCCTGTGATATTTTAGTGAGGATAATATGCCTATTAGAAAAGTGACAGTATAAATTCTGACCCCAGGATATCTCATTATTTTAGAAATTCCTTCACCATGTGTCATTAGCAATGATTTGGAGAGGCAGGCTTTTGTCAAACTAATATTTCAAATTTATTTTTATTAACAAAATATACACCACTCTGGCATCACAAAAGATGAATTGAGTTGTTTCCTCACAACTACAGCCGCCATTTGGTAGAATTCACACTATGCTTTCTGCCCCTGAGAAAATCACAAGCTTTTGTTGTTATTTGCAAAGTAGTAGCTGCAGGAAGACACATCATACAATTGTGCCCAGCGAATGATTTAATTATGTTGATTGAAAGGAAACCATGTAGTACCTTGACCATTAGTGTTTTTTTCAATTAACTTAATTATAATAGGCATTCTCAAAACTTGTCTCAATACTTACAACTGACTGAATACAATATAAATATACAGCTGACTTCAATAACATCAATATCTTGTTATTTTTTCTTTTTCCCTTTGTTCTTTTCTTTCTTTCCCTTTTTCCCCTTCTCTTCCCCTTCATCGTTTTCTTGTTCCTTTGCAGCTTTGGCTCTCTTCTTGCCCAGCGGTGTTTTGGCATACCAATCCTAGAGTAAAACAAAGAAGCAGTTATGCTTGAAGTGTATTGTGCTGCCCTATGCTGGTTTCAACCCTCAAATATCACACATCCCCTGTAACAGCTGATCCATCTGCTTTCACTTCCATTGGGAGCTGAATATTGGATGGAGTGTAATGCGGGTGGCTTATGTCACAATACCTGGTTCGGGCAACCGCTTAAGATGAGTTTCCACCCTTTACACTTCATGAGACCGACAATCCAACACAATTCAGCCTGACCTCATTTTTAAACTGAAGTTCACACTTACATTGCCCAGTACCTGTTACTTGGTGATACCTTTTACCTCAGAGTCAGGATTTCACAGCTTCAAGATCCAGTATTGAGACTGCAGTCCGTAAACTAGCAACACTTCTGTACATGCTAAAGGAGTGCTGTGCTGTCAAAAATGCTATTTGCTGAATAAGTCAGTAAATCCAGGCCCTGTCAACATACTCAAGGTAAATGTAAAGGATCACATGCCGTAATTCTCGGAGAAGAATGCAGAGATATGTTTTAATGAATATGCAGAGGAGCCCCTAAGGGAACCTGCGATACAGCTGTGACTTCAGTAGTCATGTGTTAGTACTCTGATAGAACGTAGGAACCTGTACAGCACAAAGCATGCACAAATGGTAACCTTGCCTTTACATACAATCTGTTAACAAACATTGTTTAAAATTAACTCAGAAATCTGGCCTGAGCTAGTAAAAAAATCCAAAAAGCCCATAACTAGAACATTGAGAAATTCTTTTAATGACTTCAACTAGGTTGTACAGTATGACCTTTTGCTGTTTGTGGAACATTAGTGTACGTACGATGATTGCTGCCGTGTATACCTCGACCAAATCATCAAACTCTACAGCAGTGACTATTGTTTTAATTTAACTATTTAGCCATGTTATAAGAATGACTCATGTTCTAATGTACTTATTTACATATGGTATAGGATGACTAATGTTATAATGTGCCTAGGTTATAACACTGACTGTTAGCAGTGCTGTGGAACAGTTTGAGAGTATGAATGGAACTTGATGCGTTCAATCTGGTGGAGATAGCAGAGGTCCTGACAGCTGGAGAGCATGATCCCTGTGTCACCTACTTTGGAGAAAGCTAGATGTATCTTTTTTCCATACTGGCATCTAATAAGCTGAGGACAGACTTTCTCTTCGATCAAGGATCCCAAGGACGGGAGACCCAACTTCCTCGAGCTGTTGACCAATCTGTGGCTGGTCATTGTTCAGTACTCAGCAGCACCACCGATGAGCCAGTGGCTGCTGCCTGTACTGCAGCCACCTGAGGCCACAGGTCAATGAGCAACCCAGGCATTTAATATGGGGCAAGGGTGTCTCTCAGGAGCGGTTGTGGTCTTGGTAGCAAGGACAGAGGGATGCTCTCAGTATATCCTCCTTTCCTGATGGCAGTGTGCCCAGTCTGGTTACAAATAGAAAATAGGGGAAATGCACTGTATGCAAAATAACAACTGGAGATGAAATGAGATGGATCAATTGGGGATAACTATCTCAAATGGAAATGCAGAAGTCGTTAGAATCAATGGCTGCCTCTTCAGAGTTTCTGTGAACAATTTATTAGCCAATACTGATTTTGAGGCTTTTCCTTCAGAGCATGGTATTAGCCAAAGTAAATTAAGATATTGAAAAGAGGACAGAACTTTGCTGGTGTTAGAGAAAACGCCCTCGTATCAGCCCTGTCTAAACATAAGAATTTAGGATTTATCAGCAGAAGTTGGCCTCTTGACCCCTCAAGCCTGCTCTGCCATTCAACAAGAACATGACTAATCTGATTGTGGTCTTAACTCCGGTTTCTTGTTAGACCCCTTGACCCTTGGCTCTCTTGTTGATCAAACATGCCTTACGGAATGCCCTGTCAGGTTTGGACAATTTGCCTCGACTGATTCAGGCTGATTGGGAAAACTGACAGGTAGGAATGTAACACCTGGAACGATTTTACTTTCCAGTGACTATGACTGTGTGATCTGTCAAACCAGCAGTCAAACTGATCCACATGGGTTTTCTGCCCAAAGAGTTTGGTTAAAATCACTCCTCAAATACTTAATAAGTGAAATTGTCCTAGAATTGTATAACATCCCTATTGAGCTGCCAGGAAAAAAATAACGACTGGAACTTTGTTTTTGGTCCTTCAAAGTTTGACCAACACCAAAGTAAAACGAACAGCAAATTTCAGTAGACCACCAGAAATTTCACGTTGTTGATGAGGCTGATTTGCCTTTGTGTGGGAAATTGACTAGTCTCTGATTCAAATCTCTCCTGTTATGATGAGGCAGAGCTTAAAGTGTTAAAAAAAATCATCCTGGTCCATGGCACACTGACCAAAGTTTGTTATTGCTTACTTACTGATATGGAGTTTGCTTCTTACATGGACAACCTGTATGGTAAGTTGCTCCTTACCTTGAATGCTTCCTCCTCCTCCTTGAACACAGGATCTTGCCTGGCCAGAGGAGCAATAAACTCTATTGCGGTCAGAGGTTTGGTGTACAGCTGCTTTATGCGTTGCTCAGTTAGAATGTATTTTGCTGCTTGACTAAGGTGTCCCTGGGTATAACCATCAGTAACCTTTGCTAGAGAACTCAGGTCCAATGAATTGGTCAGGATCCCACCATTTTGTTGAATGAAGTTCCGCCATAACACTGTCACATGAAAGATAAGAGTTTTAATGAGTTTGATGGCTGAAAATAACATTATAAAGCACAAGTGAAAAGCTGAAATTTACTGTCAGTGGTATTGGCAGAAGAATCTTTAGTTGCGTTGTATTTCATTGTCTGTTATTTCCCCAAAGATGTTAAATGTGAAGTGTTAAAGTTAAGAGAGGCTAACCAGTTTGTAAAAATGCCTTAGGATTCACCTGCCAATATTGAAATTAATCATTTTTGCATTGTAGCAATTTCCTCTAAAAGTTGTTTGCTCCCGGCACATTTTACTTCTGTTTACACCAGGTGGAAATAGTGTTTTCAACCTTTACAATCTGGCATAATCAAGTTACACAGTTTAAAGGATTGTGGGATTGTGGGATTTTGGGCATGGCATCACAAAAATGTAGAATTATAGAAGTCTATAGCACAGAAGGTGGCCATTCAGCCTGTCATGTCCAAGCAAGCTGAACTTTATGATTCCCAGTAGGCCATACTTTTGTTTTCTCTTCAGGTGCTTATCCAATTCCCTTTTGCAAATTTCAATTGAACCAACCTCAGGTCCTTTCAGGCAATCCATTCCAGATCCAAACTGCAACTGGTTGCATAAGCAGGTGCTTCCTCATCTTGCTGTTGTTTCTTCTACTCATCACCTAAATCGCCTGTGGTTCTTGATGCTGTTTGCCAACTGGAACCGTTACTCCCTATCCATTCTGATTAGAGCCTTCAGGATCTTGCAGACTTCCTCATAACCTTCTTTACACTGCAAACAATGTCAGCTGAGCTAAAGTTTCTTGTTCCTGGAACCATTTTCGTAAACATTTTTTGGCACACCCTAAAAACATACGCTTTTCAAAATGAGCTGTCCACGAATGGACACCATACGCCAGTCGAGACCAGACAAGTGTGTATCAAAGACTCATGACAACTTCCTTGCTTTTGTATTTTATGGGTAAAATGGATATTGAGAATAAAAGTGAGCATGATGAGCTAATTAGGCAAGAGTCCAAAAGTCAGTCTTGACATGTTAAATGATTACAATTTAGTCTTCCCTCATTCAGTGGTGACATTGATTTCTTGCCATCAGATCATGAGATAATAAACATACACTTGTATCTCATTCATGGTCTTACATGCCAGAATCAACTTCACCTTCCCAGTTAACTTCTGTTCAGTTGAGATTCTTGACACTTCAGAATCCTGACAGCACAATCCTACTGTCTCAGCATAATCCAAGGATGCCACCCGAAGGCTGCAGTAACAGCAAATCATATTCAGCCTGGGAACCCTGCAGCCCAATGCTATCAATGTGGATTTCACAAGCTTCAAAATCTCCCCTCCCCCAACCGGATCCCAAAACCAGCCCAGCTCATCTCCACCTCCCTAACCTGTTTTCCCTCTCACCTATCCCCTCCTCCCACCTCAAGCCACACCCCCATCTCCTACCTACTAACATCATCCCGCCCCCTTGACCTGTCCGTCCTCCCTGGACTGACCTATCTCCTCCCTACCCCCCTACCTACACTCACCTTTACTGGCTCCATCCCCGCCTCTTCGACTTGTCTGCCTCCTCTCCACCGATCCTCTCCTCTATCCATCCTCTATCCGCCTCCCCCTCTCTCCCTATTTATTTCAGAACCCCCTTCCCCTCCCCCATTTCTGATGAAGGGTTTAGGCCCGAAACGTCAAGTTTTCCTGCTCCTATGATGCTGCTTGACCTGCTGTGTTCATCCAGCCCCATGCTTGTTATCTCATAATCCAAGGGACTATCTGAGATAAAAGGTACTGCAGATGCTGGAGAATCCGAGATAACAAG
>JAHRHZ010000144.1:17425831-17445721 GCA_024137785.1 Ginglymostoma cirratum
TTTTTTTTTCTACCACGTACCTAAGATTTCATAAGTAAGACAAAACCAGGAAAGGTGATTTTGTATGCTTTTCACTGTACTCCTGTATCCCTTCATTTCAGTACATGTGACCATAAAACCTAAATCTAACAATCCAGTCATAGCGCAAATATCTAAATAAACTGTTCTTCCTGTTAGCAAATGAAGTTCTTGTCAAGAAAATTCTAAATGCTAAGGTTGAACTGGCCAGCACAGCTGCAGATTATACAGGAACTTTCTACAGATCCTGACGCAAAAGTTTATTTCATCATTGGTGACGATGCGCTCCTGCTTTCTGATGGAGTTCCCAAGATGGAATTGTCTGGAGAAGAGTCGCCTTACACTGAAAACAATATGGAAATTATACCAGCTCCCACAGAAACGGAATGTCCTACCCTGGAATTAGTAAGACTGCTCTTATTTCCAAAGCACTAGACTTGGCCTCAGAATGTTCTTTGTGCATCAAATTCATCCCTGGACAGAGTACAATACAGGAGGAAATGAGAAAGAGAATTTCAGCCTGTTGCCTTCCTTTTCAAGAAGTTTTGATCACTTGAGTCCTGGAGTTTTCTCTCACGACTAAGCTTTTCCTTGTTTGACCTTCACTGCTGTAAAGGTCTTCATAAGCATCACAGTCCAGGAACCAGCTTTCAATAGAAGCGCTCATTCTACTCCATCAACTTATTCACCTTCTAGGAGAATGATAAGGGGGATAAGGAATGATAAGAAAATTTTCTGCTGAAGGGTCTAGGCCCGAAACGTCAAGCTTTCCTGCTCCTATGATGCTGCTTGGCCTGCTGTGTTCATCCAGCCCCACACCTTGTTATCTCCAAGGGACTATCTGTCCAGTTTGGTCCTTTGCACCCAGCCCAGGTGAGTTACTGTGGCTGTGCTGCCTTCTCTTCACTTCACTACAACTGCAGTACGTGCCTCCGTGTTGACTCAAACACAATGGCTCATACCATTCATCTGGGCAATGGCATCGCACAAGTGTCAGCTTCTCCAGAGAAGGGCAGTCAGCAGGTTGTCTTACACAGGCAGCAGAAGGAAAGGCTGGCACCTTGTGCTTGTAGGAAACAGTGAAGAGTCAATGTGAAAGGGTCAGGGGATAAGCCAGCGTGTACGGTAAAGCCAGCATGTTGCCAGATATGGTGCAGGTGCCAAAGCTTACATGGCAAACTCAGTGCATGTGTTTGTAAAGGGCAAAGGGAAGGCACGTCTAGTGCAGTGAGGGTGCACCCCAGTCACTTACAGGGTACCACCACAGTCAGTCCAGGGCTGGGTCATTTCCTGTCTGTGGGGTCTGGTCTCGGTCACTCAGGGTGGGTGGGTCAGACATAATCCAGGGCATTTCTCTTGTTCAGTCCATAGTATTGTTGAGGTCGCAGGCTACGCAAGTCTGGGCCTTGGCCTGTTTGTGTTCAGTGGCTGCGGGAATGATCACAACACCAGGGGATAATTATAAATTGTACGGCAGGACCTGGTAGCTTATCAGAGGAGACTGCTCATCTGTGAAGTGGTGGTGGGAGGTTGTTCAAGATAAACCACAGTCACTTGGGCCTTGAAATGGTGTTGATGCAGTGCAGGGTCAGAAAGGTACATCAATGGTCCAAGGACCCAGGGTAAAGCAGGGACATTCATGCTCAGGTAAAAGGGGCTTAACTGAAACAGATGGGATGGGAAGGGGAAGGCTTGTCAGGGGCACAGGGATTGCAACACAAAAGGGACTTGAAGAAACCATTGGCAGAGCCTGCAAGTCACTGCATTGAATGTAAAGTTGAAACCTCACCCTACTGATTTGAAAATCAAATGTGCAAAAGACTTTTGATATCGATTAAAAAAAGCACAGAAACTAGGAGGAAAATGTACCAATGTTGTCAAAAAGAGGCAGTGACTCCTGACAGCTACTTCATGCTAAAGCCACGTAAGTCCTTTCTCTTGGGCCACCATGCATCAGGTCAGGATGACGTGCGTGCACAGGCAGGGATATTGTCAGGCAGGAAGGAACTCCTGCACTCGGAAATACCTGCCTAGCTCCTGTGCAGATCATCGCACAATGTTGTCCTCTCAACAAACACAGAATTGAAGAGAGCACATGGTGTCTGGGGCCTTGTCCAGGTTGACCACTCCAGTTTGTAAGGCCATAAACTGAAGATTCTTAGGGAAGGATGTCAGGGATGAAGGTGTCCTCTTACTAAGACCATGCGCTTTCTCTTACTGTTGCCAGTTGCATGTTAAGACAGAATGGCAGACGTCAGTCCTGCAGCAGGAAAACTGCTTTGGATCCTGCACAGAAGACAGCACAGCCAATTCGGTTTGCAGACACCATCACCTGTTGCAAAACCTTAAGAGGAAGAAGCAGCAGGACAAAATCAACCACAGAGGAGGGGAGCTCTGGCACAGAATGGGATATATTAGCTCAGATGTCGCTATCTGCAAATGACAGAGCCAGTGCAGGAAGAGACTAAAGATTGAGCAATTGTGTCAGACCAATGCCATCTGCTGGACAAACACTTGTGGTCTGAAGGCCTGGGTGATAATTCCAGCCTGGTAGCCCGAAACTTCTTTCCCAGACGATTGTTTCAGGGACCTGTGTGGCATTTCACAGTCAACAACCTATCAGTGCATCAGGATGTCATGGATGCTATTCCCACAGGGTATTCAACCTTAACTTGGGGAGTTATCCAGCAAGAACAACAAGGCTTTGCAGCCATTGCTGATCTCCCACAGGTTCAGGGTGAAATCGATTATACCCGGCTAGTTATCAGAGCGTCCAACATGAATCAACAGCTTTCATGAACAGAAAAGAATTCCACTCCCTTACTGCTCAAATCATTTGTAACCACAACAGCCAGATACTTCAGTTCTGCACTAGAAATCACAGGAACTGCTGTAACCTGTTCATCCTGGGCTGTGCACAGTTACCAATCACTTGCAAAGACCTTGGACTGTAAAAGGATGGTTGGTGGACTGATGGCACCCACTACGTCATCCTCAGACTGTTGTCATAGAGTCATGCAGCACGGAAACAAACCCTTCGGACCAACTCATCGATCTGAACCAGCTTTCCCAAACCAAAGCTCGTCACATTTACCTGCATTTGTCCCATATCCCTCTAAACCCTTCCGATTCACGCACCTGTCCAAATGTATTTTAAATGTTCTAACTGTTCCTGCGTTTGCAACTTCCTTTACAAGTTCATTCCATACTTGAATCACCATCTGTGTGAAACAGTTGCCCTTCAGGGCCTTTTTAAATCTTTCCCCTCTCACCTTAAACCTATGCTCTCTAGTTTTGGACTCCCCTAACGTAAGGAAAAGACCTTGGCTATTCACCTTATCTGTGCTCGTCATGATTTTATAAACTTCTATAAGGTCATCCCTCAGCCTCCTACAGAACGCAGAACAGACATCGCCTCCTCAAGCTGAGGTTCTGATACCTGGGCCATTTGGGCAGTGCCTGAGACAGGCTGTCCCACATCATAGTGGGCCACTGAACTCTTCACAATCTTAGTCACCAAAATGGGGGTGAAATCTGTAGGATGATGAAGAGAAGTGAGAGTGAGAGGAAACCCATGAGGGAGAAGATGAGGATTAGAATCCTGAGATGGACCAGATGACCTGTCAAAGAGAGGAAAACAGGGTAATGATCCAGAGAGCTTGAGAGGCCAGAGGGAACCACATAATCTCCTACTTTGAGGATGACTGAGCTCTACTGAGAATTCTCCGTTCATGTTATTGTTTCATTGTACAATTGGCTGTCAGCTCTCCCCTTCACATATGCAATGTTCCCCAGGGGTTGACTAGCTTTCCTATCTAATTGCCCTATGCAATAAAACGTTGACTTTTGCTTTTAGCTAGTTCTGATATCCTCACCCCTGTAAAAGCTGTCATACACATGCAAAAATTGTTCTAAGTAGCTCTGATGTAGTGAGTATTTTCATTATTATGTGTTCCTGGATCTTGCTTCAAACATGGTTACCAAAGACATTTGTCACTTCAGGGAGTTCTCTCCCTCACGAAGGCAACCAAGCTGTCCCGAACCTGAGAGTTGTCATTATGCATCTTACTTTCTTGCAATATTTTAGAAAGCAATGAATTTACAGTGTATCCTTTCAATGTTTGAGCATCCCCTCTGACATTGCTTCCAGTATTTTTATGCTGCCGATTGTGCATTTATTCCCTCCATCACACTCTGCTATTATACTAATTTAAACATATGAGCTGCCCATTGGCCTCCTCACAGAATTAAATATTGGAGTGTGGCTATAAGGGGTGGCATGGTGGCTCAGTGGTCAGCACTGCAGCCTCACAGTGCCAGGGACCTGGGTTCAATTCCAGCCTCAGGTGACTGTCAGTGTGGAGTTTGCACATTCTCCCCGTGTCTGCAGGGGGGCGGTGCTCCGGTTTCCTCCCACAGTCCAAAGATGTGCAGGGTAGGTGGATTGGCTGTGCTAAATTGCCCATAGTGTTCAGGGGTGTGTGGGTTATAGGGGGATGGGTCTGGGTGGGATGCTCCAAGGGTCAGTGTGGACTTGTTGGGCCAAAGGGCCTGTTTCCACACTGCAGGGATTCAAATGATCCCAGGGATGAGTCAGAGCTTTCCCTCCTGAAGCTTGTAGACACATGACAGATTCTGCCATCACTCCCTTAAAGCCCAGCTTACTCCAATAGTACTTAACATTGTTCTCAGGATTCATCAGCAGTGCCTAGCCTAACCTATAACTTACAGGTGTGTGCTTCGCTGAAAGATGAGGCTAGCTCCAGTCACCCACTTTGCTGATTATGAGAGAGGAGCCAAGGTGTAGAGACTGCAACACAATGCATCCTTCTGGCAGTTGAAGGTGCTCCACATCTTTCACATTTTTTTTGGTCCAATTGGGACAATAAAACTACAGCAGATACTAGAACAACACAGATGAGTACTTATTTCCCAAAGTGCACATTATGTACAACGGTTGAGCACCCATGCTACCAATGTGTCCTCAGAAGGTTATGTATTCCCTTTACTTTCAACTACGCCTAGGTGCAGATGTGACCGCTTCAGATGGGACAGAGGGAGCATGCTGTATTGTATACCCTGATGAACTTGAAGATGTGGGTGGATGCTTTTGTAGGCTTTGGGCCTCAAGGACCAGACCCTGCTGAGAGTATCCTGCACAGGGGCAGGATCACCTTCCTCAGCCTGAACTCCTAGAAGGAAGGGGGTTAAACGCAGCAGGGAGTTAGAAGGCTGGACACCTCTCGGGTGTACTGAGACAAAGCTCCTGGGGTGCTTGTCTCTCACTCCTCCTCCATCTTGGTGCTGGCAGGTACCATCTGTCTTGTTGAGGTCACCTGGCGTGAGGCTGAGGCGCCTCATACCTTGTCTCTTGCCATTGATGCTCAGAACTATGACCAGAGCAATGGACAGCAGGACTCAGCACATATCCAGCAGCCACCCAATGTTCTGCTGGAGCTGGGTCTCCATGGTGGCTGCCACCCATTCCATGGAGTGTGCCGCGCACGGGCACCATGACAGTGAGAATGTGCATGGACTCCTCCCTCTTTCATTACAGTTTCTGGCACATCTACTTGATGTTCCTTTCCCTTTCTCTGCAGGTTGACCATGTCACTTATGGCTAGGTACAAAGACACATCTTCAGCACATGGCACAGTAGATGCCTGGTCTCTGGGAGGCTTCTTAGTGACAGAGACCTCGGGTGTTTCTTCCTTCCTTGCTGCAGACACACGGCAGTGATGGGATCGCCAGACTGAATTACCAGATTGCTTGTGACGTTAAGGCTTGCAAGGGATGAGGCTCTGAGAGATGCTGGTGCAGTAACAGAGTTAGCAATGCTTCAGTCAGAGTGAGGTAGCACAGAGAAGATGGTGTCACTTCCCCTAATAGAGTGCAGAAAATACTTGCTGTTGATTCAACGTTTGTTGCATCATTTTTGTAGGTGTCAGTGGGATTGTCCTGTGCTGCGATCTCTGCCCAGGCTTTACGGCTCTTTTGTGTCATCTTACTGGTGTGGTCACCCGGGAAAGTGATGTCCTTTCTGTTGGTGACCTTGTCTACAGTAGTGTCTGCAGGGTGGCATCGCAAAACTGGGGAACCATCTTAACCTTCTTGGCTGACATCTCTGGGCTTGCAGGAGTGATCCCACAGGCTGAGGGGAAATTCCTGGCCTGCAGCATCTCAAGTTGTGTTCAACTAGCCTGAAAATATGTTACCAGGACCTTCGATCCCGTTCACTGAGTAACCTCTGCCCTTTGCATAGCTCATGGAGTGGGATATATGTGATCACACAAGATAACTCACCCCAGGCATTGGCATTCATAACACCATCCAGCACAAACAGTCAAAGTGGAAAGACACCTGTTTGCACCATTTGATGGATGTGAACCTTAGACATTAATCGACCGCGTGAACTACAAATTCTGATCCATTCATAATCACATGCGGCGTCAGAAATCAATGCTAGTCATAGCTGTGACACCCAGGCAATGTACTGTGCCCTGGAAAGATTCACACTAGGTGCCAAAGTAGCAAGCATCTTCCAAGATCCCACAGTGTGCACATGGTGGAGGAGCTGCTCATTTCACAATAAGGACCACAAAACATTGTGTAGCCCAAAGCTTGGCTTATTGTGTACCTTCAACCTGTCCTAACCACCTGTCCTGCCGTCTTCAAGGATCTGTGGGCACGCACACCAAGATCTCTTTGATCTTCTTACTTCCTAGGGTCCTAGTATTCAACATATGCTCCCTTGCCTCATTATTCTTCCTAGAACGCATCACCTCCTACTTTTCAGGATTAATTCAATTTGCCAATAATCAGTCCATCTATAACATCCTGTATTTTAAGGTTTTCCACATCGCTTTTTACCGAACCACCAATTTTCCTGACATCTATGAATTTAGTGATCACACCTCCTACAATCTCATCTAGGCCATTAACATACACTATAAATAGGAAGGGAATCAGCCCCACACATTGTGTGATGCGACTGGACTCAGGCTTCCAGTCACTACAATGCCCTTTAGCTATCATTCTCTGACTCCTGCCACCAGGCTGATCCATTTTGCCAAATTGCCTTGGATCCCATGGGATCCCATGGGATCCTTCCTTCTTGAGCCAGTCTCCCACATAAGACCTTGTTAAAATGGTTAAAAATTGCAGCACGCTGCTGTGCAGAGGGACTTGGGTGTCCTTGTGCATGAATCGCTAAGAGTAGGGTTACAGGTGCAACAGGTAATTAAAAAGGTAAATGGAATTTTGTCTGCCATTGCCAGAGGGATGGAGTTTAAAAACAGGGAGGCTATGCTGCAGCTGTATAGGGTCCTGGTGAGGCCACACCTGGAGTACTGTGTGCAGTTTTGGTCTCCTTACTTGAGAAGGGATATACTAGCACTGGAGGGGGTGCAGAGGAGATTCACTCGGTTGATTCCAGAGTTGAGAGGGTTGGATTATGAGGAGAGACTGAGTAGACTGGGATTATACTCATTGGAATTCAGAAGAATGAGGGGAGATCTTGTAGAAACATATAAGATTAGGAAGGGAATAGATAAGGTGGAGGCAGGGAGGTTGTTTCCGCTAGCAGATGAAACTAGGACTAGAGGGCATCACCTCAAAATAAAGGGAAGCAGATGTAGGACTGAGGTCAGAAGGAACTTCTTCACCCAAAGGCTTGTGAATCTGTGGAATTCCCTGCCCAGTGAAGCGGTTGAAGCTACCTCGCTGAATATTTTTAAGGCAAGGCTAGATAAATTTTTGAACAGTAAAGGAATTAAGGGTTATGGTGAGTGGGCAGGTAAGTGGAGCTGAGTCTCAAAAAGATCAGCCATGATCTTACTAAATGGCAGGACAGGCTCGAGGGGCCAGATGACCTACTCCTGCGCCTAGTTCTTATGTTCTTAAAAGCCTTATTGAAGTCCATGTAGACCACATCAACTACACTACCCTCATTTAAGGTTTTTGCAAAGATTTATAGCTTGGATTATGGATTGAGGGTCGCACACTACTCTAATGTACATCCTAAGTCAACTCCTCAAAAAATATCAGATTTGTTAGACATGATCTTCCTCTGATAAAACCATACTGATTATCTTTGATTAATAACTGACTCTTCAAGTAGAGATTAATTCTGTCCCTTAAAATTTTTTCCAATAGTCTCCCATTGATGCCACTCACTGGCCTGTAGTTTCCTGGCTTATCCCTAATATATTTCTTGGCTAATGGTTCCACATTACCTGAATCCAGTCGTCTGATATCTCAGTGAGGATTTGAAAATTAATGTCAGAGCCCCTGCAATCTCCTCCTTTGCCTCTCATAGTAGCCTGGGATACATCTCATATGGGCCTGGGGAATTATCCATTTATAGGACTGCTAAAACTGTTAACACCTCCTCTCTCTCTTAATGCTGATTTATTCAAGTATATCACAGTCTTCCTCCTTGATTTGTACGCCTACATCATCCTCCTCTATTGTGAAATCAGATACAAAGTATTCATTTAAAACCTCAGCTATGTTTCTGGCTCAACACATAGATTGCCATCCAGGTCTCTGATTGGGCCTACTTTTTCTGTGTTATCCTCTTGCCCCAAACATACCCGTAACTTTGAATTTTCTTCTATTTTATGCACCAGTACTTTCTCACGTCCTTTCTGTCTCTCCTAATTAATATCTTTGTAAGTAAGCCCTGTGGTATCCCTCTGGAGCTTCCTCTGTTTCAGCCCTTGGTATCTCCCATCAGCTTCCCTCTGTATTGGCCGTAAGATTCCTTTTTTCCCTTATCCTGTCTTATGCATCCTAAACATACAAGAGTCTCTAGAATTCTTGGTCCCACCCTTCACATTTACAAAAACAACTTGGTGTTGCACTTAAATAGCTGCTCCCATCCACCTTGGTCAAATTCTGTCTGATCATATTAAAATCAACCTTCTCGCAATCCAGAATCTTGGCTGCTGGCTCACCTTTGTCCTTTTTCATAATTACTTTAAATCTTAACTAAGTTATGCTCACTATCACCAAAACACTCCCATAGTGACATTTCTACCACTTGCCCGGTTTGTTCCCTAAAATTAGGACCAGCACTGCTGCCTCTATTTCAGGACTTGAAGGGAGAGTAAGGTGGCTGAGGGTAGTGTAGTTGGTGTGGTCTACATGGACTTCAATAAGGCTTTTAAGAACATAAGAACTAGGCGCAGGAGTAGGTCGTCCGGCCCCTCGAGCCTGCCCTGCCATTTAATAAGATCATTACTTACCTTCGTGGAACAGAGTGGATTATTGACCCTTTTCCCACAATGCTGAGCGTTACTCTGCACCGTACATACCATACTGACCTGAGCAGCAATGTTTGAGCAAGCTGGCAGGGTCTGATGGTATGGTCAACTCTTTGCTCCTGAGGGAAGAAGATGGCTATTCTCAGTACATCCTGTCCATTGGCACCTCCAGATACCTGTTGGCAAAGCGGGGCACTAATTTCCTTCAGTCCGACACGTTTGGGGCAATTCACATGGACCGTACAGGACAGCTCAGTGCTTTGTCTGGCGCACAATTGTGATTTAATTCTGGTGCCAGTGCCGGGAATCCTGGAAGGGCCCAGCAATGGCAAGTACTCTCATCTCTGACCAGAGGGAAGATATGACGAGTGGGGCGCTATAGCTCAGTGGAGCATAGTTAATGAGGAAAGTTTTGAAAAATAGAATGAAAAATCTTGCTACGATTCACAGAGAGAAACTGCATGAAACTTGACCAAATCTGGGAAAAGTCAGCCCCATGTTAGTGAGTGAGTTTGTTAGTCGTGTCACATGTTGTCTTGTTGATAACAGTGCAAGTTTGCAGCTCAAGTATCCTGTTAAGTTCCTCTTGTTGAAAATTTGCTCAGTTGTAGGAAGCAATCTGGTTCTTTCTTCAGCCCTACTGAAAGGGATCAACAACTACTTTCAGGTTAATTGCAGAGTGAAGCCTAATCCAATGGACAATTGGGGAGCTGCGGATTCTGCTGCCTGGAGAAGCCCTGCAGTAATTGACAAAATATTGACCATAATTGTGGTGGTCCGCTGCACACTGTAAAATCCTGTCATCACAAGGACACAGCCTTTGCCGCCAGGTAAATAGCGAGCAGCTCAGCAGAAAGATTAAGGGAAGAGAATATGCAAGAATATCCATCCCCTTTCTGGATCATCCATCTGTGATCAACTCATCCCTCTGCAATATCAACTAATGCAAACACCCTTCCCATTCAACTATTGTTCGAAACATTACTTAACTCCCATTATTGACCATCATGATTACTGTATGGCCACAAAGCAAAAACAAAATCCACCACAAAACAAACATTTCAGTCCAAATTTATAAATGAAATGTCCCATATCCCAGTTAAATGTCAGCTAATCACTCTTGGGAATTCCCTTACTGCCTAGCTGTCTTCCCTGTGCCTCTGCCTGACCTAGTGCTCCCACACAGTACTGGCCCACTGGCTACAAGATGCTGACTTTTAGTGGAACTGTACATGACCTTGCAGTGTGATTTCAAATTCAGTGGTGGAATCTCCCACTTTGCACCATGATTTCCATTTGCTGTTCTTTCTGTCTCCAATCAACTGCACTCAGCCAAACTTACGAGGTTTGAATGTACTTTCACAGAGAGACCTTGATCACAATAGCTTGCCTGTGATTTTATGTGCTAGCATTGTCTAAATCTACAACAAGCATGAGTTTTACTAACCCAGGGTAAACAATCTAGAACATCAGCTTTTGATGGGCATCCTTCTATTGGATTTCCTATTCTGCCAGTGGGAATGGCTGACAACTTAGTCAAAAACCAAAGATTAGTTTTGTCAGAATTTGACCCATTGCAATTTCACTGTACATGGAAGGCTTGTTTCAGAGAAATGACACAAGGCAGATACGGGCTCAGAAATTCTTCCTGACAATACTGCATCACTGCCAAGTGATGGGCATTGTTGCCTTCCAATGAGAAAGATAGTCTCTTTAGCTAGATTCCAGTACATAGTGAAGCAGTAACTGCTACTGCAAGGTTGGAGTAAGTTCTCAGGAACAGCTGTGCTCCTTTGTGACTTTTATTCCTACTCCTGGTCTATCTCCCTGCTCCCAGCATTTGCCCCCGTTCCCATACTTTGCCCTCATCCCTGGAACCTCAACCTTAGTAAGGCCACCTACAGAGGAGCAGTTGGTTTGACTTTATTATGCATGGACCATAATAATGAACGCAGCACTCATACATGTTCGTTCTGGCTTTGGGATATCTGTTGTCCAAATTCACAGGTGGCCATTTTGATGACAGGTTTTTTTTGTGCTAATCTCTGCGTATAGAAACATTGGGCTGAATCTTATGTTTTTTTGCTGAGTTCTAGTTGCATCTTTTCGAAGCATTTCCATCTTGAGGCCTAACTAGTTTTCTCGCTGTATCTTACCGAACACACATCCTTAGCTACCTACACTACTCCCAGTGCCCATTACGTCAAATTCCAGCTCAAACTAACCGCGCGCCAAACAACTTGCCACTCAGTGGTATTCCACCAAAAGACCAGCATCTCTTGAACCTGTGCCATCCTCATGTACAAGGATGGGCCCTGTCAACCCAGAGTTGCTCTGCAGAGTTCCTGACATTTACACCAAACATAGCAGACAGGAGGAAATTGGCACACTGCTTTGTAGGCAGAGATTTGGAGGCCCCGCTGGATGCAGTAGTTCTTCCCTAGGATTTGGATTAGTCTGAGGTTACCACATAAGTTGAATCAGTCTCAAACGTCTGGAGGCATGCACCGTGCTATAGGAAGAAGATCAATGATGTTCTCCACTTTGCCAACCTAAGTACCACTTCTGATAGCTCACACTGACTCCATCTCCACTACTGTACCCACCTCCCACTAAAGTGCATCCTCTACCACTCTCACTATTACATGCAATATCTTCCTTCACTCACCGTCACCCACCCTAACCCCTGACAGCACTAACCCTGCATGCACCTGTACTACTTATTTGCTTGCTTAGGACACCTCCCCACTTGCACCAAAAGTAATAGCTATGCCACTCACTCTCATCTCCCATAATACCTGCCTGTCTCACATTCCAAGAAACAAAAACAGCTCACAGTAGGGCAGTCGGACTGAAGATGGTTGGTGGGCCAACATTTAGCTCATCACCCTTTGGAGAGAATCTTGATTCTGAATGACCTGAGTGACCGCAATCAAGCCCCTGGAGGGATGCCATTGACTTACTGTGCTGGGACTTTCTAGCAAAAGCTAATCTTCTTGACCTGACTGAGGCGTGCTGACAACATTGACAAGCTTCCTGTACTGAGCTGTGCTAAACAGAAATGGCACTAGCTGCACTAGATCATGTGGGCACAGCAAGCATTAGACAACTGAGCTGACTACTTCAGGCACTCACCTGGATTTCTTCCAATTATTTAAACAGACGAAGCTGGTCAGGTTTCTTTTGTCCACAGGCATGACTTTTGCTCCAACAGATTTTCAATGTTCACTGGACCACAACAATTCAGTAAGCGTGGCCATAGATCCGAGAACATCCCCTTTACAATAGGATCAATAAGTAATCTATCACTCACCAAATCGAGAGGTATAATCTGGTCTAGGGATGAGCACAATTTTCTGGAAACCTCGACAGAAAGACTTCAACTCTGCATCGAACGGCCGTCTCGTTGTGCCCACAATGAGAACACGATCTTCTGCTTTAATAGACTTGAGTATTTTTGGGAAAGATTTCTTTAACCGCTTTGGTTCCAGCTGTACAAGATGAGACAAGGTGAAATTTGATACTCCAGTTATAAAAGAGCTGGCTAGCATGAAGCAAATGAATTTTTCACAATCTTTTCAGAAAGTGATAAAATGTGCATCCCCTTCTTTAAAAAGACTGTCAAGGATAGTTTGATAATTTACCAAGAACTTTATTCCATAATTGAAAATATATAGATGGATTGTTTGTCTTGCGCAGAGGGCTTTTTTTCCCCATAATGCTACGGTGGAACATTTGCGAAAAGTGGATGAATAAGATTTGCTATCAATCTGTGCGTACAAATAGCCTTCAGTTTGTAACGCCATCATACCTTGGGAGTGCAGCATTTGAAAGAAACACAGATGCAAACTCTGTCAGACTGCGCCAGCTAGTTCATGACATGTAGTTTGCTACCACCTTCTCAAGGGTACCTAGGGGATGGGCAACAAATGCCAGCCCAGCCAGTGATGTCCACATCCCACGAATGAATTTTAAAATATTCATAGAACAACAAAAAATAACTGAACCAAGTCTATAACGAATACTGACATAACAACCTGGGCCAACTAATCATCTCAATATCATTTAACAAAACAACTTTGCTCCTACCTGCTTTTCTATCTTTGGAACCTTCTTGTAGAAGACTTTCTCTGCATTGTCGATCCATACAACAGAAGGCTGCAACATACGAGCAACCTAAGTAAATCACACCATCAGTAGGGTTAAAGCTAGAACAGATAAATACACATATGAGAGAAACATAAAAACATAGAAAATAGGAGCAGGGATGGGTCATGCATTCTATCAAGCCAACTTCTGCCATTTAACGTGATTGTGGCTGATCCTCTATCTGAGTGAAGAAATTTCTCTCCTCGGTCCAGAATGGCCCAACAAATATCCTAAGACTGTGACACCTTGTTCTGGACCTCATGGCCAGAAGAAACATCACCCATGTATCCAGTCTGTCAATTCCTGTCAGCAATGATTATGTTTCATTGAGATCCCTCTCATTCTTTCTAAACTTCAGTGACTGCAGGATGAATTGACTGAATCTCTCCTGATATGACAAAACTACCATCCCAGGAAACAGTCTGGTGAACTGTCACTGCATTCTCTCTGTGGCAAGTATGGCCTTTATTCCGGAAGGAACTCAAAACAGCACACAATGCTTCAGCTGTGACTAACCAAGGCCCTGTACAGCTGCAGTTAAGACGTCCTTGCTCCTGTACTAAATCCCTCTTGCAATGAAGGTCAACATACCATTTGCCTTCCTAAAATCTTGCTGCATCTACATACCTGCTTTCAGTGACCCACACACAAGGACATCCAGATCCCTTCACACATCAACATTTCCCAATCTATTGCTATGTAAATAATACTCTGCTATTCTGTTTTTCTGACCAAAGTGGACAACTTTATACTTCTCTGTGTTAACCTGTACCTGCTACGCCTTTGCCCACTCAAACAACTTGTCTGAATCATTCTGAAAACTCTTTACATCCTCCTCATCAATCTCAATCCCATGTAAATTTGTGTCATCAGCAAAGTGAAAATATTATGCTTGATTCCCTCATCCAATTTATTGCTATACCCAGACATAGCTGTGACCCAAGCACTGATTCCTGTGCTACCCAACTTGTCACTGCCTTCCACTCTGAAAAAGAGCCATACATCCCTACTCTCTGTGTATGTGTTCAGAAGAAGAGTCCCGACCCGAAACATCAACTTTTCCGCTCCTCTGATGTTGCCTGGCCTGTGTTCCTCCAGCTCCACACTTTGTCATCTCTGACTCCAGCATCTGCAGTTCTTGCTATCCCTACTCTCTATTTCCTTTCTGCTAACCAATTCTCAGTCTGTGCCAGTATATTATCAGCAATCCCATGGGTTTTGGTTTTGCACATTTTGTGACTTGAAACTTTGTCATAAGATTCTTAAAATCCAAACACACCACATCTACTGGTTCATCCTCATCTATTTGCCTAGTTACATACTCAAGAAACTTCAGCAGGTTTGCTAAACATGATTTGCCTTTCATAAACTGATGTTGACGTTGTGTGATTCTTTTGGTGTTTTCCAGGTGTCCTGTTATCATGTCCTTTATAATAGACTCCAGCAATATCCAACTACTGATGTTAGACTAACTGGCCTGAAGTTCCTGGTTTTCACCCTACCTCTTGTTTTAAATAGTGGTGTTACATTTTCAAGCATCTGTTCTGATGGGACCATTGTAGAATCCACAGGGTTTTGGATGATAACCACCAATGTATTAATTCTTCCACATCCCATAGTACCCTAGGATACAGATTAACAAACCCTGGGGATTTATCAGCTTTCAATTTCATCAATTTCTTCAGCACCTTTTTTTTAAACTAATCCTCATCTCCTTCAATTCCTTTTTCCTAATACACTCTTGCTTCCCCACATTCCTGGGAAGTTATTTGTGGTTTCTTCTTTGAAGTCCGAACTAAAGCAGTTGTTATTTGCTCTGCCATTTCTTGTTCTCCATATCATTTCCCCTATTTCAGATTGTAAGGTCTTCATTAATCTTCTTTTCTCTTTATACATATTTATGTAAATTCTTGCAGTCACATTCAGTTTCCTCGGAAGTCTACTATCATGCTCAATTTCACCTGTCTTAATCATCCTCTGGGTACTCCTCTGTTGAATTTTAAATTGCTTTCAGTCTATAGGCTTACTAATTTTACTAGAAATTCTAAGAATGTATAATTGTTGCACTGCATGCATTTGTTACTTAAATATCAACCCATACCAGTTCATTGTCATGACTTTAAATGATGTGTGTAAAGGAAAACTGCAACCAACATTTGGAAGTTGTTAACCTGAAAATCCAAACCCCAAACAAGCTAAACTCAACACAATACACAGAGCAGAGATGACACATAGTAAAGTGGTCAGTCATTGCTCACAGAGGCAAGGGCTCAAGGCTGTATATATGCCATTGATCAAATATTGACATAATTCGAGAAGAAATGAGAACAAGTTGCCACTTGAATAAGATGTACAATTTTAACAAACTAACAAGATGGGGGGACCTTAAAAGTAAAAAACAACAATGGGGGCGGCAGTGGAGGGAAGGAGTGGGACCTTTATTCCATCGTAGAACAAGGGCGTTACTGGCTAGGCAGCATTTATTGCCCATCCCTAACTACACAGAGGGCAATTAAGAGACAACCACATTGCTGTGGGTCCGGAATCACACGTAGGCCAGACCAGGTAAGGATGGCAGTTTTCTTCCCTAAAAGACATTAGTGAACCAGATGGGTTTTTCCTGACAATGGATTCACAGGCATCATTAGATTGTTAATTCCAGATATTTATCGAATTCAAATTCCATCATCTGCCATGGCAGGATTCAAACCCAGCTTCCCAGAACATTATCTGGGTCTCTGGATTAACAGTCCAGCGATAATACCACTAGGTCATTGCCTCCCCTCAACAGCTGATCTGGCAGAATTGCCCTGTTATTTTGGCTTGAGTCCACCAGAAACTAGACTGGGATGAGCTAAAATAAACTGAATTCATGCCAAACTTTCCAGATGCGTTTATAGGGTATAGTGCAACCTTCTTAAGGTCCTGGAGCAACATTGGTAGTGGTACAAAAATGAGATACTGCAGATGCTGGATTTCTGAAATAAAGTAGAAAATACTAGAAATACTCAGCAGGTCAGCAACATTTGGGGAGAGAGAAACAGAATAAATGCTTCAAGCCAATGGTTACTTAAGATTAGATGAAGGGTCATCATCAACCTGAAATGGTAATTCTATTTCTCTTAATAGATCTTACCTGAGCAACCTGTATTTCTAACATAATGGTGCATGCTAGTTGAAACATAGTATACTTGTTGACCAACTGGAGGTTGTTCTGAGGAAAGGTCACCAGACCCAAAGTGTTGATATTTTCTTCACAGATGCTGCCAGACCTGCTGAGCGTTTCCAGCAACTTCTGTTTTGGCTCTTGATTTACAGCATCTGCAGTTCTTTCGGTTTTTATTTGGTGGTCGTATGCTCCATCATTGCATTCATACATGAATTGTAGCCTGCACACTACAGAGGAATATCATTTTTAGGGTTTTAAGATGCTCTTTATAAGAGGGAAGTCAAGGGGCACATATATCTTTCATTTGTCAAAGGTTACTAAATACTCTGTCTCTGTTAGCTTGACTTGTGTCAGTTGTGGCTCAGTTAGAGTCACCGCCATAGAACTGTAAAGCATGGAAACAGACCTTCAGTCCACTTTGTCCATGCCGACCAGATATCCTAAATTAATCTAGTCCCATTTGCCAGCATTTGGCCCAAATTTTGCTAAACCCTTCCTGTTCATGTACCCATCCATATGCCACCAGCTGGTACCACACTTGCCTGAATTAACATGTTGTGGGTTCAACTCCACATCCAGAGATCTGAGCACAAAGTCTAGGCTGACACATTCCCTTGCAATATTAAGGGAACGTTGCACTGTTGTAGGTGTTGTATTTTGATGAGATGCTAAACCAAAGCCTCATTTAAAGTCACATGTGGCAGAAGCTTGCTGCGTCGTTCCCAATATTATTGCTGATATTTACCCTTCAATCCACATCACAAATACAGGGTGGCATCAACTTGCCAAGCTTCCTTCAACCACACCTCCTAAACCTGCAATCATTGCTACATTGAAGGCCAAAGGGTGTCAATGCCTGAAAACCTGCAAGTTCCCCTCCAACTAACTTGGAAACATGTCACCATTTGTTCGTTATTGTTGAATCAAAATCCTAGAACTTCTTTCATAATATCACAGTGGGTGTACCTGCTAGGGACTACTAGAAAGGGGTTCACCACCACTTCCTCAAAGGAATTTAGAGATGGGAAACAAATGCTGGGCTTATTAGAAACTGCAACGGCCCATAAAATAAAAAGAAATATTACATTGCTGTTTCATGGAGCTTGCTGTGTGTAAACGGGCTGCCACATTTCCTGCATTACTACACTGGCTGTAATGCACTTTGAGGTGTCATGAGGTCATGAGAATGACAATATAAATGTTAGATTTCTTTTTTGTTTCTTGGGTAGTCGGGTTGTCATAAATATATGGTTGGTTGGCTGAAATTATAAAATAAGGTGATACCCCTGATCCTATAAACTTTGGCAGTATGAAGGGTGATATTTTGAGTCTTTTTTTTCAATAATTTATATTACTGCCATTATGACTTTTTTTTCCAACTCAATTCCTCATAGAACGTCGAATTTCTGGATCTGCGGCAAACATGACATATACAATCAGGCCCATGTTACCAAATAATACAATCAGGGAGTAAGCTGTTAACCTAGAAATTGGGATTTCCAACATTTCAAATCACATCTGTTGTGTATTATGTACAGGAAAATTGTAAACAATTGTAGAATATATTGTGTACTTAAGTATTTGCCTTTACTCCAATTTTCTTCAATCTGCAGATTGCTACTAGAATAGAGTTTCATAGATAGCTGCTAGAACATAAAATACTAAGAAATAGTAGCAGGAGCAGGCCAATTGAGCCTGTTCTGCCATTAATTAATATCATAGCTAATTTGATTGTTACCTTAATTCCACTTTCTTGCCTGCCCCCACAACCCTTGAATGAATCAAGTGAATGTTAAATGTAATGCAGACAAATGTGAAGTGATCCATTTTGATTGTGTAGTGATTGTAACGAGGTCAGCTAGCTGGACCTCATGGAATATGAGTTCCCTGATTGGAGCTGTTAATCGGGTCCAATCAGGGAGCCCTGGCTGGCGAAAGTAAAGGGGAATGCCAGAGATGCTGACTCTCTGATGGCTGACTCTGAATGAGGCAGTACTAAAATCAAGGACTGTTCATGATGGATACTGGCCTCTCTGGAGTTATCTCTTATAGAAGAAAGGGAAAAGGTATTATAAAATAAAAGTATAATTCTGAAATGGGTGAAGGATTAGAGAGGCCTGAGGTACATGTGCACAAACCAATGAAGCCTGCTGAAGCAGTGGAGAAAGCTATTTAAAAAAAAATACTGAAGATCCAGGGCTTTGTATATCGAGGTGTGTAGCACACAACTGGCATTGAGTGCCTAATTCTGGGCACTGTTGGAGAAGGTCTGAGAGAATGTGTGGAAAAATTTGCTGGAATGGTTTCAAGGTTTCAAGGCCTTCACTTATTTCATTGAAGAACCCTGGGTTGTTCTTCTTACAGCAGAGAATGTTGAGGGCTAATTTTATAGAATCACAGAAATGGAATGGTGCAAGAGGAGGCCTTTCAGGGTATCACATCTCCACACGAGCATTCTGGCTTAGTCCTATTTCCCTATAAATATCCTTGTAAATATGTTCTAATCAAATAATCATCTAATGTTGTCTTAAATTCCTCATTGACCCTGATCTACCACATTTCCAGATAGCACATTCCAGACCCGAACCACTCACTGTGTGAAAACGTTCTTTTCTCACATCACATTTGCTGCTTTTGCAAATCACTTCAAAATGTATGCTCTCTCATCCTTGATTCTTTTATGAGCAAGAACATTTTCTCCCTATCTATCAGATCTTGACTTCCAGTGTTTTTGAAAACCTCTATCAGATCTCCTCTTACTTAGGCTTCAACATCAATAGGGTCTTGACAGAGTGCATAGAAAGAAACCAGAAGGAACCAGCATCAGAGGATTGGCAATTGGTAAAAGAACCACAGGTGCGGAAAAGTTTGCTTACGCAGTGAGTGGCTAGGAATTGGAACACGTTTCCTGAAAGCATGGTTAAAAAATCAATCAGAAATGGCTTGCAAAAGAAAATCGGATAAGCACTCAGTATGGAAAAATCTGGATGGCAATGGGACAAGATTCGAGGGGTAGGACTAGCTAGATTATCTTTGTAGAGAGCTGGCATGGAATTAACTGTCTGAATGGCCTCCTCCAGCGCTGCAATCATTCTATGATTTTAGGTACCTGCTATTATTCCAGACCCTGGTCTAAGTGGCCATTCTGTAGTGCTAAAAGTATAACATGTAAATGTTTCCCTGAATAGTATCAGTAAGTGGGGACCCTGTCTGGTGCAACCAATTCAGTTTTGAACCAGTGATAACAAGGCGTGGGGCTGGATGAACACAGCAGGCCAAGCAGCATCA
>JAHRHZ010000144.1:17446121-17473510 GCA_024137785.1 Ginglymostoma cirratum
GTCTAGGCCCGAAACGTCAAGTTTTCCTGCTCCTATGATGCTGCTTGGCCTGCTGTGTTCATCCAGCCCCACGCCTTGTTATCTCGGATTCTCCAGCATCTGCAGTACCTTTTATCTCTGATACAGTTTTGAACCAGTGTTTACTTTCTGGGATGACTGCCGGGTAACTTTAATAATCAAAAACTGATGTTGAAAGGTTTGGTTTTTAACTTCAGTTTTTAATGAAGATTAGTTTTCCCTTCACAGTTAGAAAATTCGGCACATGTGGAATCAGATCGTTGTACATTAATCAGATCTTTGCTATTCTTAAATACTCCACCCTGCCAGGCCTTCTGTTGGTCATCCTTAAACCTAGAGTAATTGAGCAATCATTCCATCCTACAATTGCCTTGCTGGGATCAAGCCCAAACTGTGACATAAATATGGGATCTCCCTGTAAATACTTTGAAAGTAAAATGATTAACATTTTTTGCCACTGCCCACTAGAACATGAATTTTGCACCTGTGTCTCCAGTTAGCTTGCTTTTTATTGTGGTTAGGCTTTTGCACAGAATTTGTGTTGTGGACCTCAATAGTGGGTGAGTTGATCTAGTGCAGTTTCCTACAGTTACTTCTGATCACGTTCAGAACAGTAATGACAGAGGCATACGAACAGGCTGTTTGAATTTTCCTGTCAAGAATAATTGTAAAGGGATAGGCAAAGAACCTTAAGAGTGCCTATTAAAAGATGAGAGGCATGGGAAAATAGCAAAACTTAGTTTGCCACATGATCCAACTCACGCAAGGGGTCTGAAAGTGAAGTTTCTACTTGCAGTAACCTGTGAAACAAAAATAACGCAATGAAAACATTCCTTTGCAATGAAGGAAGGGTGGTGACCTTCCACAATTCTTTTCCAGTTAAGTGATGTTATCAGTCATTAGCCTTGCTGTGTCCATTTATGGTTTGGATTTCATAAGAGCAAAGAGAGATCGGAAGAACTGCGAACAATCAAAAACCTTGAGGCTCTATTGAATTCTACAAATCTGATTATATCATCTTCAAAGCCCACTAAGTTTCTAATTTATTATTTTATTCTTGACGTACTCACTTCATGCTGAGCTGACAATTTAAACCAAAACAAGTTATCAAAAAAAAACTCCACTGGTGATCTTAGTCTAATCTATCTAATATTTTGGACTCACTGTTAACAATGCCACACAAGTCCTCCTAACCCACAATTAGATTCTAACATGATGTTTACTTATAGATATTTAGTAATATTTTTTATGTAAAGCCGTTTGAATTCTTCAGTTAAATTTTAAGCTTATAAAATTCTTAAAGGGCTAAACAAGAGAAATGTGGGGTACTGAATTAGAGGACACAATCTCACACTGTAAAAAAAGCATTCAGGATTGGGGTGACGAGGAATTTCTTCATTTAGAGGGTGGTGAATCTTTAGAATTCTCTATCTCAGAGGGTTGTGGGAGCTCAGTTGTTGGACACAATCTTCCAGGCCCAGAGAAGGTGATCCCAGACCCAGGAAGGAAATTATTTAAGATGGTAACTCTTGTCATCTTCCTGCTTCTGCCCAAATTAACTTCTGGACAGGAAGGCTCTGGGTCCACTTTTGCAGCCCACCACAAATTGAGGCCCATTTGGGATAAATTAATGAGCACTTAAGGGTCTCCTCCTGCCTGGGCTGCAGTCATTTCAGCTCCAGGTAGGCTGAGAAAAAGTCAGTCTACCTCAGTGATTAACCAGTGCAAACAAACGCTGCAGGGACCGTGGAAGGGGTCCAACGATCTACACTAATCTGTGCATGATGGAAGGAGTGGGCATCGGGCATATGGGTGGCCTCGGAGACCCAACACTACTTTTTAAACATAGTCCACATGGTCCCTCTTCTCCCTGCTGTCCCTACGGTGCAAGCCTCACCCTAATTAACACTTACATTTTTTGTGGTCAATCCTCCATCCTGGGAGCCAGGGAGGATGCTGGCCCAGCAGGAACCATAGACTTCTCCATAGCACTGAGGAGTTCTGATCTCTGAATGGCTGGCACCTCTTGGCAGCTAAGACTTCCTCATTTGGGGCCCTAAATCCAGTCAAAAGGCATCCAGCCACCAATCAGGTCTCTGATTAAGATCTTGTGGACTTTCACATCCTGACAGATTTTGGGCATTTCTTTCCTCCAATTTCTCATGCTGCCCAAAAATCAAATGACATCACCTACTGAGTGTATTTGTGACAAAGGTCAATAGATTTGTAGATAAAAATGACACCATGGGATATGGGAATAGCATGGGAAAGTGCTGTTGAGGTAGATGATCAGCCATGATCTAGAAAGGTAGCACAGGCTTGAGGGTTTGAATGGCCAACTTCTGCTTCCAAGGCTCTTAAATTCTAACCAATTTATTACAGTTATTAAAGATAATAGGAACTGCAGATGCTGGAGAATCTGAGATAACAAGGTGTAGAGCTGGATGAACACAGCAGGCCAAGCAGCATCACAGGAGCAGGAAAGCTTGACGTTTCGGGCCTGGACCCTTCTTTAGTTCATCCAGCTCTACACCTTGTTATTACAGTTATTGGTTGTTTTGTATATAGAGCCAAAAATATTCATTTTTCTACATGCATTACCATCCAGATTTCTCAATTAACTTCCAATTTGTCAATCCCCTCAGTCGCCTAACTATTTCTCTTTTTATAACTTTGTCATATGTCTGCCTCATTATTTTAGATTAACACACTGTACCCTACCCACAGATTATATGTTTCACAGTGATGATTTCCAAATCCAAACTAGTGTTACTTTGGGGTTAAAATTGTATCAGAGATAAAAGGTTACTTTGGATTTCCCTGTCACAATCATAATGATCAAATTCTGAAACAGTTAGCTCAAAAGCCACTCAGCTGATTTGCATAAACCAGTTAAACTGAGTATTTATGACATGGATTAAGTTGTACTGCTTGCAATAAGAAATACTCTATAAGTAAATCCCTTAGATTGACATAAAAGCATAACCTATCACCAACAAAGGAACAGAAAGACCTAATTTCACCAAAAGCAAAACACTAATACTAACGTAAACGGCAAATCCTGCCGATGCGGGAAAACTTTTACCATGAACTAACTAGTGTAGAATGACAATATCTCCTGGTGTTGTTTTAATTAACTATCAATATTTTGTATCTGCAATGACAATGATAAAGCATCACTAGAGACAAACCATGCCTACACTTCTGCCATATTTTGTGAATGGTATGTTAAGACAAACAGCAGTGATAGGTGAACTAACCACCAAAAAAATCGAAAGGTTAGCTGCCATTCAAAAAAAAAAATCCACATACTTATTTAAAGCTGTTGCTAATTCACACTGACTTCTGCTCAACACAATTTAGTACATCACAAAAAAATATTTTGTTGAATTTCAGGCTAACCTTGGTGAAGAATATTAGCACTGGCAAGTGAATTTCTTTCTCATTTTGAGCACCAATGTTAAGATCAGGCGTTATGACATTAGCTGCTGCTCGGACAACCACAGAAGCAAATGTCTCTCTATTCTGCCGACAGCAGTAGAAGGCTACTGCTTTGTTTCAAATACATTGATTAATGCCTGTTTTCAAGTCAAAGAATGTGATTCCAATGTGTTAAATATTCACTTAGGTCATCAGGAACTGCATTCAACAGAATGATAACATCCATAGATCACATGAGCCATTTTGGTGGCCTCCAAATGCGAATTGCTAAACCAGCCAGAGTAATTGTGAAATGAGGGCCAGTTTAAGGACCAATTATGACTTATGAATTTGTGTTCATCAAGAATTGAGCTGAGATGATGCCAAATTCTAAACAACACTCTGAATCCCAGTAAGTATCTTTGATAAAAGAAGCAGGAATCCATGCCAGCACAAATTAATGAGCATTTACACCACAGTGGCCGATATTAGCAAGAATCCATTAGAACCTTCTTCCCTTTGGCTTCATCTCATTGGAATCTGAAACCTCTAATAATGGATTTTGACTATTTGTAAAGCAGCTGTTAACCTCTTATGTTACAATTAGTGGGGCTCTTGAGGTGCAGAAGTAGAGTCCCTACTTCCTGGACGGGGTAGCCTACTCCAAAGGTGTATGGGAACATCTCTGAACAGATTGATTAGAAAAGAAGGTTAATTTTTTAAAAAAAAATAGTTACAACTAATGAAATGACGACTCAGGCAGTATCAATTTTGGATTCGTCAGTTTGTTTTATCTTGCAACAATTTAAGTGCTTTGACATTGTTTTAAAAAAAGTGATTCTATTACTGTGGCAAGAGTAATGGACATCACTTATGAAGAAACCATCCAGACAGCCCATTGCATTATTTAGCAGAAATGATGTTATAGTCCTACCTTACTCATGAGAAAGTATGTCGTAATAGTTAAATAAGAACACTGCTGATAGTTGACACTTAAGATTGATGAATTAGTTCAGTCCGGGTTGATGGAATACAAGTCTGCTGCATTCTATTTGCTGACTATAGAGTTTTCACCTGCCAGTGGACTGGGGCTCATCACAGTTGTGATTTCAAATGTGTCACATCTGACACAGGAATGTTAATAATACTGGCCGCACCACAGAGAATTTTTCTATCCTCAGCCCAAACAGTCTGACCTCAGTAAGATCACATTATGAAGTCCATACACAAAAAGAAAAACAGAAAAAAAAAACAGAAATAAATGCAATTGTGAAGATAACAACAATAATCTATCCTGCCAAGGAGTTATGGGGCTCGCTGCAGAAGGCCTATCCATACAGTGGCTTCTGGAAGCATTTTCCTTATCTGTGCCTAAGCCATGAGGAGTGTGTGCATTTTGGGCACTTTTATGAAGGAAGTGCTGATGGAGCTCTGTCACCTCTTGCAATGGAACCTGCAATCTCAAAGAAGGACAAGGACAATGGTGATGGTGACCATAAACCCCCACTTCTTTGGGTTGGGTCGTTTTCAGACCTGAGTAAGTGGCAAGTGTAGCATCTCCCAGTTCGCCATCCACTGCAGCATCAGAGAGGTGAAAGGCTTTCTTTTATGCCATGTTAAGGGAGCTTGTTGTGCTCTCTCTGAACAGATGGAAGCAACGGTGTGTGCACATGACTTTGATAGGACCGTGACTTTCCCTGTGATGCAGGGTGCTATCAACCAGAAACGTATTTAAACGCTGCGATCTACCACAATACAACAGGTAATACTGGCTGAACATGCAGTCAGTGTGTGACTATTCTAGAGAATCTCAGCAATTCTCCCAGACAGTTTCCTGTTCCTTCAATATTTCAGCAACAACTTCAAGCGCAGAGACTGCTTGCTAAATGACAGGAACTATATAATAGGCAAGGCGATGGCCTAGTGGTGCTTTGCTGGACTGTTAATCCAGTAAAACCCAGGTAATATTCTGGGGATTTGGGTTCAGATCCTACCATGGCAAATGGTGGAATTTGAATTCAATAAAAATCTGGAATTAGGAGTCTAATGATGACCATGAATCCATTGTCAATTGCCTTCTGGTTCATTAGTGTCCTTTAGGGAAGGAAACTACCTAGTCTGGCCTACATGTGACTCCAGATCCACAGCGATGTGAGTGACTCTTAAGTGCACTCTGGGCAATTAGGGATGGGTAATAAATGCTGGACTAGCCAGTGACGTCCTCATCCCATGAATGAATTTAAAAAAGGCTTGCAAATAGCTTCCCTGTCATGACCATTGGATGCCTTTTAATTTGAATTGTAGTCACTGCTGTAATGTTGATGTTTGGCTCATGACTCAGCTTGGCAACCCAATCTCATGTGGTTTTAGTACGTATTATATGAGTCATGCTGGTACACAAAACAACACAGAACAAGTCAGTGGAATAAGCATGCAGCAGCTTTTTAGCTCTCACAAAAGGCTTTGGCGTGGTTCATAGTGGGCTGCTGTATCCTCCACAAACAGGTCATTACAAAGGCACAGCTCATGCCACTATGGAGCTCAGAAGCAGGAAGAGGAGAGAATGTACGAAAGATATTGAAGAACAAATTGGGTAGAAAATTACAGACAGATGCATGAATTCTACAGTAGCTATAGTGGGAGACATAGAAACATAGAAGATAGGAGCAGAAGGAGGCCATTCAGCCCTTCCAGCCTGCTCCGCCATCCCTCACGATCATGGCTGATCATCCAACTCAATAGCCTAATCCTGCTTTCTCCCAGAACCTTTGATCCCATTCACCCCAAGTGCTATATCTAGCCATCTCTACAATAAATTCAATGTTGAATTCCGCAGTCTCCCCACTCTTTGGGTGATTTTAATGATCTGAATCAAAGGCTGGTACAGTAGTAGTGTAAAGGGCAGCGAGGAACGCAAGTTCCTGGAATATGTTCAGGAGAATTTTCTACAGCGATATGGTTTCCAGTTTGCTAAACACTGGTTCTTGGGATTGACGGTAGAAAAACAAGATCAGTGTTAATAGGGGAACATTTAGGGAATAGTGATCATTATAACATAAGATTTAGACTGTTTATGGAAAAAGAACAAAGAATAATACAGAGAAAGAATAAGTAACTGGAATGAAACCTACTTCAAAGGGCTCAGAATGGACTTAGGCCTGAAAACCGGAATCAGTGATTGGTGTGAAAAATAGGAACTGAACAATGTGTTAAATTTAATTGAAAATCGCTGAGGCACATTCTAGATGTATGCCTACAAGGATGAATGGTGGGGCAAACAAATTCATAGCTTCCTGGATGACAAAATACACAAATTAAGATAAAGAAAAAAAGTGTTATGACAGATGTAATATGGATAATACAATTGGAAACATAGCAGGTCAGGCAGTGTCAGAGCAGCAGGAAAGTTGACATTTCGAGTCAGGAGCCTTCATCAGGACTGGGGAGGGGGAAGACAGCTGGAAAACAAATAGAAGGAGGAGCGATGGGGTTGGGGTAAGGTAGGTGGGATGGTAATAGGTGGATGCAGGTAGGGGTAGTGGGGATTGGTAAGTGGGAAAGGTGGGGCGGATAGGTGGGAAAGAAGATGGACAGATTGTGTCAGGTCAGGGAAGTGGGGTTGAGAAGGTTGGTTGGCCATGGAATGAAGCCAGGGGTGGGAACAAACTCGATGAACTTGAATGACTTCCTCATGTGCTCTAACCATTCCGTAATTCTCTGCCATAATTACACTTTGAATGAAAGAAACTAGATGTTATGGAACAGCCAAGGGATACAAAGTTAAGGTGAGACAATAAAAGTTGAACGTGAAGTGGTGAGATTTAAACAGCACATCTCAATCGTTCCTATGCAGGAAAGATTAATTTAAAAGAAAAAAACAGGTAATGCAATACCAGGTTTTTCAAGTGGGAAGTATGAAATATAAAATCTGCGGTGTAATGAGAGTATTTAAAACCTAACAAGGTCACAGAGCAATGCACAAAGAAGCTTTTCAAAACATTGGTTTTGTTCAGTGTTCCCAAAATAGTGATTGAACAGTACATGATACTACAGTTTAGATTCCACAACCCACTCAAGGAAATGATTCGCTGAGTTGGATTTTCCCATTTGCAGTTAACGTGTGGTGGTGAGAGAGTTGAATGGCATCAATTCCACTACAACCTGGGGCTAGTTGTCTGGTATGATCTTCTGCTTTTCACCTCCTTAACTATGTAGCTAGCACGTTGGGCAGGTTATTCACTGAATCCTGTGGTGGCCAAATTGAAAGTGCCCACCGCAATTGGGTGTTTCTCACTTTTACATCTCAAGTACCTAAAGCCCAGCTGCACAGTCCCTTGGGATGCCTAAAACCAGGAATGACCCCTTTACTGTTGTGCTCATCACAAACTGTGAAGACACAGAAGAAAGCCAAGGCAAGCTTCCTTGTGCAGTCTCTTCAGGTAATGGGGGACAGGGCAACAGTCAGAAGGTCAGTCCTTTTTCTAGCTGACTGTAAACAGTCAACATTTTGAGAGCAGCATGACTCTTCTTCAGAGCCACTGTAGCTGCAGTGGTTGAAATGGGATGAAACTGCAGTCAAAGGAGAACAGGACACAGGCCTTTCAGCTGAACTGGAAAGTCGAGCATCTTGAAATCAACAGCTCACTGATATCAGTGCTAGTGGTATCACCCAACGTAACAACTACAGCATCCCATCGCCTACTCTTCACGCAACTCAAAGACTGATTCTTTTTAACTTTTATCTTCTTTGAACACACCTAACTTGTGTGTATGCACGTAGTGTTATTATTTCCTCTCACATGTAGTAACTAATAATTTCACTTCTGTATTAACTCAAGGAAACCTGGCTCCTTTGAAGACATAACTTCATTTGGCAGGGAGAAAGCCACCTGCAAGGGAAGGGATCCTTTTTCAAATTAACCTTGTTCTGCTCAGATGAGGGGTTGGGTGAGACAAAAACAGAAGTTGTTGGAAAAGCTCAGCAGGTCTGGCAGCGTCCGTGAAAAGAAATCACAGCTAACTTTTCAGGTCCAGTGACCCTTCCTCAGAACTCTGTAACTTTTTTGGACTGTGTTTGAGAGTGAATGTGTGAGTGAGTGAAGTGGGACTCATTATTTAGTGTTTTTAAACAAAAAAAAAACTCTTATAAACAAAATCCTGAAAGCCTGACACTGGACATTTGCTTAACTATACACTCAGGGGAACAAAACAAATACACACACACCATCCCTTGCTGATCATAGGCGCAAGGAGGTGTCACAAATTCAAAGGAGGACTCTTTACACTTTTACTAGCCAATTAACAAACTTGTCCCTTGTAATCGAACGGGCCACCGTGCCAGGACAACCTTTTTGCAAGTGAATCCAAAAGCTTGACACAGGATTTGTTAGTGTGGTGGCCTGTTATATAAGGGAGGTTTGGAAGGTGAGGTAGTACGCGGCCTAGTGATATTATTGCTAGACTATTAATCCAAAGACCCAGGTATGTTCTGGAGACCTGTGTGAGAATTTGAATTCAGCAACAATCTGGAAATAAGACTCTAAGAATGACCCATGAAACCATTGTTAATTACCAAAGAAAAAACCCATTTGGTACACTGATGTCCTTGAGGGAAGGAAATCTGTCGTCCTTACCTGGTCTGGCCTACATGTGACTCTAGACCCACAACAATGCGGCTGACTCTTAACAGCACTCTGGGCAATTAGGGATGGGTAATAAATGCTGGTTCAGCCGATAAACCCATAACCCATGAATAAATTTGAAAAAAAAAACAAACTACTGCAGAAAGGTTACTGTTGGCCATTTCAGTAGATGAATATTTGATTCCTACATATAATATTTCTTTCTTTGTTATTTTAGCCGAAATTTGTACCTGTTTTAAAAATGATGGCTCGATCTCTCTGTTAAAGCACAGGATAAATACTAGTAGACAAATTTTGTTTGCCAATTCCACCAGAAATAAGTGAATTAATTTGATATATTGATGGTAGTGTCACTAACATTGAAAGTCCAGGACATATACTGAATAGATACCATTAGCTTCTAAATTTACACTAAAAAATCCATCTGAAGCCAATATGGTGTAGGTTCTTAACTTGCAGATCGGCTGATTATGATAGAAGAACCCAGGTTTCACTCTCAATAAAATTAATGCAAATTAAAATTGTGCAATTTCAAAGTAATTTCTAGGGGCAACTGGATTCCAGACAACAGATTGAAAATCTATCCATATGTGTTCAGTGTAAAGAGCATTGTAAGCTAATGGCTCATTTAGTAAATGCACTGTTTAGAACTAAGCCATAATATTCAAGAAGTTTTAATTCCCATTCAAGTTAAATCAGCTGATTTCAATCATCTATAATGAAGGTGTTTAAAACAAGTCTCAGTGGCTCCAGGGAGGGGAAACTAACCATGTGTTCTCTTCCTAATTGCATCTGATAAACCCAGGGGAAAAGTACCGTGAGTTAAAGGTTATTGGGCAAGATGAGAATGTGAACTTGAAGCCACAATCAGATCTGCCATCTTATTGAATGATGGAGCAGGCTCAGGAAGGAGATTAGCCTAATCCTGCTCCTAGTTTCAATGTTCATGTACGCATTTGGACACAAGATAAGGATTTGGTTAATTTCTCCCGTAATAACCACCATCCATTCACTCCACAAATAAAAGAAAGACCTGCAATTCAAAACTACCAGACATCACAAAACACTTTCTAGCCAATAAAATAGTTCTGGAGTGCAGTCACTGTTATGTGGAAAATGAGGCAGCAGATCTACCAAAAGCAACAACATAATATTGACTAGATATTCAATTTGTTTGATGTTACATTAAGTGATAGATGTATTTCAGCATGATTGTTTAGGTCAAATGCTCCTATTTGAAATAGTGCCACAGATCTTTTGTATCCATGTCAGAGTACAGCTACAGAGTGCTTCAGTTTACTATCACATTCAAAAGAATAACAAGTGAACGTTCTTTCTGTATTGAACTGGAATGTCAACACTTATTTTTGGACTCAATTCCTGGAGTAGTACTTAAATCTAAAACCTTGAGACTCAAAGTAACACTTCCACCCACTGAGTCATGGCAGATACTCAAACATAAATATTCAACAAAGACCCATGCTTAGGTTCATCAATCTTTGTGCAAATTTCTCTGGCTCCTTTATTCGCAAAGGAGTCTGAGGGATTCCCGGAAATAAGAGTCTGTGACTCTTATAAGCAATTTCTTGTATATTTTTAATAAGTCCTTTTTAAAACCTCTTGACTCAACACCATTCCACATTTCTTCTGGAATATTCTAATTGCAGCTGTTAAAGAAATTCACAGCACTGCATCCCTCTGGGACATTTTGAGCAGGTAGAGTTGGGCAAGTTGGGACACTCCTCCTATTTATGACACTAGCTTCCATATTCTGGTAAATATTTTAGAGCTCCAGTGCTAATGTGTGTTAGCGAATGCATGGGTGTATGGATAAGTGGATGAATGGATGAGTGAGCCAAGAGATAAGTGAGTGAGGTCAGTAGGTGCACTGATGGGTGAGGGTTGGTAGGAAGGTGAGTGAGTGAGATGGGTGGGCGGGTGAGATTGGTTAGGGGAACAATTGAGTTGGGGTTAGTGAAATCAAATGGTAATTTGTTAAGGTCAGGGATGGGGTAGAAATATAAAAACAGATAGCAAGATTTTCGATAGATACATCAAAGAAGAGTCAAATTCATTGTTCATCCTATTTAAAGCGAGTCTGGAGAATTAATGGAAAATAAGAAGGTGGCAGGTGAAGCGAATAGGTATTTTGCATCAGTCTTCGTTGTAGATGTTACAAGTTATATCCCAAATATACTTGTAAATTAAGAAATGAAAGTGAACGTTGAACTCAGGAAGATTGAAATCTCCAGGGAAGTGTTACTTAGCAACCTGTTGGAGCTGCAGGCTGACATGTCATAGAATCCGTAAAGTGCAGATAGAGGCAATTTGGGCCCGTCAAATCTTCACCAACCCTCTGAACATCATCTTGCTCAGACCCAGCCACCAACCCTATCCCCATGACCCAGCATTTCCCATTGCCAACCCACTTTGCCTGAAAATCTCTGTACACTATGGGCAATTTTAGCATGGCCAATCCACCTAATGTGCACATCTTTGGACTGTAGGAAACCAGGGCATCCAGCAGAAACCCACCCAGACACAGGGAGAACATGCAAACTCCACACTGACAGTTGCACAAGGCTGGAATTGAACTTGGGTCCCTGGTGCTGTGAGGCAGCAGTGTTAACCACTGAGCCACCACGCACTAACACTTGGTCCTGGTCAATTTCATCCTCGGGTCTTAAAATAAGTGGTTTGTGATATAGTTGAAGCATTGATTTTAATTTTCCAAAATATCCTAGATTGGTGAAAGTTATGTCCCACGTTACATCCCATTAGTTTGAAGACTGCAAAATTTAATTATTTTCTTCAAAAAAGGAGGGAAACAGAAAACAGTAAACTACAGGTCAATTAGCTTAACATTAGTCATAGGGAAGACATTTGAAGCTTTTATTAAAGACGTCATAAAGGGCACTTATAAAAGTTCAAGGTAATCAAGCAGAGTCAACATGATTTATGAAAGTAAATCGTGTTTAATCAATTTATCAGAGTTCTTCGAGTAAGCAATGTGCTGCAGATAAGGGGGAAGTAATGATTGTATGGTACTTGATTTTCAGAAGGTATTTGTTAAACTGCCACAAAGGCTTTTGATGTTGTTATTGATTAGACAAAAGCTCATGGAGTGTGGTAAAGTAATGGTATGGACAGAAGATTGGCTGGCTAACAGAAAATTGAAATATAGGCACAAATGGGTAATTTTCCAGTTGGTAAGATGTAGTGAGTGGTGTGACATCAAGATCAGTGCTGCGACCTCAACTTGTCACAATATACATGAATGAATTGGTTGATTGCACCAAAGGCTTGGCTGATACATTTGCTGATGAGACAAAGACAGATAGGAAAGTTATAAAAGAGGACAAAAGGAGACTATGAAGAATATAAAGATAGGTTAAGTGAGTGGAAAATCAATGACATATAATATGGAAAAATGGGAAATAGTCTATTTTGAAGAAACAAGAAGCATATTATATAAATGGTGAAAGACAGTAGAATTCTGAGATGCAGAGGGATCGGGGTGTCAAAGAACAAAGAACAAAGAAAACTTACAGCCCAGGAACAGGCCCTTCGGCCCTCCAAGCCTGTGCCGATCCAAATCCACTGTCTAAACCTATCGCCCAATTCCTAAGGATCTGTATCCCTCCGCTCCCTACCTACTCATGCATCTGTCCAGACGCACCTTAAATGAATCTACCGTGCCTGCCTCTACTACCTCCGCTGGCAACGCGTTCCAGGCACCTACCACCCTCTGTGTAAAGTACTTTCCGCGTGTATCCCCCTTAAACTTTTCTCCTCTCACCTTGAACGCGTGACCCCTCGTTATTGAATCCCTCACCCTGGGAAAAAGCTTATCTCTATCAACCCTGTCTACACCCTTCATGATTTTGAAGACCTCAATCAGGTCCCCCCTCAATCTCCTTTTTTCTAATGACAACAATCCTAACCTACTCAACCTCTCTTCATAGCTAGCACCTTCCATACCAGGCAACATCCTCGTAAACCTTCTCTGTACCCTCTCCAAAGCTTCCACATCCTTTTGGTAATGTGGCGACCAGAACTGTACACAGTATTCTAAATGCGGCCAAACCAAAGTCTTGTACAATTTTAACATGACCTGCCAGCTCTTATACTCAATACCCCGTCCGATGAAGGCAAGCATACCATATGCCTTCTTCACCACTCTATCCACCTGTGCAGCCACCTTCAGGGTACGATGGACCCGAACTCCCAGATCTCTCTGCTCACCAACTTTTCCCAAGGCTCTTCCGTTTACATTATAGTTTGCTCTAGAATTAGACCTCCCAAAATGCATCACCTCACACTTGCCCGGATTGAACTCCATCTGCCACTTCTCCGCCCAACTCTCCAGTCTATAAAGTGTCCTCTACAGTGTCCTAGTACATGAGTTGCAAAAGGCTAGAATGCAAGTTGGTAGAACGACTAATAGGATGTGAGAGTTTATTGTGAGGGGATTTGAATACAAAAGTACAGAGGTTCTAACTCAGTTATGCAAGGCTTTGTTGAGACCATATCTTGAGTACAGTGTACAGTATTAGTTTGTTTTAAGGTAACATATAATGCCTTGTAAGCAGTTTAGAAAAGGTTAATTAGACTAATACCAGGAATTTGCAGGTTAGGCGAGGTTTGTATTTGCTGGAGTTTAGAAGACATACAAAGGGGTCTTGAAAGGGTCAAGAAGATGCATCCAATTGTGGAAGAATATAAGGGGTCCCTGTTACAAAATAAGGGGTCACACGTTTTTCACAGAGATGAGGTGAAATATTTTTTCTCATGGGGTTGAGAGTCTGTGGAAGTCCCTTCCTCAAAAGGTGGTGGAAGCAGAGTCTTTGCATATTTTTTAGCAGAGGTAGATGCATTCTTAGTAACAAGGAGATAGACAGTAATGTGGAGTTGAGGTTATAATCAGATAAGTGTGATCTTATCGAATGGTACAGCAGGCTCAAGAGGTCGAGTGGCCTACTCCTTCTCATTCATACAATTGTATGTTTATTTGGGAGGTAGTCAAGTTGGGTCAATGTGTAGCCAGGTGGTTGGAAGTCTGGGTTGGGTTTGGTCAAGAGGTTTAGTTTGGATGTTTCAGGAGCATAGTCGAGTTTTTGGGGTTGTCCTTGGGTTGAGTGTGAGGGGTTGTCAACGGTGGGGGAACACTTAGATGGGTATGAGTCAGTTATTAAATTATTCAAGTGTTAAAATGTCTACTATTTCTCGGGTAGCTATTTGGTAAATATTGTGGAACTGTGCTGACTCTCCAACTCGATGATTCTTCCTGAACAATTCTCATTATAGGTCCAAGTGCTAGGGCTCTGCAACTTGACTGATCTCTGATGATCCGGATTTGGGCCAATAAAGTTTGGTAATCAGATGTTTTTGTTTATTCAGAGTCTGCTCAGGAGGATACATGCTGCAAGCACAGCATCTAGAAGTTCATAGTTTGCTCTATTTGAAATATTTGCTATTCCATTTTCACTTTGTCGTCAATTTTAACCTTTTCATTTTGGGAAACTGTCTTTTGGAATTTGGGATAGTGGACTGTTTTAATATTTGCATTAAGATTTTGCAACGGTGGGGTCCTCAAATTTGAACAACACGGTGGGAAGCGCTGGAAGACACCTGGTACTTTAGAATTATATCACAGCAATTGTAAGTTTCTTATGAAGACAAAAGAAAAGGAGTGGAAAGAAATTGTAATCATGTGAAACATATCCTTGAGACAGAGGAAAATTATCCCATCAGGAATCACTACTGCATGAATACAGGATCCAAGAGGTATCAAACATCGAGTAGTTATTTGAGGCGTTGCACCACAATTAAGGTTTTGACAAAACTAACCACACTTGAAAATGCAGCAACACCGAAGTCTTTCAACATAACAGCTGTATATAATTCATGTGTTTAATATAATCAATTTGTGCTATCTGACAGTGTACCTTGAATACCATATGGATCATCATTTTGAGGCCAATCTTGCCCGGATATTTTCCTGCAGTGTTATGTGGTGACAAATTAAAAAGGTTGGCTCCTGTTTCCGTACAGACAGCATGAACCAGCATTTTCTTTCCGACTCCAGATGGTCCTGCCAACAGCAAAGACTTCACCAATGGAGCTTTCTCATGGACAGCTTGAGAACCTGCAACAGGAATACAGGGAATCAGTCAGGGACACTGACTCCCACAGGAATTTACTTATGATACAAGACCATATCCTGCTATCTAAAAATACTTCTATTCAGTTTCATCACATTTTACATTTGAAGATAAAGGTCTGGTGTTCCGGAAAGCAGAAAGTTGAAAAAGATTATCATTTTATACGGTAGTTGATAAGAATCTGTACCACTGGTGGGTGAAATCTGGAACAAGGGACCATAATCTACAAAGTGGAACACGACTGAAATCAGAAGCACATGGGCCAGTAAAATCAGGAATGTCTCACAAGAGACAATATATGCTTTGGCCATTCACAGCTTTCAAGACTAAGATTGATTGATAGTTGATGAATTTATACAAGACTGCAACTATACCACAGGTAAATAATCAATACAGTTTGGTTGCCTTAATATAGAAGCAATGTTAAAGCCATTGAAATGAACTGTAGATTCCCCAGGATGAAGTAGGGATAGGAAACAAGTTATGAGGACAGGGTTGATGTACCTAGTCCACTTTCTGTAAAGAAGAGAAGGTTGATCAGAGATGTAGGAGAGGTTTTACAACATTATGAAGTGCTTGATAAACAAACTAACAAAAGGTTGTCATGCACTGCGTCCCAGCTGATGAATCAGTACTCCTCCAAGATAAACAGCATTTGGAGGAAGCACTAAGGTTGAAAAGTGAACAGTGTACTCTGGAGTTTGGGGGGGGTGGTGGGGTAAGTGGGGGGAGGTTGCACAGTTAACATCCTTTACACTGCCTGTAGATCCATCTAAGGCATTCCACCCTCTCAAAGATCATTTTTTCTTTAATCCCCACCCTGCTCTGGAACCTCAGTCCTCCACCCCAACCACTCAGAACCCAATTATAGGCCTCCTTGGTTTGGTGGGAATGCCTGTAGTCCCAATGATGGCCAGCTGGAAGTTACTCGTGTTACAGAATGCCAGCCATCAGTTTAGCTGACATCTCTTAAAGGCAGCGCCTTCTCCTGAGAGAGGCAAGAAGTCTTATCTTAAAGCAGTTAATACTGCTATCAAGTCAGGATTATGGGGGAGTTCTCTTTCCCTGCAAGCCCCAGCTCCCAAGTCTTTACTGTACCCGAGAAGCTGAAGGTCTTGATCTCCATCTTATACTTTTGTCCACACTCCTATCTTCATCAAAAGATCTCATCAGTTGATTAAAGTGTTTCAGAGTTCAAATGAACCCACGCTGAATTAACTTTACAATGATACAGTACTGCCACGGAACTGTGCATCTATTAAAATTTTGTACAGTGGTGGACTAAATCTATATATAGTACACTAGATCCTGCAGCACTACTCATCAGAATGCTTTGGGACTTCACATAATACTACTTCTCGAATCTCAGCTGAGATAGCAGTTTGCACACTACAATTGGATTTGATGAGGAAAAGTAACCACTGCCAACAATGTAATTGGGAGACAATGCAGTCAGCTATGATTGTGGTGTCCTGAAATAGTGTTAAGTGGGGGTTTTTGCGTCTTCTTAATACTTCATGTAACTTTTTAATTATTGACGTCTTATCTTTAACAGTGTTCCATTGTTGGAAAGACTTGGCAACTTCCAGACTAAACATGAAGTAAAACGTCAGGCATCTCAGATACTTACAAACACAAAATTGCTGGAGAAGCTCAGCAGATCTGGCAGCATCTGTGAAGGGAAAAAACAGGAGTTAACGTTTCGGGTCCGGTGACCCTTCCTCAGAACCGGATCAGAAACGTTAACTGTTTTTCCCTTCACAGATGCTGCCAGACTTGCTGAGCTTTTCCAGCAACTTTGTTTTTGTTCCTGATTTACAGCATCTGCAGTTCTTTCACTTTTTATCTCAGATACTTAATTGGCTTTTGAAACATAACAATCAATGAGCATGAGAAGTTTTGGCTTCTTCTGTTTGAGATCGTTGGCATTCCCACTGGAAACAGCAGGAAGTCCAACCTTGAACTCTGAATGATTTAGTAACATGGTCTTTTCCCAGGCCACTGTGTCTCCCAAGTGGGTTAATCTGCATTGCTGCATAATTGAAACATAAATTTCCTGTTCTTGTGATAAACTGGCTTACCTTAGCAAATATTTATTGAATGCTCAGCAAACAACAGTCCCATTAAATAAAACACTTTTATTAATAAAGTGAGATTAAAACAGAATGAAATTCCCTTTCCTTAAAAATCTAAGATTACCTGGAGTGACACATACCAGTGACAAAGTGTGTTTTGTGTTGGATGGTGCTGAACTTCTTCAATTGTGTTGGAACTATTTTCCAGAGAAGCCAAGTGTATTTCATCACACCGTTGATTTGTGGCTTGAAATAGGCGGATAGGCTTTGGTGATTCAGGAAGTATGTTGTTCACCACAGAATTCCTATCGTCTGACAATGTTGTTAAAGCCACAGCAATTAAATGCGGATCCAGCTTAGCTTGTGGTCAGTGATAAACACCAGGACGTTGATGCTGATGATAGTGCTGTTCAATGTTAATGGGAGGTGGTTGGATTCTCTCTTGTTGGGGATAACCAGTGTCTTTTGTGGTGCGAATGCTATTTCCATTCATCAGTCCAAGCTTTGATGTTATCCATGTCTTGCTGTGTGTGAGCATGGACTGTTTCAGTATTTGAGTCATACTGCAATCATTCCCATTTTACTAATCAAGTGCATTTCGGTTTTCTAATTCCACTGTTTGTTCAAATTGTCTCTTCTTTCTACCACACTGATACCATACCTTTTGGATTGCCTGAAGGTATTTTTTTCAATTTCTGCTAGCCAGCTTCGACTCCGTGGAATGTTCTCTCCCCTCACATTTTATTCTCTATTCATGTCCCTTTTGTTACATATGACTTTTCTGCCTCAGTTTTTGCAGTTACATGACAAGCTATGTCACTCTACACACTTTCTCATGGCCTCTCATACTTTTCATTCAAAACTATAGTACTTCTATGAATGAAATTTTGTTGATTTTAAAGTTCTCATCCTTGATGTAGCACGATTTGTGACGCCTCAGACACTGAAGGAGGCCATGCCCAAATGCAGCAGGGCTTGGGCAATATCCAGTTTTGGCTGACAAGCGGCAAGTAATATTTGCACCAGACAAGCACTAGGCAATGGCCATTTCCAACAAGAGAAAATCTGACAACTGTTTCGTGATATTCAGTGACATCACTGTCACTGAATTCTCCACTATTAATGTCCTGGGGATTACCATTGACCAGAAACAGAACCAGACTAGTCATCTTGGTGGCGAGAGCTGGTCAGAATTTGGGAATCTTGCAGTGACTCTAGAATCCCCAACGCCTGTAAACTATCTACAAGGCAGAATTAAAGTGCGTGACATTATACATCCCCTTTGCCTGGATGAAATCAACTCCAACAACACTCAATGAACTGACACCACACAGGACAAAGCAGGTCGATTGATTGCCATCACATTCAAAAACATTGAGTCCCTCCACTGTCAAATGTACAGTAGCAGCAGAGCGTGCCATCTACAAGATTATAGATGTAGACGTTCTCCGACGCTCCTCAGACAGCACTTTTCAAACGCGTATCAGAGATAAAAGGTACTGCAGATGCTGGAGAATCCGAGATAACAAGCATGGGGCTGGATGAACACAGCAGGTCAAGCAGCATCATAGGAGCAGGAAAACTTGACGTTTCGGGCCTAGACCCTTCATCAGAAATGGGGGAGGGGAAGAGGGTTCTGAAATAAATAGGGAGAGAGGGGGAGGCGGATAGAGGATGGATAGAGGAGAGGATAGGTGGAGAGGAGGCAGACAAGTCGAAGAGGCGGGGATGGAGCCAGTAAAGGTGAGTGTAGGTAGGGGGGTAGGGAGGAGATAGGTCAGTCCAGGGAGGACAGACAGGTCAAGGGGGCGGGATGATGTTAGTAGGTAGGAGATGGGGGTGTGGCTTGAGGTGAGAGGAAAAACAGGTTAGGGAGGTGGAGATGAGCTGGGCTGGTTTTGGGATGCGGTTGGGGGAGGGGAGATTTTGAAGCTTGTGAAATCCACATTGATGCCATTGGGCTGCAGGGTTCCCAGGCTGAATATGATTTGCTGTTCCTGCAGCCTTCGGGTGGCATCACTGTGGCATTGTAGGAGGCCAAGGATGGACATGTCATCTGAGGAATGGGAGGGGGAGTTGAAATGGTTCGCGACTGGGAGGTGCAGTTGTTTGTTGCGAACTGAGCGCAGGTGTTCTGCAAAGCGGTCCCCAAGCCTCCGCTTGGTTTCCCCGATGTAGAGGAAGCCACAACGGGTACAGCGGATGCAGTATACCACATTGGCAGATGTGCAGGTGAACCTCTGCCTGATGTGGAATGTCTTCTTGGGGCCTGGGATTGGGGTGAGGGAGGAGGTGTGGGGGCAGGTGTAGCACTTCCTGCGGTTACAAGGAAAAGTGCCGGGTGTGGTGGGGCTGGAGGGGAGTGTGGAGCGGACAAGGGAGTCGCGGAGGGAGTGGTCCCTCCGGAAGGCAGATAAGGGTGGGGAGGGAAAGATGTCTTTGGTGGTGGGGTCTGACTGTAGATGGCGGAAGTGTCGGAGGATGATGCGTTGGATCCGGAGGTTGGTGGGGTGGTATGTGAGGACGAGGGGGATTCTTTTTTGGTTATTGTTGCGGGGACGGGGCGTGAGGGATGTGTTCCGGGAAATGCGGGAGACACGGTCGAGGGCGTTCTCGACCACTGTGGGGGGGAAGTTGCGGTCCTTGAAGAATGAGGACATTTGAGATGTGCGGGATTGGAATGTCTCATCCTGGGAACAGATGCGGCGGAGGCGAAGGAATTGGGAATAGGGGATGGCATTTTTGCAGGAGGGTGGGTGGGAGGAGGTGTATTCCAGGTAGCTGTGGGAGTCAGTGGGCTTGAAATGGACATCTGTCTCTAGGTGGTTGCCCGAGATGGAGACAGAGAGGTCCAGGAAGGAGAGAGAAGTGTTAGAGATGGTCCAGGTGAACTTCAGGTTGGGGTGGAAAGTGTTGGTGAATTGGATGAACTGTTCGAGCTCCTCGTGGGAGCACGAGGCGGCGCCGATGCAGTCATCGATGTAACGGAGGAAGAGGTGGGGTTTAGGGCCAGTGTAGGTACGGAAGAGGGATTGTTCCACATAACCTACAAAGAGGCAGGCATAGCTTGGACCCATGCGGGTACCCATGGCCACACCCTTTGTTTGTAGGAAGTGGGAGGAATTGAAAGAAAAGTTGTTGAGGGTGAGGACGAGTTCGGCTAGGCGGATGAGGGTGTCGGTGGAGGGGGATTGGTCCGTTCTGCGGGACAGGAAGAAGCGGAGGGCCTTTAGGCCATCGGCATGGGGAATACAGGTATATAGGGACTGGACGTCCATAGTAAAAATGAGGTGTTGGGGACCTGGGAATTGGAAGTTCTGGAGGAGGTGGAGGGCGTGGGTGGTGTCACGGACGTAGGTAGGGAGTTCCTGGACCAAGGGGGTGAAAATGGAGTCTAGGTAGGTGGAGATGAGTTCGGTGGGGCAGGAGCAGGCGGAAACAATGGGTCGACCAGGGCATTCAGGTTTGTGGATTTTGGGGAGGAGATAGAAGCGGGCGGTGCGGGGTTGGGGAACGATGAGGTTGGAGGCGGTGGGTGGGAGGTCACCTGAGGTGATGAGGTTGTGGATGGCTTGGGAGATGATGGTTTGGTGCTCGGGGGTGGGGTCATGATCCAGGGGGCGGTAGGAGGAGGTGTCAGAGAGTTGGCGCCTGGCCTCAGCAATGTAGAGGTCAGTGCGCCATACTACGACTGCCCCTCCCTTGTCCGCGGGTTTTATGGTGAGGTTGGGATTGGAGCGGAGGGAGTGGAGGGCTGCACGTTCTGCGGGGGAGAGGTTGGAGTGTTTCAGAGGGGTGGAGAGGTTGAGACGATTGATGTCTCGACGGCAGTTGGAGATGAAGAGGTCGAGGGAGGGTAGGAGGCCTTGGGGTGGTGTCCAGGAGGAGGGCTTGTGTTGGAGGCGGGAGAAGGGGTCAGTAGAGGGAGGGTTAGATTCGCGGTTGGAGAAGTAAGCGTGGAGGCGGAGGCGGCGGAAAAACTGCTCAATATCCAAGCGTGAGCGGTATTCGTTGATATGTGGGTGGAGGGGGACAAAGGTGAGCCCTTTACTGAGGACTGACCGTTTGTCCTCAGTAAGGGGGAGGTCTGGGGGGATGGTGAACACTCGGCAGGGCTCAGTGCTGCTGTCTCCTCTGGAGCTGCTGGCTGTGGAGGCAGTGGGCGGAGTTACGTCTGCGTCGGGTGTTGTGTCTGCTTCGGCGGTGGGCGGAGCGGCGTCGGCGGTGGGCGGAGCGGCGGCGGCGGCAACAGCGATGACGGTGTTGGTTTCGGTGATGGAGGCGGTTGTTTCTGCAGCGGAGGCGTTCGCTGTCCCGGAAGTGGGGTTCCCGGCGGTGGCGGATGTGACGTCATCAGTGGGTTCTCCGACAGTAGTTTTTCCGCCGCCTCCGCCTCCACGCTTACTTCTCCAACCGCGAATCTAACCCTCCCTCTACTGACCCCTTCTCCCGCCTCCAACACAAGCCCTCCTCCTGGACACCACCCCAAGGCCTCCTACCCTCCCTCGACCTCTTCATCTCCAACTGCCGTCGAGACATCAATCGTCTCAACCTCTCCACCCCTCTGAAACACTCCAACCTCTCCCCCGCAGAACGTGCAGCCCTCCACTCCCTCCGCTCCAATCCCAACCTCACCATAAAACCCGCGGACAAGGGAGGGGCAGTCGTAGTATGGCGCACTGACCTCTACATTGCTGAGGCCAGGCGCCAACTCTCTGACACCTCCTCCTACCGCCCCCTGGATCATGACCCCACCCCCGAGCACCAAACCATCATCTCCCAAGCCATCCACAACCTCATCACCTCAGGTGACCTCCCACCCACCGCCTCCAACCTCATCGTTCCCCAACCCCGCACCGCCCGCTTCTATCTCCTCCCCAAAATCCACAAACCTGAATGCCCTGGTCGACCCATTGTCTCCGCCTGCTCCTGCCCCACCGAACTCATCTCCACCTACCTAGACTCCATTTTCACCCCCTTGGTCCAGGAACTCCCTACCTACGTCCGTGACACCACCCACGCCCTCCACCTCCTCCAGAACTTCCAATTCCCAGGTCCCCAACACCTCATTTTTACTATGGACGTCCAGTCCCTATATACCTGTATTCCCCATGCCGATGGCCTAAAGGCCCTCCGCTTCTTCCTGTCCCGCAGAACGGACCAATCCCCCTCCACCGACACCCTCATCCGCCTAGCCGAACTCGTCCTCACCCTCAACAACTTTTCTTTCAATTCCTCCCACTTCCTACAAACAAAGGGTGTGGCCATGGGTACCCGCATGGGTCCAAGCTATGCCTGCCTCTTTGTAGGTTATGTGGAACAATCCCTCTTCCGTACCTACACTGGCCCTAAACCCCACCTCTTCCTCCGTTACATCGATGACTGCATCGGCGCCGCCTCGTGCTCCCACGAGGAGCTCGAACAGTTCATCCAATTCACCAACACTTTCCACCCCAACCTGAAGTTCACCTGGACCATCTCTAACACTTCTCTCTCCTTCCTGGACCTCTCTGTCTCCATCTCGGGCAACCACCTAGAGACAGATGTCCATTTCAAGCCCACTGACTCCCACAGCTACCTGGAATACACCTCCTCCCACCCACCCTCCTGCAAAAATGCCATCCCCTATTCCCAATTCCTTCGCCTCCGCCGCATCTGTTCCCAGGATGAGACATTCCAATCCCGCACATCTCAAATGTCCTCATTCTTCAAGGACCGCAACTTCCCCCCCACAGTGGTCGAGAACGCCCTCGACCGTGTCTCCCGCATTTCCCGGAACACATCCCTCACGCCCCGTCCCCGCAACAATAACCAAAAAAGAATCCCCCTCGTCCTCACATACCACCCCACCAACCTCCGGATCCAACGCATCATCCTCCGACACTTCCGCCATCTACAGTCAGACCCCACCACCAAAGACATCTTTCCCTCCCCACCCTTATCTGCCTTCCGGAGGGACCACTCCCTCCGCGACTCCCTTGTCCGCTCCACACTCCCCTCCAGCCCCACCACACCCGGCACTTTTCCTTGTAACCGCAGGAAGTGCTACACCTGCCCCCACACCTCCTCCCTCACCCCAATCCCAGGCCCCAAGAAGACATTCCACATCAGGCAGAGGTTCACCTGCACATCTGCCAATGTGGTATACTGCATCCGCTGTACCCGTTGTGGCTTCCTCTACATCGGGGAAACCAAGCGGAGGCTTGGGGACCGCTTTGCAGAACACCTGCGCTCAGTTCGCAACAAACAACTGCACCTCCCAGTCGCGAACCATTTCAACTCCCCCTCCCATTCCTCAGATGACATGTCCATCCTTGGCCTCCTACAATGCCACAGTGATGCCACCCGAAGGCTGCAGGAACAGCAAATCATATTCAGCCTGGGAACCCTGCAGCCCAATGGCATCAATGTGGATTTCACAAGCTTCAAAATCTCCCCTCCCCCAACCGCATCCCAAAACCAGCCCAGCTCATCTCCACCTCCCTAACCTGTTTTTCCTCTCACCTCAAGCCACACCCCCATCTCCTACCTACTAACATCATCCCGCCCCCTTGACCTGTCTGTCCTCCCTGGACTGACCTATCTCCTCCCTACCCCCCTACCTACACTCACCTTTACTGGCTCCATCCCCGCCTCTTCGACTTGTCTGCCTCCTCTCCACCTATCCTCTCCTCTATCCATCCTCTATCCGCCTCCCCCTCTCTCCCTATTTATTTCAGAACCCTCTTCCCCTCCCCCATTTCTGATGAAGGGTCTAGGCCCGAAACGTCAAGTTTTCCTGCTCCTATGATGCTGCTTGACCTGCTGTGTTCATCCAGCCCCATGCTTGTTATCTCACTTTTCAAACGCGTGATGCCTACCATCAAGAAAAGCAGCACGCATTTGGGAAAACCACCAACTGCAAGTTCCTCTCCAAGCCACTCAATATTAAGACTTGGAAACATATTGCTGTTCTTTCAGTGTTGCTGGATCAAAATCTTAGAAAACCCTAGCTAAGGCATTACGGAGCTACCTACAGTACATAGACTGCAGTGGTTAAAGAAGGCAGCTTTCCACCACTTTCGTAAGGGCATCTAGGGACAAGCAGGATATGCTGACCTGACCAATGATGCCTACATTCCATGAATGAATAGAAGGAATTCTCCTAGATACCTGCAATACACAGATGAGCAGGAACCTGCTGCCTATCAGAGGGGAGAAGCAGAGATGAACAATAATTTCAGAAGGATATTAATTGAACACTTGAGAGAAATAAACTTTCAGGGTTAGGTGATAGAGCTGGAGAATGGGACTCTCTGTATTGCTCTACAGTACAGAATTTTGGAATTGAATTTTGATATTCACCAAACTTGAGATAGTCAGGTCATAATTTTCATCACATGGACAATACATATGCAATATTACTGAAACAAAGACACAAGTTTGAAAACTGGTTTTAGGTTTGAATCTATTAGCAATCAATATCAATACACTGACTGCTTCTAAAGGATTTGGCAGTCTAACTGGTCCTCAAAAGAATCCTGATGTTTGCTGTTTCAAAGTGTGTTGACAATCTGTTAACTGAAGTGTTTTAATGGTGACAAATATTTCCAGTTCATTAAAAGGAATAAACTGCCTCTATTTAGCATAACTGCTATGTGAGGAGATCTGGGAAGGGAAAAGCATTACCAAACTTGGGACATATCGATTTCTGCGCTCTGGCTGTTGCCTTGCTTATGCTCTGTCACGGCCATTTCTGATTACCATGTCCAAATCTTTTACACATGGCCAACCTCCTGTAATCTGATAGTGCCCCATTACATTCAATCACTCGTTTCAACACATCCATGAAAGTGAATGGTGAACACAGATGAATGTTACCACGCTTCAGACCTTGCCAAAAATGTACATTTCAAAAGTCTTTAGCAGCCATAGAATGTAGGAACAGGAGTCGGCCCTTCAAGCCTGTTCTGCCATTCAATGAGATCATGGCTGATCTGTGGCCAAACTCGATATATTTTGCCTTTGGCCCTTATCCCTTAAGACCTTTGCTGAACAAAAAATAATCAATCTCAGATTTAAAACTAACAACAGATCTAATATCAACTGCCATTTGTGGAAAAGAATTCCAAATCTCTACCACCCTTCGTGTTTAGAAATGTTTCCTAATATCTCTCCTGAATGGTCTGGCTCTCATTTTTTGACTATGCCCCCTAGTTCTCGAATCTTCAACCAGCAGAAATTGTTTATCCTTATTTACCTTGTTGTTTTACTGTTAATATCTTGAATACTTTGATTTGATCACCTGTAAACCTTCTACATTCTATAGAAATTAAAGCTAATTTTTATAATGTCTCCTCATACCTTAGCCACTGAAGTCCAAATATCATTCTTGTAAACCTACACTTTACTCCTTCTGAGGCCAATATATCCATCCTTAGACTTAGAAGAATCCCTACAGTGTGGAAACAGGCCCTTTGGCCCAACAAGTCCATACCGACCCTTGCAGCATCCCACCCAGACCCATCCCCCTAAATACTAGGGGCAATTTAGCATGGCCAATCCACCTACCCTGCACATCTTTGGACTGTGGGAGGAAATCCATGCAGATGTGTGGAGAATGTGCAAACACCACACAGTCACCTGGGGCTGGAATCGAACCCGGGTCCCTAGCGCTGTGAGGCTGCAGTGCTAACCACTGAGCCACCATGCTGCCCTGTGTGTAGTGCCTAGATCTGCTCACAGTATTCCAAGTAGGTCTAACCAGGATTTTACATAGCTACATCATAATTTCTAAGTCCTTATATTTCAATCCTCTGGATATAAAGGCCAGCATTCCATCAGTCTTCTTAATTATTTTCTGCACCTATTCAAGTCATTTTAAATATCTATGCACCTCAGCCAACAAGTCTCTTCACATCCATTGTATTTAACTTTATATCATCCAGAAAGTACTCAACTTCAAGATGGTTGCGGATTAGAACACCTCAGGCAGAGCTCGTCTGCTTCTTTCTAATTTCTTTTTCTTTTTTCTCTCTCCCGGTTTCTTTTCTTTTCTTCACTCCCTGCATCAGCGCGGACCCGGAAAGGCATTCTCTCGGCCCGGGTCAGCCTGTGATAGTCTCTCGGCCCAGGCTCTTGGCGACACATGTCAAACTCTCAGCTCAGTCTCTCTGCCTAATGTGGTGGTGTCTCGGCCTGGTCTCTGGGCGGCTCGTGGCAGTCTCTCGGCCCGGCATGGTGTTATCTTGGCGTGTGAGTGGGTCCTGCCTGGGCATGTTCCAGAGGCAGTAAGAGGACATCTGGGAGGCAGCAGCTGCCATGGCATCGTGGCTGATGTATAAAAAAGGTGAGTGTCAGAGATATTGACACATTAGTGCCTGACTCTGTATGAGGCAGTACTATAAGCAAGGATGGTTCATGTGTGAATAAGTGGTGACTTAACGGTGGAATACCAACCTCTGTGGAGTTATTAAACAAGGCAATGACCATCTCCACTAAGAGACAATCTAACCACTGCCCCTTGACACTCAATGATGTCACTATCGCTGAATCCCCCATGATCAACATTATGCGGATTACCCTTGACCAGAAATTCACTGGACACAGCACATAAACACAGTGGCTAGATGAGCAGGTCAGAGGCTTAGCAATACTGTGGTGAGTGACTCACCTGTGACTCCCTAAGCCTGTCCATCATTTGCAAGGTATAAGTCAAGAGTGAGATGGAATACTCACCTTAGGAGCAGGAAAACTTGACGTTTCGGGCCTAGACCCTTCATCAGAAATGGGGGAGGGGAAGAGGGTTCTGAAATAAATAGGGAGCGAGGGGGAGGCGGATAGAGGATGGATAGAGGAGAGGATAGGTGGAGAGGAGGCAGACAAGTTCGAGCAGTTTCAAGGCCGAAGAGATTATGAGAGAGTTGCAGTGGGAGAGAGATTCCCTGAGGTTTGTCTGGAGGGTAACTTCTTCAGGGTAGGCATCCTTAGAAGAGGCTTCGCAGTAGGGTTAAAATTGTATCAGAGATAAAAGGTACTGCAGATGCTGGAGAATCCAAGATAACAAGGCGTGGGGCTGGATGAACACAGCA
>JAHRHZ010000144.1:17473610-17551938 GCA_024137785.1 Ginglymostoma cirratum
CTGAAATAAATAGGGAGAGAGGGGGAGGCAGATAGAGGATGGATACTTCCCCTCCCCCATTTCTGATGAAGGGTCTAGGCCCGAAACGTCAAGTTTTCCTGCTCCTATGATGCTGCTTGGCCTGCTGTGTTCATCCAGCCCCACGCCTTGTTATCTCGGATTCTCCAGCATCTGCAGTACCTTTTATCTCTGATACAATTTTAACCCCACTGCGAAGCCTCTTCTAAGGATGCCTACCCTGAAGAAGTTACCCTCCTCCCTCCAGACAAACCTCAGGGAATCTCTCTCCCACTGCAACTCTCATAATCTCTTCGGCCTTGAAACTGCTCGAACTTGTCTGCCTCCTCTCCACCTATCCTCTCCTCTATCCATCCTCTATCCGCCTCCCCCTCTCTCCCTATTTATTTCAGAACCCTCTTCCCCTCCCCCATTTCTGATGAAGGGTCTAGGCCTGAAACGTCAAGTTTTCCTGCTCCTATGATGCTGCTTGGCCTGCTGTGTTCATCCAGCCCCATGCCTTGTTATCTCGGATTCTCCAGCATCTGCAGTACCTTTTATCTCTGGAATACTCACCTCTTGCCTGGAGGGGTCCAGCTCTGATAACACTCAAGAAGCTTGACACCATCTAGGACCAAGCGGCTCCACATCCACAAGCATCCACTTCCTCCATCACCCACACTTAGTGACAGCATTGTGCACCATCCACAAGGTGCACTTCAGAAATTCAACAAAGATCATTAGATAGCATCTTCCATACCCATGACCGCTTCTATCTATATGAACAAGGGCAGCAGATGCATGGGAACACCACCACCTGCAGGTTCCCCTCCAAGCCACTCACCATTTCTGACTTAGAAATAGATCACCATTCCTTCACTGTCACTGTGTCAAAGTCCTAGAATTCCCTCCCTAAGGGCTTTGTGAACCTACAGCATGTGGACTGCAGTGGTTTAAGAAGGTAGCTCATCACCACCTTGTCTAGGGCAAAAGGGGATAGGCAGTACATGCTGGCCAGCCAGAAAATGTCAATGTCCCATTAGTGAATAAAACGTAAACAAAAAAATCCATCAACTACAGTTTTGCCCATTCACCTAGTCTATCAATATCTCTTTATAACTTCCGGCTATCATCTACACTGTCTGCAGTGCCGTGTAACTTTTGTCATCAGTACTGTTCATTGTTGTCTGTCAAGCATGCTCAACTGCTTTCTGAAAATGTCAACTACCAATGAAATGGAAATAAGCTTTTCAGTTTGCACCTGTATCACTAGATTTCCCAAGAAAATTAGAGGAAAAATTGTCCTTGAAAAAGCTAACCCTGCTTTCACAGCTCACAAAGTGATCCTCGCTGTATAAAGATATCACCATTTTGAAGTATCCAGAGAGAATTGAAAGAGTGGAATTTTTTTTTGAAAAGGTGCACAGTTTTCCTTGCTTCGTCGATCAAGCATAATGGCTGACTGTTCCTTATTTAATTAAGAACAGATAACAAATAGTGATCTGGAGAATGAAACTGATATTCATACTCCCTGCTGCACCTTTACTGCAACTCAATACCAAGTGACTCTCAAAAATGAAGATTGACAATCTGACATGCATAAGAGGCCAGGTTGTAAAATGTTGAACATATCAGATAACGCTACTCTGTAGATTTGGCATAGACTCTAGTCCAAAAAACACCTTCTGTGCCATAAGGACTCTATAACTCTTAATTTTAGTTTTGTTCTGCGTGGAAGCCTCTGACCAAAGTGTCAGATATAGCTCAATTGGAAGCACTCTTCACTCTGAGTTAAAACATTTCAGGTTTCAGTCTCATTCTAGCATTTGAGCACAAAAATCAAGGCCGATATTCCAGTGTAGTACCGAGGGAGTGCTGCACAGCCAGACTGCCATATTTCAGATGAGACCTTCACTGCCCTTTCAGGTGGGTATAAAATATGCAATGGAACTAGTTCAAAGAACAGCAGGGGAGTTATTCCTGTGTCCTGACCAATTATCCATCATTGTCCATCTATCACCCCTCCCAAAAAAATTATCTAGTCATTTTCACATTGTTGTTTATGAAGGTTACTATTTACAAATTCGAATCATAGAATCCCTCCAGAGTGGAAACAGGTCATTCAGTACATTGAGTCCACGCCAACCCTCTAAAGAACATCCCACCCAGACCCAGCCACCTTCCCTACAACCCTGGAGATCCCACAGCTAATCCACCTAACCTACACATCTTTGAACAGTGGGAAGAAACCGGACCACTCAGAAGAAGCCCACACAGAGACGGGGAGAGTGCACAAACTTCATGCAGGCTGTCGCCCTAGAGTGGAATTGCACCCAGGTTGCAGGCTGTGAGGCAGCAGTGCTAATCACTGAGCCACCACGCCACACACTGTGCTGCATTTCCTACATTCTAACAGTGACTAACCCACAGAAAGACTTAACTGGCAGTAAAGCACTTTGAGAGGACCAGTGACTTTGAAAGGTGTTGCAAGACCTCTTTTTCTTCCTTTTCAACAGGTTACAAACATTGATGGAAGTTTTCTCTATTTAAGAATGGAGTAAACTGTACTTAATTCTCATTTCCAGGCTCTTACCCAATGGCAGAATCCCATAGAGTGCAATCAGCTGCCTCACATCTAAGAGAGAAGGCATTGGTTCAATATCAGTTTGCCGCAGTGTGGTTCCCAGGTAGTTGTACTCACCTGTGTAAGAAAAGAGAAGGTAATCAAACATAAAAATCAATCTAGTCAATCAAATCCTTTTTTTTTGTTCGTATGAGGGTATTAATCTCCACTAAACGTCTTAGTTGAGAGATTTGGTGGTTTTGTTTAGTAGTATATTTAAACCTGGGTTAAAGTTTAGTTCACACTGATGGGATAAACATCTCTTTCTCTGTTGGCTCTTGAGATAGCAAAATTAAGTAACATTCTCAGGTAAATGGAAATAACTTGATTGTATCTGGAATTTTGTGCTTCTTGAAGACAGCAACACAAAGAGAGATTTATTCTGTATCAGACCAACATGTACTTGAACTGAGAATTCTTGATTCGGTTTTAGTCTCTGCCAACTCAAAATGGACCCTGTCAGTGTATTTGTTGCATAATTATAGAGATACCTTTACATTGCATTTAAGCAGCAATACATCTGACTTGGGTACACTTACTAGGGCCTTGGAGAGGAAATTTCTCGTATAACTGAGCTATACTGCATTTTGAAATACATGTTGCTGAAAATATTGAGTGATTTTAAAAAAAAGGAGAAGTGTTCCATACAGGTATTCATCACTTCTATGAATATCAGTCATCTGTATAGTACAATAAACACAAAATCCAGATAAAGTAATTTGATCATGTTATTAAGATGTGATTTTTCTCAGGGAGCAACAAGAGCTGCAAATAATCTGCTTCTGGTAGTGAAGCATTACACTATTACAAAGATAGTAGGAACTGCAGGTGCTGGAGAATCTGAGATAACAAGGTGTAGAGATAACAAGGTGTAGAGCTGGATGAACACAGCAGGCCAAGCAGCATCATAGGAGCAAGAAAGCTGACGTTTCGGGCCTAGACCCTTCTTCAGAAAATGAAGACCCTTTTCTGAAGAAGGGTCTCGGCCCGAAACGTCAGCCTTCCTGCTCCTCTGATGCTGCTTGGCCTGCTGTGTTCATGCAGCTCCACACCACACTATTACAAATTCTATTTCTCTAGAATGCAGCAGCAAATACAACATCAGCACTTAGATCAACAAGGATGAGGGGTGGAAAGACACAATATGGCCTTCAGTGAGGAATTAGTCTAATCTGCTGATCTCTTTCTTGTACCAGCTTCTAAATAAACATAAGATATGATCTTGTTAGTAATTTTATTTCTACAACTTTTTTTTTCAATTAATTACTCTGCCAGGCCAAGGAAACAATAATTTCTAGGCCTTTGGCAGTTTAATGTCTAATATTAAATGGTGAAAAAAGTCCAGCCAAAATTTTTAAGAACAGTAAATATTACCTACTGAACCATTTTGACTGATTATTTGTTTTCAAAAAAAACACATTGCCTCTGTGCCAGCAAGAAATGTTTCCTAGAAAAGTTATTTAAAGTTCTCCTGAGTCTAACATTTTCTTCCACTGGAAATGCAGCCCAGAATTTTGTTTCCATTCAAAATCACTGATCTGAAATGTTCTTGCACGTAAAATTGGGACATTCTTTTCTAATGATAAAGTAAATTGCTTCTACTAATTTTTCATCTCAGAACTGGGCCTTCCCCAATTTTCTATGTATGAGTTCATTCTTTCCTCAATCTCTTGTCACATCTAGTTCCCTCATTATTGTACATGTTAATACCCTCATTTGTAATGCAATGTCAAATTTCCTGGACTTAAGTAAAAATGCAGTAAGGATGAATTAGAAATATAAGATTCAAGTGACGACATGAAACAGGTAGAACTGAAGAAGTTTTGAGCCTGAAGTCTACTAAAAATTTGAGGCAATGTTGACTAGAAGGGGTCATTTGAAGTCTTTATTATCTCCTGATTGACTATAGAATGAACACTTACCTTCAATGCGATAGAAGAATGAGATAGATTAAAATATGCAAACATTCTTCATATCGTAGGTATTCTGAAAGTGTCTGGTAAAGTTATCGCTACCTGTGTGATCCAAGATCTTATGTGGAAGCTTGCTGCAGCAGCTAGTGCCCGGATGACAGGCCTTCAAGTGAGTGAGAATACCCCTTGGACGTGCCATTATGTGGCGGCCAGCAATTCGCAATACACAGTTGAGAGGCCTGGCCAGTTGTGTGGTGAGGCAGGCAGAAAGTCACTGACTATGCCATCACCTCAAAATAGCCCATTGTCCAGTCACCATGATTAAATGGCAGTGGGATAGACATCTGTGCTCTTCCAGCTAGCAACATCATTCTGCCTGTCTGAAAGGAGAAATTTAAACTTGAACTGCCCTCTTCCCAACTCCTACACTTGAAGGCCACCATGACAACTCCCTCTCTCTCTGTAAATCCCCCTACACTCCATCCCACGAAATTTATGTATCTTCCTGCCACTGGATCCCAAGTGATGTAGGCCTTGACTGGCAAGGCCTCTGGAGCTGTAAGCATCACCCTACAACCTCTTTCAGTTATACTCGACCTTCCATCTGTTATCTTTGACTTACCTTTTAGCAGCCTTGACTTGTCCTTAGTTCCCTCAGTTGTGCCAGGGCCACTACTGAAATATTCTCAATCGTGCTTGGTCTCCTCTCTCATGCTTATGCTGCCTTCAGTTGACACTGACCTTCTCTCTACCATATAATTTCCTTCCAGTGTCACACATGACTCTCTTTAGGGCCACCACGACCTGCCTTCAGTCCCTTGGACAACCATTCCTTCCCTTCCCTGGACAGGAACCACCAAAGCTCCATGCAACATCTCAGCCTATTCTTCCTTGGTCCAATAAGGATTTCTATGGAAGAAAAACAGCCCCTACTCACTCCAAATCTACCAGGAAGACTATCTTGCCTGCTGTCCATCATTTTTAACCAGTCATAAATCTGAAGGGCTATGTTGCACATTTTCTGGCAACTTAATTGCAAAGATACAATTTAATCTGTCGTGTATCGGTTTTAATGAGGATGCATGACATGTTAATGCATTTTAACTTGTCGGTAATCACAGTCTGCCACCAAAATATGCCCCACTTTCATCCCACTGTTGGGAAGCTGGTCTTTCACTTCTCACACTGTTAAGTGCCCCCTTTGCCTAATTTTTTGCACCCAGGAGTTTCACTGGATTTCATCATTTGAAAATGTTTGGAATGTAGCTGTCATAAAGCTGTCTCTTACTTCAAGGTAGTGTGTAATATATTGAAAATAGGTTATAACTAGTTTTTAAACATATGAACAATATACTAATTATTTATTAAAAAAGATTCCTGAGTTATCCATAGGCTGCCCTGAACCTGCTGCAACAGATCACTTAGAGATAACAAGGTGTAGAGCTGGATCACTTATTCAGCTTATATGTATCAACTGCAAAGGTAGAAAGATTTTCTCCATACCTAAAAAATCAGAGAGTCGCACATTTCTTGGTCGTATGAGAAGACCTTCACGTATTAATTCTTCATAAAGCGAATTAATTGTCCTATGAAAATTCAAGATTAACTTTTAGTACATACATCCCTGTTTCTATTATGTTTCAGGTCTCTGTGTTCATTGATCGCATATTGGCCATCGTCCCTGTGGTATTTTATATATCCAAGGAAGTGAAACTTGACCAATTTAAATGGTTGTGCGTATACCATGTTGGTATGATGGACTGAATGGATTCCTTTTGTACAGTGTCATTCTACACAGATGTTTTAATGCAGTTGCAACTCTTTTGCTCATACTGGATAGTTATATTCACTTGCAGGGCAATATCATAAAATGATCACTACAAACAGAGTCAACGGAAACTTTTTTTTATATTTGCAGAGTCATTGTGCTAGCAAATAACCTTGTGCACTGGTCCTTTTGCGTCAGAATGAAGTTGTGTTTAGAGCAGTTTGGCTGCACATGGTCATTTGGCTTGCCTGGTATTATTTCACCTTTTTTGTTATGTGTCAGGAGTGCTTGGTTTCTGGACAGAGATTCCTTGTCAGAGATCTGGGAATTCATTCAGGATCAATATAAATTTAAAAGTTGAATAAATGATCTCAACTAGCCAGTCCAGGTGTGACAGAAGCTCTCACTCAGGTTGTTTTAACATTCATACATGGGTCATGAGTCCTTATTTCTTCCTTGCCTCTTTTTAACTGCCTGGGTTGGATCTTTGATTTTATGATATTTCAGTTGCGCAGTAATTTTTAATGTTAATTTGTTTGAGGTGAATGGAGTTACACAGAGGACTTAAGAAACATCTCAAATAAAATAAATTTATCCAATAAATTAATAATATTAAACTGTGAAACCTTGTAACAATTTCAACCCATTGCAAATGTGCCGTTACCTGTACATTGAAGTGAATGAAATACTGTGAATATTTCATGCGTCTGGCATACCTAAAGACTTTAAATACAGCTTTGATTTCAAGGAAGAAACTTCAAACTGTTCTTGGTTTATTCAAAGTCTGAGTCCCACTACATTGGACGTTTTGTGTTTAGTATGACAAAAAGCTGTCATGTTTGATCCTGAGAAAGCAGCACTTTGTAAATGTCCATACACGTCAGTGTAATATACGGCCTGTTCAATGTTTACAGCTGTTGTTTAGATTGAGCCTGATGTTAAAAACTATGGTTTGACTGCTTTAAATCAATGGTGTATAGTAACTCTGGGCCAATCAAATGGTTAATATAAAAACGTTCTCTGCAGATTCTGTTTGTTCAAATTGAGGTGAGAAGCAACATTTATGAGTTATCTACACCATATAAGCAATGCATTGTTCACACACAGGCATTTAATAATTCAAAGATACACTTCACTTATTAGTAACCAATTACAGAGTGGGATTTCCAGGGGAATGCATATTGGGATTGGTCCTGCGTTTTAATTCCAGTACTGGAGCGATTCAGTCATAGACTCTAATTTTTCATACGTTGATTGGCTAGACGGGGTGAATAGACTGGACATTTAGCAGGCATCGGGTAGGAATGGTGGAGAGAAAGGATGAGAGTAGGCCTGACTTAAACTCCCCAAGGCTGCCATTTCGCCTCATTAGTTCCTGGAATAAAGATGGAACCAAACAGGAAGAGGCCAGGAATCTGGGACAGGGCAGCTTCTCATTTTGATGATGCCAAATCTGAAGTCCTTCTGGACAAAGTGAGGGAAGGGAATGAGGGCCTGTTCCCATAGGACAGCAAGAGAAGGCCATCCTCCCAGGCCAAGCAGGTCTAGGTAGAGGTCAGAACCATGGTGATCAGACAGAATTTGGTCTAGAGGAACTGGATCCAATGCAGGAAGAGGTTCAATGACCATAGCATTTCTGTTAGGGTAAGTTTCACACAGAACCCTCAGGACAGGTCTCTGGGTATGTATTACTCACCAGACAAACCAATTGATGTACCTAAGGAAGCATGTTGTTCCTAAACATAGGACGGGAGTGTGCTCAGCGGTGGAGACTTCAGCTCTCCCTAAGTTAGTTTTCGTGATGTCCTCTTGTGTCTCCCCAGGTATTGATGTCAAGGTGTTGCAGGTTCACCACTTGGCACCATGCCAGGTACCACCAGAGCCAAGATCTAACCAAGCACCATGACACCTTAGAAGTGCATCCTCTACCAACCTGGAGGACCTTCTGGCCAGGGGTGGTGCAGATGCAAGATGTCCTCTTCCTCCAGGTCCATCAGTAATGGTTACAACATCAGATCATGCCAGCCTGATCCAAGGTTGACAAGATCAGTGCAGTCTCAGCCATCTTAGGGATGATCAATTGTGTGGCAAGAACATTGATGACCTTCTCCACTCTGCCAGTGTTCATGCCACCATACTCCCTCCGATACTTCACACACACACTCACTCACACTCTGCTTCTGTATCCAACTCTGAACCATCCTCATGCTCCACCTCTCTCACTATTGTCTGCAACATCTTCACTCCTTTACTGTCATTTACCCCAATCCATCACAGCTCTACCACCGCATGCTGTATGTGCTGCCAACTCACTCACTCAGGACAAATTTCCACCTGCATCAACATGAACAGCTGTTCTAAACACTTTCATTGTCCTTAATACCTGTCTTGCTCTTAATCCAGGAGGGAGCCCACAATAGGGCAGAAAGAGTCAGGACTGGATGATGTGCGGCCCAACATTCTACACCTTACCCCTTATGAAGAAGGGACCCTGACTCTAACTGCCTTGTGTGACTGACTGTGTCCAACCCCTGTATAGTACTGGAGGCTGTCTGCGTGCCAGGACCCCAAATATAGGCAATCTGCCTTAACTTGTCTAAGAAACTTGCTCAGATCCCCATAAGATTCTGTCCTTACAGACGGTCATGGTCTGTTTTCAGCTGCTGATCTTGCTCTGAAATGGTCTGTCTTCTGGCACTGCCTTTTGTTTCATTTATTCACAGGATGGGTGTGCCACACTTTATTGTGCATCCCTCACTGCCCAGAGAGCAGTTAAGAGTCTACCACATTGCTCTGGGTCTGGAGTCACGTTGCCATTTTATGACAGTCAGTGATTACACAGTCACCATTGACCATTTATTCCAAATTTTTATGGAATTCACATGTTATCATTTGCTGTGGCAGGATTTGAACTCCTATCCTCAGAACATGCAGCAAGGTGGCTCAGCGGTTAGCACTGCTGCTTCACGTCGGCAGGGACCTGGGGTTTATTCCACCCTCCGGTGACTGTTTGTGTGGAGTTTGCATGTTTTCCCCTTGTCTGAATGGGTTTCCTCCGGGTGCTCCGGTTTCCTCCCATAATCCTAAAATGTGCAGATTAGGGGTATTGGCCATGCTAAGTTGCCCCACAGTGTCCTGGGATGTCCAGGCTAGGTGGATTAGTCACGACAAGTGTAGGGTTATGGGCATTGGTTGGTTTGAGTGGGGTGCTCTTCAGATGGTCTGTGCAGACTCGATGCACTGATGAACATGAACCTGGGGTTCTGGATTACTGGTCTAATACAGCCTGGTGACATTACCATTATGCCACTGCCTCTCTCCTGAATCTCTGTAATACAAGGGGTGTAAAACATTCATCAATTAGGTCCTGTAATTGCAGAGAAAAGAACTAGTTTCTTCCCTCGCATTCTTTTGGTGTACTCTGTGTGCCTTTTTATTTACCATTTCCATACGTAGCTATATTTTGCAATTACCTCGAACTTATTGTTCAGCTTTGTGATTCTGAAGCTCACTACACTCCCATCCTCTCAAGCTCCTAGCCAATCTGAGTGGTCAGCCACTCCAACCGGCCCTGCAATGCCAAGGTTCTGCAGTGGTTACTGCTGAGACAGAGGGCCTGCCCACAAATGCGGTCCCATGAACTCTGGATCCATGTAAGTCTTTGGGCAGAGAGAGATTTTCCATCTTGGGAAGAGGGGGAGGGAACGATGAGGTTGGAGGCATGGCCAAGGTAATATCGGGGTCAACACAGCTTTAAACAAGTTCAACTGACTCGTAATTATTTATTTGCAGATGCCAATTTTAGAGTCTACCTACCCACTGTATTAAGAGGTTGAACACAGGAACGGGTAGAAAGGTGGGGGATTGTGCATTCACCTTATTCTGCATGATCCCCACTTAAAAGCACACTAGGTTGGTGAATGTATCATCCAAACAATTAGTTACAGTTTTGTTTCATTGAAAGCCTGATTAAAATTTAATTTGCAAAATATCTCTGTACAAATCACAGTATGCCTCTTTCCAGTTTGATCACTACCTGTGCATTGTAAAATCTTTTTCTTTTTTCTTCTTTCTTCCTTTCTTGGCTTTTTTCTGCATGAAACCAGGAAACACAATGCATCAACAGAACACAAAATTCTAACATTTGTTAGAAAGTCACCCAATGTGCAAACATCTGTTTTTAAAAAGAGACTTATTAACTACTGTATTTCATAAAGATTAAAACTGTAAAATTTATTGACAAAAATATCAATATCTAGAGAACAATATTGTACATTTACACCCTGCAGCAATGAGTCCAAATTCTATCTAAATGTCACAAAAATCATTTTGAAAGCTGCTGGATTGCTGTTAAAAAAAAGTCAAATGATTTATTGAGATAACAAGGTGTGGAGCTGGATGAACACAGCAGGCCAAGCAGCATCACAGGAGCAGGAAAGCTTGATGTTTCGGGCCTAGACCCTTCCTTGTTCTTTATGGAAAATAACGTGCCAATTAGGTCTATAGTTCAAACCGCGCTACGTGATTGACTATTAATGTCCCAAACGAAACTACACAAAAGCAAAAATCTCTGCTTTGCACCATCACCCAAGAACCAACACAAAGAAAATATTTTGTTAACTTTTGCATTACATAACTTGTGTAAGTTTTTACATAACAATCAACAGTTCATTAAACTGCAGAAAATGTTTCAGTTGAATTTAATCCTGTTTATAGTTGTTACCTAGCCAAACTTTTCTCAAAATCAACTGGGAATGGGAATACTAGATAATTTTCTTTGCATGTTTAGCTCAACAGTACCAAAGCTCACGGTACAGACCCATCAGCTAACTCATCACAAATTGTAGGACTTATATCAAGAAAACCGCTGACTTAGCTGAATAAAGCCCACTATGCAGTTAGCCAGCATTTGTTGCTGCTGTTCTGAAATCTCCTCACAACATAGGGAGGTTTATTCCAGAGGACCGATAGGCAAGAGATACAGAATCACTTGCTTTCAAGTCGGTTTGTGTGATATACAAAGTGATTATTTTAGAATGGTTTCCTTAATTAACTGGTAAGGATTATCCAGATGTTGATAAATATCTTCCAAAAAGAACACTGTAAATTATTTATGAGAGTGTATAGTCAGTCCCAGTGTATAGTATCACTATCTGTTAATTTATGGGACGTTCAAAAATCTAAACATAACTTTCAGTTGATTAGCAGTGCTACATTGTTGACAATTTATATGAAGAAACATAGTAAATTAAAATAATCTAAATGGACATGACTGGACAATTACTTTAAGAAATCCCCAGGGTAGCATCCTAGGCCCAATTGTCTTCCATCACATCATCGACAACCTTCCCTTTATTAAAAGATCAGAAGTGGGGAAGTTTGCTGACGATTACATAATGTACAGCACCATTCACGATTTCTCATATACTGAAACAGCCTCTGTGTATATGCAACAGGACCTGAACAAATACTCAGGCTTCAGCTGAAAAGTTGCAAGTAAGATTCGTGCTGCAAAATTGCCAAGCAATGATCATCTGAAATAACTCAGAATCTAATGCAATCTCCTTAAAAGTCAGTGGCATTATCATTACTGAATATCCCCACTTTTACTCTCCTGGGGGTTGTCATTGATATTAAACTGAACTGCACCTGCCATATAAATAATATGGTTACAAGAACAGATCAGAGGCTGGGAATTCTATGGCAAGTAACTCACCTCCTGAGTCCCCAAAGCCTGTCCACCATCTACAAGGCTCAAGTGTGATGCAATATTTCCCACTTACCTGTATAGTTGCAATTCCAGCAATGCTCATGATTCTTAACACCATCTAAGCCAAAACAGCCCTCTTGGTGACACCATAACCACCATCTTCGACGTTCATTAATTTCACCTCTGATGCACAGTGGCAACTTGCCCAGCTTCATTCAACAGCACTTTTCAAAGCTTTGGCCTCTATCACCTGGGAGGAAAGGCACAGCAGGTGTATAGAAGCACAATCACCTCCAGCCACACACTAACCTTTTTGAGGTTCTTTCAATGCTACAGGATCAAAATCCTCAGACTGTCATCCTAACAGGACTGTGGGTATATCGAGACTCCAAGTTTCAAGACAGCCTACCACCACCTTCTCCAGAGAAATTAGGGTTCAGCAATGCATGCTTGCATGAGCAAATGTATAAAAGTAAATGTCATGGGTGCGGATTTTGTGTCTGTAGAGCTGCTGCAGGGAATGCCATGGAAGCTGACACTCTTCTGCTTGAGCATGCTGTACTACCAGCAGCAGCCAGCATGGGCTGTCTGGTGCAATACTTTGGGAAAGATATGCACAGGGGCATCCCTCTTGTACACGGGAAGCAACTTGGCACTGTCCCACTGTCCTAAGGCCTAATGTATTGATGTGATGCCTACCAAATTCCCAAAACTACATTGTTTCCCTCCATGTTGTAAAAGTGTTGTTTCCCCATTTCAAACTTAGACCATATTGGTTGATTGGATAAATTTGCATGCCATTCAAGGGTCACGTTTTCAGCTGTAAGCTACATCAGTGCTATTTAAAATATTCCTCAACATATTTCAACCGATTAATTTATGATCCACAGGACAGAGTTTGTGGAAATACTGTGCTGTGTTTTTTTGGTAGCTTGTGCTTACAATCAGAGTGGACCTGACCCAGATGTGGGACTGTGACTCAAACATGACCAGGACCGAAAGCAGAGGATCAAGAGAGGTACTTTTCTGGGAAGAGGGTATGGGTTTTCTAAAGCAGACTGCAGCCACAAATATCTTACCGAGACCAAGTCTCTGACTTTCATCAAACCCAGAAGCAATGTCTGAAGTGAGCCAAGTGGTTCCTGAGGTGAGCCATCTCCTGCAACTCAATCTGAAGCCTCATAAGTAAGAAAGGGTCCAGATTGCTGGAATGCTATGGAGTCTGCATGCTTCTTTGAGCATGGAGATCCACAGCAATGATACTAAACCAGCATGGCATTAAGCTGCAATGGAGAAGGCACATGTCAATGATTATGTCTGGGTCATGTGCTTGCCATGACTGAATGGCTAGAGAAGTGTGAAGACAGAAGGAGATGACTATGACATTAATGGAAGTTGCATGTAAATGAGGTACATGAGGGTGTGAGTCCTGAACTCCACTGACTTCCAAATAATGCAAGAAAAATAGAACAAATCTGCAAGGATATTACAGATTTGCAAGAACTACAGTGTGGTGAAATTGAAGCACTCTAATTACTTAAATATCAATTGGAATAAAGTTAGAGTAAATGGATAAAGAAGGGGAAGAGTTTATGAAATATGTTTAAGAGAACTTTTTTCAACTGTATGTTCTAAGTCCAACAAGGAAGGGATTATTGCTAGATCTGGTGATGGGGTATGACGTAAGCCAAGTGCACAGAGTATCTGTGCTTCAATCTGAGAGGGCTGATAGCCAGGGTAAAATGGAACCAAAGACCGACAAGAAAAACAACACCAATAGGTCATCCTTAAGGAGGAAATCTTTCAAATACAAGCTACACACAGTTCAACAAGGGTGCAAAGTTTGGGGCCCAAAACCAGTGTCCTTTCATGGTCAGGGAAAATAAGAACATTATGCAACCAAAAAAAAGTGTACATGATGTGTATCGTGTGAATTTTTCAAATAAGATCCAGGCCAAACACAATAAGTTAGAAACATAGAGGTCTACAGAAAAAAGGCCCTGTGGCCCATCAAAAACAACTATCTCATTATTCTAATCTCATTTTCCAGAAATTGATCAATAGCCATGTATGTTTTGACATTGTAAGTGCAAATCTAAATGCTTCTGAAATGTTATGAGGGTTCCTGCCTCTACCACCCCTGTAGGCAGTGACTTCCAGATTGCCACCACCATTTGAATGAAGTTGAGACAGAGTGTCAAGGGGAAATAAGACTGGCTCCCAAACACCTGGCTGAAAGGTCTGTGGCAAGCCTGCACCCACCAAACAAACCCCGCAGGGCCCCACCGCCACCCTCCCCCACACCGCACCCCCCACCACACACACACACACACACACACACACGCACAGAGTGATGGCTGCCACTCAGAACTTTAACTCTGGGAGCAATCTGAATTGCTTTAAGTGAGATTGCTGCCCTTATTGTGGGGAAGCGGGATGGGGTAAGAGTCCTGCTGTGGAGAATTGTTGGTCAATCAGTCACCTGGCAACTCCATTCTCCCAGCAGAACCATCTGGCACTGATGGCTGCTACAGGCAGTTCTGGCGAAGAGGAGTACTAGCAGGCCCTGATGAGGCCCAGCTGAGGATGACTGAAGTCCAAGTTTGAGAGGTTGGTGGGGTAGGTGAACGGAAACAATTGCCCTTGGGAGGTGAACCTTGCCAGACACCAGCCCTCACAGCTAAAGTTATCAGGCTTCCCACACGGCATTAGCCTACCTTAAGTGATGATTAGCAGACCATTGAAGGGCCTCAATATTCCCAAAGCTGATTAGCCAACCTGACAGTTCCACTAATCCTCATAAAATTGAGACACAGCTCCGGGGCAGGCTGGTACACAGACGGTAGGCCACTTTCTGGTTTTCATAAGCCCCTTCATCTTCAGAGACACAAGCACAAGAGCATAAAATCTAGCCCAATGTGGACAGGATGGCAGTTGACATAAAAATGAACCAAAAATCTTCTGCTGGCATGTACATAACAAAGAGATAATAAGTGGTGAGATAGGGCCTGTTAGGGATCCATTAGGGTCAAAGAAAATGATATATGTTTACAGGCATGGAGAAGGTAGAATTTTAATGAAGTTTAAGACAAATATGTTGGAGGCGATGCATTTGACAGAAGAGGGAAAGACAGACCCTTCTCTTAAAAGGTCTCCTCCTGTCATTGCACATTGATTCTCCCATCTGCTGCTTGGGCTCCATTTCCAAATCTTGCTCTCACCGGAATAGCAATCCAGAACCTGAGGCTAACGATCGGGGGATAATACATTGTAGAGCTGGAGGAATGCAGCAGGTCAGGCAGCATCAGAGGAGCAGGGAAGTCAACGTTTCGGGTCAGCGGTCCTGATCCGAAACATTGACTTTCCTGCTCCTCTGATGCTGCCTGACCTGCTGTGTTCCTCCAGCTCCACACTGTATTGACTCTGACTCCAGCGCCTGCAGTTCGTGCTATCTCCGAATGTTAAGGGGGCATAGGTTTGGATCCCATCAAGACAGATGGTAAAGTTGGAATTCAATAAAAATGTAAAATAAAAAGCGAGATTAATGATGTTCATGCAACCACTGTTGATTGTTGTAAAAACCCATCAGGTTCACTAATGCCTTTTAGAGAAGAAAATCTGCCATCTTTACCTCGTCTAGCCTCTATGTGACTCCAGATCCAAAGCGATGTGGTTGTGTCTTAGCTGCCCCATGGAAAATTGGAATGGGTAACAAATGCCAAGGATGCCCACATCTCATGAATGAATAATTAAGGAAAAAATACTAAATATAGCAACTGTTGCTGATGCAGGAACTCACCGATAGTCCTTCCAAATCCCTTGACTTATTAGTCAAAAACAAGTTTCACTTTCTTATAAATGTGAAGGATTGTAAAGTCTTCAACAAGCACTGTACATCCACTGATTTTGCACCAGCAAAAGAAAATTAAGAGGACACAAACTGAAAGTTGCATGTTAGCTCTTTAAATTGTGTGATTGGTGAGGGTGGGGCGAAAGGCAATGGGTGAGGGGCAGATGTGGTCTAGGTCCTCATTAGCAGCCTGAAGTGATTAAAGTGGCAGTTTGAGACTGTGAGCCACCTACTCTGTATGCTTCTATTGGCCTTATAGTATCCACACACCAGTACCCTGACAGTCAGGCCTTGCTAGGTGGTCCAACCAGAAGTGGCTGGCAGCCCCCAGTTGACATTTTTGCATGTTTGTATTTCCATGGCATGAGCGGTGTCACATGACCTGATGTAGTAGCACAAATGTTTGTTTTAATGTGCATATAAAGGTTAAAATACAATTAAAAATAAATTTGTCACTTTGTACAGAGAAGTTATTTTCGCCTATGATTGCTGGTCACGTTTCAAGTACCTATACAGGCAAAAAGACTAGAAAGGAATTGAGTAACTTAATTTACCAAATTTTGAATTAGTTAATCTGAAGTGGCTGTCAACAAAGTGATATCTAATCTTGCTTACCTGATGAATTACAATTCTGGGACCAGATATATCCAAATGAAAAAGGCAACTTGATGTTTTCCTTCTTTTGGTGATCACATGTGCTTATTCATAGTCTTTAATGCAGTTGACAAATTATCAAGAGACCATGCTCAGAAAGCCTCACATTTCTGGTTGGTTCATTTTGTAAGGAAGTTCAATCTTGATTGAGTTCTCAGAGCAATGTATTAACTTGGTATGTCCACATGATTTTCACCTAGATATTGTGGTATTTTCAGGTTTTGTGATTCTTTCCTTGATTGGGTCTATGGCACTATTTGTTTTACAGTGGTACCGGAACAACGGCAGTCTTAACAAGAAGCAGCTCATCTTCACCAAATATAGTTTATTGCATTTCAGCAATTAGATACAGGTTACAATTTGTGCAATATAGTTACTAAGACGGTTGGTAGTGACCCAACAGTAGTGTCCCTACATCTGAGCCAGGAGGCCCAGGTTCATGTCCCACCAACTTCAGAGATGTGTAATAACATCTCTGAACAGGTTTAATAACAATATCTACTAAGACTACTGGGAGACTTAAATTATTTGACGAGTCCATTGCCTTCAAAATCCTGACATCTACATCATCCCCATCCAAGCCTGTATTTCACTATATGGTTGGGTATATCTTCATGCATTCTACACATTAATCCTTTTAGGTCCACTATCTTGTACAACAGATCTGGGCGTAATCAAACAAAAAAGTGCAAAAGTTCAACGAATGTTAAACATAAACATAACCCAAGACCTCTTTATGCTGGAGCATAAATGTTTTTGTAAAAGTCCCGTCATTTGGAACAGTCCTCACCCACAAAACTGAGCACACCTCTCAGTCAGACTGATGAGTACATGATTATGAGGCATGTATTGGGTTGGGAGGTTGGGGTGGTGACCATTACATTGCTGCCAGATGTCTGGGTGCCTTAGCATCCATGATTACACGAATCCAGTGCTGGCAAATTGCTATTGGCCAGTACTCAACTGAGATTGATTTCCCTCCAGATGTTGCTGTGATTCAATTAAATTCAGTTTAAATTGGGCCACATTCAGTCAAATGACAAGGTACAGAAGATCTGTGATTAACAGTCAATTAAAGCCAAATGAAAATGCGATCAAGAACACAAAATCGCCAGTTGAAAAACTACTCACGTCTTGGAAATTCCACCTGTTTTTGTTAATCTTTTTCTTTTTTCTACATGCTACTGGAGACTGACCTGTTTCAGTCACAAACTGATTACAATGTATAATGTTACTCAGTTCTCTTGGTTCATGACACATTTTATGCTTGGTCTTATGTTAGTAGCTCTTCACGGAAACTTCACTGCAGCCTCACTTCGGTGTCTCGTGCATGAGTGAACTGGGACACTTACCTTCTTTCCACCTTGCTTCTTTGAACCTTTATCCCTGTCCACTGCTAGTTTTAAATTCTTCAGTTCCTGTCTCATTAGTTCATCTACCTGCAATATGAAAGAGCATATAGGGTCATAGAGCTGTACAGCATGGAAACAAACCCTTCAGTCCAACTTGTCCTTGCCTATCAGATATTCTAAATTAATCTAATCCCATTTGTCAGCAGTTGGCCCATATCCCTCTAAACTCTTCTTATTCATGCATCCATCCAGTTGACTTTTAAATATTGTAATTGTACCATCCTCCACCACTTCCTCTGGCAGCTCATTCGATGCACACATTGCCCTCTGCATGAAAAAGTTCCCCCTTTAGTCCCTTTTAAATCTTTCCCCTCTCATCTTAAACCTGTGCTCACTAGTTTTGGACTCCCCTACTCTGGGGAAAAGACCTTGGCTATTCACCCTATCCTGCCCCTCATGATTTTATAAGCCTCTACAAAATCACCCTTCAGTCTCCAATGCTCCAGGGGAAATAGCCCCAGCCTATCCAGCCTCTCCCTATATCTCAAACTCTGGTATTAATAAAAACTCTTGTATTATCACTGGCTCTTCATACGTAAGCTCTGCTTGGGCTGCTATGGAATAAGATCACATTCCATTTATGCACATGTATGTAAATGAAAAGAGCTGTTTAGCATGTGCAAAATATAAAATAACTCAAAAACAATTAATTAAATCAAAAATATTGCTCAAAATACACTAAAATCCATCAACACCTGGAGAAAAAGAGCTACATATAAATTCTAGATGTTGCAACATCCAATTTTTAAAAATTGAAAATGAAAGGGGAAGACAAATGGGTAAATGCCCACTTTAGAATTTGCTTACTCATCACCAATAGTTAGTTAAAAGAGTTTAACCTTTTTATTTTCCTAATCAACATATTCAGAGATGTTATTACATAAGTCTGGAGCAGGTGAGACTTAAACCCAGCCTTCTGGTTCAGGACTGTGTTCACTACCACTGCACCACAACAGGGCCCCTGTCAATCGCTCATGAAAGGCTTTTAGAATCAAGGTATAAAGGTGCAAAAGGCATAAGGAAAGATCATCTTGTAAAACATTAAAAACATATTAGAAAAGCAAAAATGAAGTCAAACCAGCAAAAGAATGAATTGAAGGCACGTAAGAGAAACAGGAGAATCAGGAGGTCTAATGTTGATAGAATAGCTCCTGCAGAATCACAGCACGGAACGGTGGAAAAAAGTATGCTTAGTGATGGAATTACACAGTCAATGATAGAAATGGGAGATGTGCTTGGCTGGTCAGATGGGAGGTGACAGTAAGAGGCACACCACCATTCTAAAGCAGGAGAGTCGGGGTGTGATTAAATAGGACAGATACAGTCAAGAAATGCTGCCCACAGAAAACAACAAACATTGGTGAGGAAAAAGGACATCTCATAAATTGTAAAATTGCTTGCTACTTTGTGACAGGAAACCTGATTCTTACGACACTTCATCATTATCTGATGTTCTTCCCTCCTATCTTTGTTTTATAGAAGGACTCAAGTTTTGATACATGTCACTGTTCAAAGGATTAGTAGATGTTTCCTTCGTCTTTATAATTGCTGACACCTGTTACATTTCTACCATTTTCTTTTCTTATTTTAGATTTCATGATACGATTACGATAGCAAATGAAGAATTCAGATTGTGAGCAGAGACAAAGACAGAACTTGCCAGAGAAACTCAGCAGGTCTGGTAGCATCTGTAGAGAGAGAAAAACAGAGTTAACATTTTGATTCCAGTGACCCTTCTTTGAAACCAATTGTAGCTGGGAAACGGTGGTATATGTGTTGAAGACAGGAGATGGAGAGATAGGAATAAAGGAGTAATCAATAGGTGGAGATTGAGCCCAGAAAGACAGACAGGCAATTGGGCAGACAAAGGGACAGATAAGGGTGAGTCAAGGAGAATGAAAATTTACTAATGGTGATCATTTGTGGGTGAAAAATAGGATGGCTGAGATGAAGCAGCCCATGTGATAGAATCATAGAATCCCTACAGTGTGGAAACAGGCCCTTTGGCCCAACAAGTCCACACCAATCCTCAGAGCATCCCACCCAGACCCATCCCCCTACAACCCACCTAATCTACACCTCCCTGAACACTAGCTACAGGCAATTTAGTATGGCCAATCCACCTAACCTGCACATCTTTGGACTGTGGGAGGAAACCGGAGCACCCAGAGGAAACCCACGCAGACACAGGGAGAATGTGCAAACTCCACACAGACAGTCGCCCGAGGTTGGAATTGAACCCAGGTCCCTGGTACTGTGAGACAGCAGTGCTAACCACTGTGCCACCATGCCATGATGATAAGACTTGGTGTGTGGGAGTGGAGGGAGGACATGGGAGAAGTTGTACAGGTCCTAAAATTATTGAACTCAATGCTGAGTCCTGAAGGCTGCAGGGTGCTCAAGTGGAAAATGAGATGCTGTTCTTCCAACTTGCACTGAGCCTTGCTGAAGCACTACAGCAAGCCTGAGACAGAGACGTTGGACAGCGAACACAGTGCCGTATCGAAGTGGCACTCTGTCTGAGGACAGAATGTAGGCATTCCTTCGAGCAGTCGCCCAGAATACATTTTGTCTCCCCAATGTACAGCAGATCACATTGTGAGTTTCACCTGGAAGATGTGCCTGGGGCCTTGGATAGTGAGAAAGGAGGAGGTAAACAGGCAGGTGTTACACCTTCTGCAATATATCATGGAAAGGTGCCGTGTGGGGTGTGGGGTGTGGGGAGGTGTTGGAGCAGTGGACCAAGGTGTCCTGGAGGCAACAGTCCCTGTGAAATGGTGAGAAGTGAGGGGAAGGGAATGTGTGTTTGGTGACGGCATCCTGCTGGAGGTAGTGGAAATGGCAACTAATAATCCTTTGGATGTGGATGCTGGTGGGGTGGTAGGCGAAGATGAGGGGAAACCTGTATTGTGGAAGGGAAGAGAAGGGGTGATTTTTTTTTTTTTCTTTTTATTGATTCACAGTATGAGGTGTTGCTGGTCAGGCAGCATTTATTGCCCATCCCTAATTGTTCAGAGGGCAGTTAAGAGTCAACAACATTGCTGTGGGTCTGGAGTCACATGTAGACCAAACCAGGTAAGGATGGCAGTTTCCTTCCCTAAAGGGCATTAATGACTCAGATGGGTTTTTCCGACAATCAGCAATGGATTAATGGTCATACTCAACTCTTAATTCCAGATATTTATTGAATTCAAGTTCCACCATCTGCCAATGGCAGTGTTCGAACCCGGGGCTCCAGGACATTATCTGAGTCTCTGGGTTAACAGTCCAGTGACAATACTACTAGGCCATCATCTCCCCTCTAAAGGCCATCACTTTCACCAAGGACAGAAGTGCAAGAAATGGTTGGACACAGCTCAGGGCCCCCTGTAGAAGATGGCATCATCAAAGCAGATGGCACTCCTTGTCAGCAGAGATGTGGATTATGCAGCTTGGTTCTGCTTCCTGTATGCTATAATAAATTCTCAACTTTATAGGGAGAAGGGAAGAGGGGAGTGCTATTAATGTTGAAAAGGACCCATTTTAGACGATTCCAATCATTCCAACAACTTCAATGTGAAGAACAAAACAATTAAGATGCTCTTACATTGTTTGAGTGAAGAGTTTTGCAATTTAACAACCTGTTAGACTGTAATTTACCTCAAACTCAGTATCTTATGGATTGGCTGAGATGATAAATCCCAGAGAGAATTAAAAACAAATTTAACTTTACTAATGCCATTGATATGTGAACAGGCAGCTGTGTTTAGTTCCACCTTTTTAAAAAAGATTTCTTCCTAACCCTGTGATTTCCTTATCTTTAAACACTTGACAAACTTGCTTTTAAAATTATAAATCAATCAGCTTTCACAAACTTTTCAGGAGGATTTTATCCAGATCCTGACAACTTGATGATTGAAAAAAATTCTCATCACCCTGTAAAACGTTCTGCCAGTAAGTCTCAAACTACTACCTTTAGTTATAGATTTAATATTTACACTTTCAAAATCCCTCATTATTTAAAAAATCTTTACTAGATCACCCATTAACCTTGCTCTGTTCCAAGCTGAATGGTTCTAACATTTCCAAACCTCTCCGCAGAACTGAAGTCTTTCATCCATGGTAAACCTCCTCTGTAGCTTTCAAAAGGTCTTTCATTTATTCCTTAAATATAGAAACCAGAATTGTCTACAATACTCTAGTTGAGGCCTAAAGCTGTATTTTAAAAACAATCTGACTTGATGCCTTTGCTTCCATATTCTATTCTACAATTTATAAACCCAAGTGATCAGTACGTAATTCAACCATCTATCAAGCAAATGGTGAGAATGTTGTACGAAGAACAAATGGACAGAATATTTGTAAATAAAGAAGGTGTACTAAAAGATCAGTATTCGTCACTTGGACAAGATCTGCATTCTAAGTCCTGAAAGAATCAAAGGGAGAAATAGGTGAGTTATTGATCGAAATCTTTCAATTCTCAATGGATATATTAGTAGCACTGGAGGACTAGGGGTCATTACTATACCTCTGTCCAAGAAAGAGGCAATTTAGGAAACTACAGTAATTTCCGCAGTGTCCAATATGCACAGGAAATTGGTGGATGCCAGTTACATGAGAAATACTAATGGCAGCTTGAAGAACTCATTTTATCACTGCCACAAGTGCATTGCAAAAACAAGCCACCAGGAGCACCTGTAACTACTGTCAATAAGATTTTGATCAAACGAGACAGAGAGGGAGAGGCAACCAAACAAATAGCTTCCAGAGCAAAGGAACCTACCCAGTCATAAGTTAGTTGCTCTGCTCGTAATATTTTCAGGATTCTAATTCAATTCTAGTTTTCACTTTTGAATCCTGCACAATTGGCTGTGGGAGAACCAACACATGCAGCAGGGAGACACCCTTCTGAATACAGGTTGCCTAAGAATTCTGGATGTCTGTAAACCGTATAATGATGACATTAATGTGTAGGTCAGTCAGCTGACTGTTGGTGATGAAGACGTCATTGGAAATTCATTACCAAGAATAAAAGAAACTTCCATTTGGAAAAGTGTGCACTCAACATTTGAACTCCTTGATGCAGAAACAGAGAAAGGTGATAGAAATAGTTCTGTAAATGTTTGTATAATATATAAACTGTTGAAAGGCATTGAAAGTGTCAGACAGCAGGATTGCTGAGAAGATGGAAACCCTCAGAACTGAAGGTGACAGAATGTGGTTCAAAAGGCATCCAAGGTCTTAAGTTTTATAAGTAGAGGCACAAAAGCAAGGAAGTTATGAAGCACCTTTATAAAACCAGAATTAAAACTGATGTGTTGGCTGGTAGCTTCTGGATTTTAAAGTTTAATGGCATTGGGACTATTTGCAGATCCCAAAGAGACCCTGACGGTGGTCTGCCCACCCTAAGCAATCTTCTGGAAGGCAACTGATTAACAGGCCTCCTCTATAATGGAAGGCATACCTGTGCCATAGGGCCAACCGGTGAGGCCAATGGGAGAGTTGATTATTGCTCAAAATATGCAAGGCCTGGGAGCACCTCAAATTAGAGGTCCTCATGAAACGGTGCAGACAGCAAATTTGAAAAGAAGGGCTTTTAATGTGGAAGGGGTGGGCCTGCACATAAAAGGGGACAATCGCAGTAGTTCCATATACAGAAATGTGTGAATAACATTGGGAGGACATTCACTGGGGGTGTGGCAGAGGCAGATTCAATCATGACTTTCGAAAACAAACTGGATAAGCACCTGAAGAGAGAAATTTGCACTGCTAAGTAAAAGGTCAGATCAAATAGGAACAGCTGAATCACTTTGACAGAAAGCCAATCAAAATGCCAAATGACTTCCTTGTGTCCTATGACCATTCCACAAATCTACTGTTCAGACTGTAAGGCAAAACAGGCATTCCTTGAGGGCTGATTTTGCGAGGGATGTGAGTGAAGGCAGGGAAAAATGTGTCCAACTCGCGCAGAACAATGTTTTGGAGACTGTTAATAGTTTCCTTGGAAGAAAACAAGCCAGAAAATAGAAAACATCTAGGTACATAAAAATGTACTTTACGTTTAAAATGTTTATGAAAACTTCAATACAGTAATGAAGTCTTGCACCATTGATTTTGCCCTGTAATGCCCTGCTCTCATACAAACAGATGAATGAGGAGCAGAAGTCGGCTATTCAGCCTATCAACCTTGCTCTGCCAGTCAGTAAGATCGTGGCTTACCTGTTTTTGTTCTGAATTCCACATCCCTATTTACACCCAGTAATCACTAATTACCTTGCCCTACAAGAACACCTAATTACCCCTGCCTTAAACACAATTAATGATCTCGTTTCCACTGCCTTTTGAGACAGACTTCCAAAATCACACAAATCTCAGAGAAAAAAAATGACTTAATAGACACAGGAGTAATCAATCAGTGCTTCCAAATCCCAGAATCACATTTCATGTTCAATACTATGTTCAGAGTTTTATGAGCACAGGCTGATCCACAATAGTCAGTATTCTACTTGTTGCAAACAGCTGAAGTGATATGCTGTTTGCTATGATCAAACAGTCATGAGGACATACCCTAGCATCAAACCAGCAATGAAATTGTTCCGTAAAGATAAATAATATGTCCAAAATTGTGTTCTTTCAATTAAACAAAAATTTGGGGGACAACTATTCCCTGGTGCATTACCCATGGCAATACATCCATTAATCAACTTGCCTTTTTAAATTGAAATACAAGTTGGGGAACAACTATTCCCTGATACATTCTCTATGGCAAAGCCTCAACCAATAAAAGTCCTTTTTCTCATTCCATATAAATTGGTGCCCCTTTAAAATGTTGTATTCGTGCATCTATCTCAATTAGTGCAAGATGAAATACTTCAAAAGCGTACCACAATAACATATCTCTCAATGCTGATTTTAGATGACTGAATATGACTTTTACAAAGTATACAAAACCATTTACTTGATACAAATTAACTAATGGTTGAAGATAGGTTTATCTCCCAAAATATGCATTATTAACAATCCACAATTTGAGAGTTAAATTACAGAACATGACTTTTAAAAAAATATACAAAACCATTTTTTCATTCTATTGGGGTGCAGTTATAAAGTCATAGCGTGATAAAGTATCAGCACAAAAGGTCATTCATCATATCTAGCTCATGTCTGGAAGTGCCAGTGGTGACTCATTGATATTCTGGGTGTGCCTCCTAATTTTTTTTGGATAGGGTCAGCTCCTCACGTGATGTTTACAAAATTTGCACAACAGATTGCAGAAACTAAATTTGTATCGAGTGTGATTTCCAGTTAAAATGCCACGGTCTCCAAATTTTGGTTTACTGCGCCAAAAAAATAAAGAAAGAAAACATTTCAGCTCGCATATTTTCTCAATAAATACGCAAGTTCTCTTTGAAGTGATAGGGTAAGAATTTGCCACAAAATCATTACTATTCTCAATCTACTCAATTCAACTTGATCCAAGACTAAATTGACAGGCTTGACATAACACATGTTTTACACATCCACCCAACTTTTCCAATGATGTCAAAGCAATTTGAAACCTGGCAGGCTGTAAATGGGAAGCAAATCCAAGCCCTTTGGGTAGGTTAGGCTAAAATTACCCCCCTTTGGATCCATATTGTCCTGAAAATATTGATGGGTGTCCTCACACACTGAGGTCAAGTTTTCAGGTCATGACACAGATACTGGTACGTTCCATCTGCCACTTAAAAAGAAATCAGCAGATACTGGGGTAAATAAAGATCGGAATCTTAACAGCAGCAACATGTGTAAGCAAACTAAGCTGTAAGATCCAGTTACTTCAAACAACTGCATTAGAATGATGATATGTTCTTAAAATTTCTTTTTTTAATTAATTAAAACATCTCTAAAACATGGGAAAAAGAATCCTTTATCTTGTTATTCTTTGCAGATGGCAGCTGAAGGTAAACAAATTAGACTTGAAATTTTACACAGGTTTAGAAGCTGTAATTGGTAAATAAAATCAAAGCTTCTTCCTGTGGGATGTAAATTGCATTACTTATCAATAGATCCAATTTGACAATCTGTGTTATTAAACAACCATGTCAGGTTTACAATTTGAGGGCTAACAAATTGCACTTTTTTACAAATATTTGTGAAAATGACTAAATATTTGTTAGACTATTGAATTTCAGGCTAAATGGGTCAGTGTTGTATACGAGTCAGAAAGGAAGGATTTAAGAGTTTTTAAGAACTGGAGTAAAGCTATTGGCACAAGCAGACTATTTCTTTCTCCAGATCATTGTTCAGAAATCATTCATTACTTTCAAAGGAAAATCACAAATTGACTAATTTATAAACTGAGGAAATAATAAGCAAGCTATGACAGTCGGACATTTCTATCTTCATTCAATATTTTCATGAGTATGTTCAAACAGAAATGACTTAAATGCAATCCAAAGCACAATCAGTCTTGCTTTCCTGTCATTTAAGGCAGTTCTATACTTTTAAGTCCTTCGGGCTAAGACCAACTAACACAAAAGGAGAAACCTCATATCACTTTCTTCGAATAAAATCTCTAAGAAGTAGAACAAGAACATTTTTTATCTTATATTTTAAGCAAATATTTTCTCATGGTTGGATCACAGAACACATCACCAATAACAATAAAAAACCAAAGGAATCACAAAACCTTTTGACTACTGAATCTAGCACAAAACTCTGAATCCACCAAGCCTTCATAAATCATTGCAAATCATAAATAACAAATTTTCTGAAGAAGGGTCTAGGCCCGAAACGTCAGCCTTCCTGCTCCTTTGATGTTGCTTGGCCTGCTGTGTTCATCCAACTCTACACCTTGTTGTCTCATAAATAACAGGCTTTTTTTCCCTTTGTTTGTCTTATTAACATAGTTTTCCTTCTGTATTTCTCTCTGACTTTCCATTTCTTAGTTTTCTCCCCCATTCCTCTCTGCATCTTTACGTATTTCAGCTCCTTCCCTTACATGTTTACCTCCACTCAACTCTGTTTGATCTCACATCGTCCCGTTTCTCTATCTGTCTCTCCCTTCTGTTTGCTCCTTCCTTTATTGAATGCTTCTCTCTTTTACTGATGTGTGCCTCTCTCTGTCATTCATTATAGTGGTGCTTTTCACCTTCTTTTATGTCTGTCTCTTTATTCCTCCTTTTCTCATTGTCTGTTTCACTCTGCTTCATTGTAGATACTTTTAATTAACCCATTCAACATGAAGTGAGGAGCTTAAAGGACAAGCGTACAAGGAGAACACTATATTGGTTAGCCCATCGCTCAGCAATCTTTCACCGTCAGGGAGCATGGATGAGTACTGAGAAGGCATTGGGAATACCCAAATGCTTCAGATGGAAAGCCTCATGGATTCGTTACATCAAAGATCACAGAAGGAAGTTAGTTGTGCTTCGAATGATCGTCACACACCAGGCTACTTGATAAGATAAAATCCCACGGTGTTGAGGTAGTATATTAGCATGGATCGAGGACTGGCTAACTGGTAGAAGATAGAGTCAGGATAAGGAGGACATTTTCAGGATGGCAACTTGTAACTAGTGGTGTGCCACAGGGATCGGTGCTGCAGCCACCATTATTTACAACATATATTAGTCACTGAGAACATGAATGCTGTTGCACCAAGGCTCAGTTTACAGAAGGATAGCACAAAGAGTTTGCAGAGAGATATAGAAAGGTTAGTGAGTGAATGGGCAAAAGCTTGGCAGATGGAATATAATGTGGGGGCATATGAAGTTATGTACTTTGGCAGGAATATAGGAACTGAATAAAAACAAAGTTGCTGGAAAAGCTCAGTAGGTCTGGCAGCATCTGTGAAGGAGAAAACAGGGTTAACGTTTTGGGTCCGGTAACCCTTTCTCAGAACTGATGGTGGCTGGGAAAACGTCAGTTTATATGCAGAAAATAGGGAGGTGGGTGGGGGAGGAAGTAAAGGATAGGATAGAGCCCAAAGAGAGAGAAAGACAGTTGGACAGACAAAGGAGTTGCTAATGATCAGGCTGGGAGGGTGAATAGTTGTTAATGGGGACTGTTAGTGACTAACAACAGGGGGTGTGTAGTGGCAAGCTATGTGGTAACAAGGTGTGGTGTGTGGAGTGGGGGGCTAGGACATGAGAGAGTTTAGGCCCTAAAATTATTGAACTCAATATAGAATCCGGAGGACTGTAGGGTCCCCAAGCACAAATAAGGTGTTGTTCCTCCAGCTTGCGTTGGGCTTCACTGGAACACTGTAGCAAGCCAGAGACAGAAATGTTCGCCAGGGAGCAGGGTGGTGCATTGAAGTGGCAGGCAACAGGTAGTTCAGGGTCTTCTTTGTGAGCAGAACGTAGATGTTCTGCGAAGTGGTCGCCAAGTCTACGCTTCATTTCCCCAATGTAGAGGAGACCACACTGTGAGCAGTGAATGCAGTAGACTAGATTCTGGGAAGTGCAGGTGAAGTGTTGCTTCACCTGGAAGGTATGTTTGGGCCCTTAGATTCTGGGGAGGGAGGAGGTAAATGCGCAGGTGTTGCACCTTCGCCGGTTACAGGGGAAGGTGCCGTTAGGCTGTGGGGAGGTGTTGGGGGTGAAGGAAGTGTGGACCAGGGTATCCTGGACGGAACGGTCCCTGCAGAAGGTGGACAAGGGAGGGGAGGGGAATATGTGTCTGGTGGTGGCATCTTGCTGGAGGTGGTGGAAATGGCGTCTGGGGCGAAGGTGCAACACCTGCCCGTTTACCTTCTCCCTCCACAAAATCCAAGGGCCCAAACGTACCTTTCAGGTGAAGCAACACTTCACCTGCACTTCCAAGAATCTAGTCTACTGCATTCGCTGCTCACAATGTGGTCTTCTCTACATTGGGGAAACGAAGCGTAGGCTTGGCGACCGCTTCACAGAACATCTACGTTCTGCTCGCAAAAAAGACCCTGAACTACCTGTTGCCTGCTACTTCAATGCACCACCCTGCTCCCTGGCGAACATCTCTGTCTCTGGCTTGCTACAGTGTTCCAGTGAAGCCCAACGCAACCTGGAGGACCAACACCTCATTTTCCACTTGGGGACCTCAATATTAAGTTCAATAATTTTAGGGCCTAAACTCTCCCTTTTCCCAGCCCCCCACCCCACACACCAGGCCTTGTTACCACACAGCCTGCCACTACACACCCCCTGTTGTTAGTCACTAACAGTCCCCATTAACAACTACTCACCCTCCCAGCCTGATCGTTAGCAACTCCTTTGTCTGTCCAACTGTCTTTCTCTCTCTTTGGGCTCTATCTTATCATTTACTTCCTACCCCACCCACTTCCCTATTTTCTGCATATAAACTCACGTTTTCCCAGCCACTATCAGTTCTGAGGAAGGGTCGCTGGACCCGAAACGTTAACTCTGTTTTCTCCTTCACAGATGCTGCCAGACCTACTGAGCTTTTCCAGCAACTTTGTTTATGTTCCTGATTTACAGCATCCTCAGTTCTTTTGGTTTTTATATGGGAACTGAATATTATCTAACTGGAGAAAGTCTGCAGGAAGCTACAAAACAGAAGGGTTTAGGAGTCTTTACCATGAATCACTGAAAGCTAGCATTCAAGTTCAGTAGGTAACAGAGAAGGCAAGTGGAATGTTGGCCTTTATTTCAAAGGAAATGGAGTATAAAATTAGGGAGATTTTCCTAAAACTTTAGAAGGCACTATTCAGACCACACCTGATAGTTTTGGGTCCCTTATCTCAGGAACAATATACTGGCATTGGAGGCAATTGAGAGAAGGTTCACTAGGTTAATACCAGGACTATGAGGAGAGGTTGAGTAGATAGGGCCTATTCAGTGGAATGTAGAAAAATGAGGGGCGGCCTTATTGAAACAATAAGATTCTTAGAGGACTTGACAGGGTAGATGCAGAAAGATTAATTTCCCTTGTGGGACAGTCTAGAACTGGAGGGGGCATAATCTCAAACTAAGGGGTCAACCAGAGATGAGGATGAATTTCTTCTCTCAGAGGGTTGTGAATCGGTGGAATTCTTTACTACAGAGGGCTGTTGAGCTTGGGTCATTAAGTATTTTCAAGGTAATGGAATCAAGGGTGATGCAGAAAAGGCAGGAAACTGAGCAAGACTAGTGTCACTATAAAAAGGGCATTGAATCATCAAGTGGACATCTCCATAAACAGCACATCCTTCCCCTCCTTGAATGATCAGGTGGTGTATGACCACACCAAGGAGTCCCCGCACAGCACCCTGGAAGCTGCCAGGATTCATATAATATTGAGGATTTTAGGAGAAGAGTCCAATGGAACATTTGAAAGAGATAAGAGGGGAATTGAATGACTCTTGTAAAGACCACATCTTGCTAATTTTCTTTATTTTTGAATTGCGGACCAAAATGGGAAAAGGAAACTGATTTAAACCAAATAGAGCGTGGAAGAGATGCTGCAGCTTTAAAATAAGTTAATCAAACTCATTGTGAATTGCAATAATGTTGTTGCCCTGTTGAAGCAGTTGGGGAGGATTGCTGAATTAATTGGTGCTCATGGTGTGTGTTCAGGGCCACTTTGCCAAGCGTCAGGCCGCTGACTGGTTTTTCAATCAGGACCAGTTGTATGGGCCAGGAATACTCCACATGACAACAACTCTCTGATTAGCTCCTGGACAGATGGACGGCCTGTATGTGACCTATACAGCAGCAAAAAGATTCCAGAATATAAAAAAAAAGACAGCATCCTTTCTCTTTTTGCAGAGTGGTAACAAAGAATTGGAAGGTAGCTAGCGATTCTCACTCACCATTTGCCTGTAAGATGCTGTCTGTAATCAGTGACTGAGAGATTGGACATTTAATGTGCCAACTGCCTTGAACCTTCAATAAAGAACTGAGTGGACTTGGAACACAGAAGATAGAAGATCAGAAAGACACAGAAGAAGCAAAAGGGCATCTTATAAAATTCTGTGCGCTGACAGTTTTTAACCGTATTCCCCAAACATTTCTTTCTCAACCAATAACACTGATAACTTTTATTTGTCTATCTCTGTCTACATTTCTGAGCAGGGATTTAAGAAGAAGTGTAGTTTAAGTCAGAAAGTTATAAGTTGGTAATTGATATTTTGTTTGCCTGTAATCAAAATGTATTTAATTAAAATGAATAGTAGTCTGTTTTTAAGTCCAGAACCCCGGTCAAAGTTTTCTGTTAACCTGAGTTCATCACACAGGAATGTTGAGAACTTTGAGAACATTTCACCTGTATGATCATCCTCGTAATACTGGGGCTTTATTATCAGCACGCTTTCACAACCCATAATTGTTGGACAACAGAATCTGTATCTTCTTGTGGCCTCTCAATGGCCTTTGGACTGAGGTTGCTGTGTGCTTTTACAGGCCAAGATGTGAACATTTGTTGATCGGGCTCACAGCAGAAAGCAGCTCTCTCTCTCAGTCAGTAAGAAACAAATCTTAAAGCAAAACTAGCTAAAAGCTCTCACAGTGAAGTAGTCTGAAAGCCTGAAAAAGTTTCAAACATTGGGACCGAACTTTTCCCATGTGAATCTGAAATTTGATCTGAAGATCTGTTACCATCAGGAATTTGATCTTGTAAACAGCAAATCTAAAGGACTCTGTAAAGTTAACCCATTCTACCTTCTGAACTCATACCTTTAATCCAAAAGGATCTTTTTACTTTTTTGGCCAATTTTTTTTCAAACCTGTAATATCTCTGCAGAGTGTGCTGCACTGTCTTGTCTGTGTACAAATAAGTACACGTGGGATTAACAGGAAATAGCTGAATTCTGAATAGTGCTCTAGTTCTTCTCTCTTTTTTTTGTTTTGCCACTTCTTGAAAGAATAAGTCATGCTTATAGTGAGAGTTATTTTCAGTTTATTAGAGAAGCCTAATGGACCTTTTTTTTAACACTGTATATTATACTAAAGAAAGACAAATTGCACAATTTGGGTAATTTGCCATAACATTTTAGTATGTCTCATAGAGTAATGGAACTTGATTGCCAATGCATTCCTCCTTTCAGAGTCATAACAGAACCTTGTGAAGTTTTTCCAGTATTAACTTTGTAGAATGTGTTCCTTATTTACGACATGAATACAATGAATAGTATTAACTGTGTACTCCTCTGAAAAATGTATGGTGGAGTATGCTTCCAATGTCAGCTACCATTTGGATAACTATTACAGTTGACGTCTCCTCTGAGCAATGTGTGACTACTTCCTGCCTCATGGCAGGAATTCCTTACAGGTTTTCCTTTCGTACCTACAATGAGAAGCATTCCCCCGCATAAGGCCCATCCCTGTGTGTGCATTGCTTCTCGGGTCAGCAGGCCTGACTCCAACATGAGCCCACCACCAACGGTCAGAAACTCCAGCGGTGTCTCCTGAGTTGGGTTCGGGAGTCATGAAATTTCTTGACTGATTTGGGAGGGGAAAAAAGCCATGCCAGGATTGGAAGAAAAAATGAGGGAATGTAAAGTGAATGAAGAGCCAGTGAATGAGTGTCACCACAAGCTGGAGATTCTAATGACTGGGCTGTAGGAGAAAGAGATGATTGGTGGAGGTTGAGCGCTGAACAGCCTAACGGGAAAGAATGAGTTAGAGTGAAAAATAATACAATTGATCTTGATGTTATATTGCTGATTTATAGAGGAGGAAATTCTAAGGCCATCTATCAACTTTTCCAAGAGTTTGTTGTGATTGTGACCTTGAGTACCACTGCGACAAAGCAAGATTGGTTTTTTGATTGGACTACATCTTTGATACCTGCACCCTGATTTCCTCCTCCACCTCTTTGCGTTTCTCTTCCTTGATGAGTTCAGCTACGTACTTCTGGGAGGGGTTTGAATCCTCATTTCGGTTCTTCCATATCGCTGCAGCACAGGAAGAGGAAAAGAAATTGAGAAAGCAGATGGTCAATATTTTAACAAATGCTACCAATGGCTCCCATTTGTTTCTTCCCGAGGCAGAAGCAGGACGCGAGATGAAAAAAAAGGCCCCATTTTCTGTTATTGCGTATTGTGCAGCAAGTTAGATCGAGCATTCACTGTAGCATTGTAGACAGAAGGTGAAGAAGACTCTGTGTTTTTAGGAGATATGGATTCACCACAGAGAGAGAGAAGAAAAATATCAAAGGCCAATCACTTGGTCTATTCTGGCATCACCTGTCTGGAAATTGACAAACCAACAAAGTTGGCAGAGATAAAAGGTACTGCAGATGCTGGAGAATCCGAGATAACAAGCTTGGGGCTGGATGAACACAGCAGGTCAAGCAGCATCATAGGAGCAGGAAAACCTGATGTTTCGGGCCTAGACCCTTCATCAGAAATGGGGGAGGGGAAGAGGGTTCTGAAATAAATAGGGAGAGAGGGGGAGGCGGATAGAGGATGGATAGAGGAGAGGATAGGTGGAGAGGAGGCAGACAAGTCAAAGAGGCGGGGATGGAGCCAGTAAAGGTGAGTGTAGGTAGGGGGGTAGGGAGGAGATAGGTCAGTCCAGGGAGGACGGACAGGTCAAGGGGGCGGGATGATGTTAGTAGATAGGAGATGGGGGTGTGGCTTGAGGTGAGAGGAAAAACAGGTTAGGGAGGTGGAGATGAGCTGGGCTGGTTTTGGGATGCGGTTGGGGGAGGGGAGATTTTGAAGCTTGTGAAATCCACATTGAGGCCATTGGGCTGCAGGGTTCCCAGGCTGAATATGATTTGCTGTTCCTGCAGCCTTCGGGCAACAAAGTTGGCAGTTGTTTTGCAGTAAGTTCCCGATTTGGTTAGATATAAGTAGTCACAGAGTGATATAGCATAAAAACAGACCCTTCAGTCCTACCAATCCATTCCAAACATAATCCCAAACTAAAATAGTCCCACCTGCCTGCTCCTAGCCCATTTCCCTTCAAACCTTTCCTATTCATGTACGTAACTAAGTATCTACCCTTCATATCAATTGATACAATGGAATCCAGAGTTAATCTACCTGAAAGATAGGAATCATAAGCTGATTTGAAAAGGAGAGTCGCAATATCATCACAGGACATATGGAAAGCCACTCTATTCAAATAAAATCAAATACTGTGGATACTGGTAATCTGATACAAATACACAGAATGCTGAAGAAACTCAGTAGGTCTGGCTGTATCTGTGCGGAAAAACCAGAGTTAATGTTTCAAGACCGATCTGACTCCTCTTCAGTTAAGAAGAAACGTTAACTCCACAGATGCTGTTACGCCTGCTGAGTTTCTCCAGGATTCTCTGTTTTTGAGCCAGCATTCAAAGCTAGCCATAGTCCGTTTTTAAAATGGGTACAGTCAATATTTTAAAAAAGTATACATAAGTGTCAAGAAAGTGAAAAAGAACCTAAAATGCAATTAGAATCTTGGTGGGAGTACTGGAAGTGACACTCTGTTTTTCTCCAGATATTTGGAAAACAACATCCGGAAACAAGTTGGATTAACCCCTTAGTAATTAGGACGTGTGCCAGCCATTTACAATGTAATGAGGGCTCTTTCACATTCTTATTATGGTTCTCTCCCACTTTCCTCTGAATGAAAGACAGGATACCAGTTGCAACAGCATTTAGGCAATTTTTGGAAACAGAAATCCTTGACGTATGAGATTTTACTGGCATGTTTCTTTTCTCAGACAAACCTAAATTAAAGGCACCCTATCAATTAACACTGTCAAGTGACTGAAAGGAGTAACTTATGCCAAAAAAGTAGGGTATCTAGCACAAAACCTTGGGGAGCGCCCCAACTGTCTTCCAGTTTGAAGAATGTCCATACTTTTCCTCTTTTCTGTTCTTCAGTCAATTTTTCTGTCCACATTGATACCGAAACTCAAAATCCAAAACTTAATTTTGTTAACCAGCATCTTATGTGGTATTCTTACAAATAATTTCCACAACAATTGTCAAACAATTCCACAAAACCCAAGGGTTATCTGTGAAGCTTAAATCTGGTATTCCTTCTCTTCAGGAAGTTACCAGATTGAAAGATCAATAATCTTATAGAGGTAGATGATTAGAAGCAGTTCCTGACTTTATGCACGCTTCTCTAATGAGCATGGCTCCATTTGTGTAGCTACAGAATTGTCACCGCACAGAAGTAGGCTGTTCATCCGACTATGTCTGTGTCAGCTCTTTGAATAAGCAATCCACTTTTGAGTCTTTCTTCTGCCTTCTCCATGCAACTTTACACATTCTTCATTTTTACATAGTAATCCAATTCCCATCTGAATGCCTTGGTTGAACCTAACTCCATCACTCCCTCAGGCATTGCATTCTCAATTTAAATCTCTACGGTTGGAAATGTTTCTTCTCATGGGTCTCTTGCTTCTTCTTCCATTTGCCTTAAATCTGCTCTCTCTCGTTTTCCATCCTTCCAGAAGTAGGATTCTTTGTTACCCAAACTACTCTGTCTGGATCTCTATCGATTTTGAATACTTGTCCCAAACGTCCTCTCAGAATCTCACTAAAGGTACTCAATATTTCAGGTGTAATTTGCACATATTTTTATATTTAAAGTTTTCTTCTTTACCTGTATTAAACGTATTGCATGTAATACTCAAGCCCTTGCAAGAAACCTGTAACCACACTTCAGCTAATGCTGCTCTTGAGGTGCTGAAGCATGACCCATAGCGATGCACACTCTGAACTCCTTTCCACAGTGCCAGCAGTGGGAATTGGATAAAACTCTTGCCTCTGAGTTTTAGAAAATGGGATACAAATCTAGAGTGCCAGTACAATGTAGCACTGAGGGAGCTCTGTACTGCCAGATGTGCTGCCTTTTGATTGAGGTGTTAACCTGAGGCCCTGTCGACTTTCTCAGATCAGCATAAAAGATTCCACGGCATCTTTCAAAGAACAGCAAGGGAGTTGATTCTGGTATTCTGTCAAATATTTGTCACAGTGTCTAAAAAACGTTTCCAGTTATTATTAATTGCTGTTTGTGGGATTTTATTGTGTGTAAATCAGTTGTCTTTTTTTATGGTATAACTGTTAATACACTTCAAAAGTGATTAACTGTTTGGAGATATCCGTTATTTATAAAAAACTGACGTACAATCATGAGTTTTTGTTTTGCCATCTGTTGTCGCTCTGAGATTCTGCACAAGTCATCTTTTTAAGGCATGGTTGAAACTGTGTTTTGCTTATGTAAGCATCTCATTTGTAAACATGTTCTCTGATTTCATTTCACTATCTTTGGGTCAACACGTTGGCTTACTTATGCTGCTTTGCGTGGGAAAGCTTTTCAACGTTCTGGTTGTCCAGTTATAAAAAGGATATTATTAAACTGGAAATGATTCAGGAGAGATTTACCCAGATGTTGCCAGGTATGGAAGGTTTGAGTTATAAAGAAAGGCTAGTTAGGCTGGGACTTTTTTCATTGGAGCATAGGAGGTTGAGAGGTGACCTTATAGCTGTTTACAAAATCACGAGGGATATTGACAGGATTAATGATAGGTGTCTTTTCCCTTGGATGTGGGATTTCAATACTAGGGAGGCACATTTTTAAGGTGAGAGGAGACAGATTTAAAAAAGGCATGAGGGGCAACATTTTTTACACCGAGTGGTTTGCGTGTGGAATGAACTTCCTTAGGAAGTGGTGGATGTGGGCACAATTACAACGTTTAAAAGAATTTGGATACTTGCATGAATAGGAAAGGTTTGGAGGGACATGGGCCAGGAGCAAGCAGGTGGGATTAGTTTAGTTTGGGATTATGTTCGGCATGGACTGGTTGGACCAAAGGGTCTGTTTCCGTGCTGTATAACTCTATGGCTCTATGAAAAGGATATTATCATGGACTTTGACAAAGCTGAATCTGAAGTACAGTATGCTTTAAGATAACTGGATGGACTGCAGCATTCAAATGGAAGATATAATACAAAATGACATTTTAATGAATGAGCGAATTTAGTTGTATCTCTCAACTGGCCTGACTCATAAGCTCTACAAAGATGTCTGTGAAACATAAGCTTCTGTTATAACAATATTCAGTATCCTTGTTGGGCCTTCCTCCCCCTCATCAACTTGTGACTTTGCTGTTGATTTCCTGCAAATTGTCACTGGGGAAGTCGGCCTCTCTGCCATAAGGAAGTTTGATGTTATCCCACTAGTACTCTAAATGTGTGGAATTAAATACAGAGGTGAAAGGCACACATGTTTGCTTTGCAAAACAAAGCAGTAAAAAACATCTCAGCATGGAGTACTTTCCATTTGAAAGGATGGGTGTAACCATGGCATTAGCTGTATATCAGAACATAGAGTTATAAATTCATTGAATGAGACCAAGAGGCACGCTGTGTCCAAAGCATCTTGCTGTAAGGCAATCCAATCAATCCCATTTCCACCTTCAATCCCTTGGATCCTGCAAGTTTACTTCTCTCAAGTGTGCATTCAATGATGACAGGGTATAGGATTATGTAAAATATAAACATAGATATTAGAAACAGGAGTAGGCCATTCAGCCCGACAAGCCTGTTTCACCATTCAATACGATCATGACTAATTCTCCATCTTATTGCCATATTCCCACTTGGTGCTCCCAAGCCGCTCTTGGTGATGGGCGTTGAAGTTGTCCACCCAGAATAAACATTCAGTACCTCTATACAGTCGTTGCTTCCTCTGTATGGTGTTTAAAATGAATGAAGACTGAGGAGAACTGATTCATATGCCAGGTAGACAAACAGTGGGGAATGGAAGCTAAGTCATGGTGAGTAGATTTCTTTTCCCATGTTTGACCTGACACCAAGAGACTTCATCAGGTCCAGAGTTAACGCTAAGGACTCCCAAGCCAACTTCCTCCCACTTGTGTACCACTGCACCACCATCTCTGGTGGGACTGTCTTTGGGTGGGACAGGACCCAGAGACAGGGCTGATAGTGTCTGGGACATATTTATACTCAAGGACTCAAGCCTTATTGAAAATATCAAGCTGTTGCTCACCAAGGCCTTGGGATAACTGTTCCAATTTTGACACTTTCCCAGAGACGTCAGTAAGGAAACTTTGCAGGGTTGAAAGGGCTTTGTGTGCCTCTGTCGTTTCCACTACCTTGGCTGAAGTCAGGTGGTCAGTCTAGTTCCATTCCTTTCATCAGACCTTAGTGGTTAGACACAACTGAGTGGCTTGCTATGCCAGTTCAGAGTTAACAACATTATGATGAATCTGAATTCATATGTAGGCTACATCCAGTGAGGATGGCAGATTATATTAGCGCATAAAAATACAAGTGACTAAGTTCATGATCTGCTAGCAATTCACCTTGATATACAAATTTGGTTACTGAATTCACCTAACCAAACTTGAAGAGTGAAACAGAGTCCATTTTCATCAGATCTGTACCAATTTCTTTGTTATAATTTGTAAAAGTGAATTATCTTTTCTAAAACATTCATACTATTTCTCAAAAAAAGGTATATGCGATGTGTGAGTGAGTGAGTGATTCAGGGAGATACTTAGGAGTAGACTTTCGAGGTGAACATGTGAATAATTAATTTTCTTTATTTAAACACACAAAAGCTTGCTGCTGCGTTGTCAAATTGATCTCACACTCAGGCTTTAAGAGACAGAAGTCGCTGCTTATTGTCTGTAATATGTTCTTTGAAAAGGAAGAGATTTCAGTTCTCTCGTCTCTGTCCATAATGAAATCAACATCATGTATTAAAATAGTGCCAATTCAAACACTACACATGTGCTTATTATCTCTGGGACAGTAGGACAAGAATTTAGCATGCAATTCTGAATCACAAGTTCCTATGTAGCTTGTGCTTGATGTTAAGGTGAGATAAAAAGCACATAATCGGTAGATAAATGATGCTGGAGTGAAATTCTGACACCTCCACTATTTTTTTCCAAGCATTTCACAGAAGACTTGTGCAAACTCAGCTGTTTCTGATGGTTTAAGTGGAACTATGTTCCAGATAGAAGGGCTGACATTTGATAGTAGGGACAGATTATTTTGCCTGGCTACATGCATAAAATATCATTAAGTCATTAAAAAAAACTGCAGATGTTGAAGATCCAAAACAAAAAGTGTTGGAGAAACTCAGTAGGGATGGCAACATCTGTTGAGAGAAAACAGAAATAACATTAAGTCCAGTAACCCTTCTTCCATGCAAACACAAGACTCAGATCTGTCCTGTTAATTCCTCCCTTCTTACTATCCATGGATCCGAATCTCCTTCCAAATAAAACAATGATTTACTTGCAGTATTTATGTGGTGTCCTTTACACTGGGGAGACTAAACATGGCCTGCATTATTGCTTTATGGAGTATCGTAATGCAGAGTGCAAGCATGAGCCTGCCTCAATTTTGTTTAATGTTTGCTGCTTGTTGGATTTTTCTGATAGTTCCTTTCTTTATTGCTATATTTTACATTCGGATGTCTGCTATCTGGTCATTCATACCTCTTCTGGAAAGATCGGTTGTTACTTCACCGTGCTTATCACCCTTTGGGTTTTGTACCATGAAGCCTTTGTCATATAATTTCTTCCATTTTCCACCCTATCACTGGCTCTCCTTTTTGGTATTTTTCCAGCCTCCCCCTTTTTCACTTTCTCAAAAATCGATTAAATTTCTTAACTTTCCTCACTTCTGTTGAAGACCATCAACTCAGATGGTTAGTTCTGTTTCTTCCCACAGTTAACCTGCCAAGAATTTCCAGCATTTTCTGTTTTTAATTGGACAAAAAGAGTTTTGCAGAGATTTCAGGTTCCCATCGATACAGATAACTCTGACTGCCCACATATTGTCTTACGTACATTTTATGTGAACTCTACCATTTTCATCAACCTAAAGGAAGTTGGTTCCCTTAAAGTATAGCTGGTTTGCAGCCTTAGGTGGCTCATCATCTAGATAAATAAAACAAAAAAAAAACAACAAAGAACTGCGGATGCTAGAGATCCGAAACAAAAGCAGAAAATGGTGTAAAAACTCAAGGTCTGGCAGCATCCGTGGGAAGAAAGCAGATTTAATGTTTCAAGTCCGATGACTCTTCATCAGATGCTTCTATTTCTCCAGCAATTTCTGCTTTTATTTCATATCGTGTATATAGACTAACTGCTGGGTTCCTGACTCCAGTCTGGATTCACACACATGCATGTTCAGCCTACTTGCATGGCTATACCGTTATAAGGAATATCATGGAGCACACTATCAGCACACTGAAGCAAAGCTTCCCTTTCGACATAAGTGGAGTACTGCAGTTCTCAGCAGAGTGAATATCAAGATTTGTAGTGATATTCTACATGTACTGTAAAACTTGGCCAGCAAAAGGTAAACAGCCCTTAAAAACACATTTCAGACAAGAAGCTGATAAGCAGGAGGAAGGGATAAAAGTAGAGTGGAAGAAGTGAAACAGAGAGTGGAAAGGATGGAGAAAGGGAAGCTACAGCCTTTCTACCCAGCTTTTTTGAGATCAGATTATTCACAAGCAATACTAGTAGCCAAAGCCAAATTATCCTATTCATTACAAGCTCATATCTTCCCTCTGTCACACTGTCCTGTCTGTGACAACACAAACATAGTACTCAGCAGTATATGCATTTTCCAATACACTTTTAATAAATTCAATCAGAACGCAGGGAAATTTTTATAAATGTTAGTTTCGGCAACATCAGTGGTAAGAATGATAATAGAATCCTTACTGGCAGAGAGAATGGAAGAACTTCAGAAAAGGAAACATATAATAACGGACAGTCCCTTTAAAAGGGAAATTCTTGATCTGTCAAACCTATTGAAATTTTTGAGAAAATAGCAAGAAAAGGAGACAATCTTAATGCAGGACTGGGTAAGTTAGAATTTATCTGGACTGTCAAAAGTCCGTAATAGACAAGTGAATAAGGTTAGGGAATGTGCAGTCAAGAGACAAGTGGCAGCTAGATTCAAAACAGAAAACAGAATGGTTGGGCATTCAGGATGACAGAGGCAAGAAGTGCTGCTTGATAAAGGATCAATGCTGGAACCACTGTTACTGAGATCTAATGATTTAGAATTTGCAATCAAAATACATTAATTCTGAATGTATAGATGGCACAAAATTGGAAGGGACAGTCAAAGCTCAGAAGGATTTCAACAAATTAAACAGGGAACTTTAACTCACAGAAATCGGCAAACCTTGACAAATTAAATGCAATATAGACAAACATGAGGTGGTACATTTTGACAGAAAGAATAGGAAGGCCACTTATTACTTACAAGATACAAATCTAGGTGGGTAGAGGAGGAAGGGTTTTTTTTATATCAAATACTTCAATCAACTCACCTGGTACAGATTATTATATAGTTACAAAAGCAACAAACCTTACTTCTAAAGAGGAGAATTTCTTTAAAAAAAAGCAAGTTATGCTGAACTTGTATCAAATAATGGTTAGACTACACTTACACCATATAATAAGAAAGTATATTCAGGCACTAGAGAGGATGCAGGGAAGATTTACAAGGATGGTACCAGAAATGCTTGGGTACATATATAAATTTCTGATTTCCATCATCTACTCCATGATGATGTGCAACCTACAATCCTCACCAATGGAACTATCACAGACAGTAACTCGATGAAGACTGCGGTCAATCAAGGCTGTGGCTTTGCAGCATCTTCTGGACTTTCCTTGTCGCAATATTGTACCTTATCTCCAGTACATTACCCACAGGTGTAAAGTTAATCCACTAAACAAACAGAAAACTATTCTACCACCTTCCACCCAAAACCAAAACCATTCCAACCTCAGTCACAGAGCTTCAGTATACAGATGGGCTTTATGTGTGCCTTCAGTCAGAAACTGAGTATCATGTCATTGTTAACTCCTTCTCTGAAGCATGAGAGAAGATGGACCTTTAACTGAACAACTGGAAAACTCCTTCTTCATACCAACTCCCCCAGCAAATACCTTCCCCTATTGATTATGATCAATAGCAAGGCCCTGGAAAACTTGGACCCTTTCAATGCATTTGCAGCCTCTTCTCAGCAAAGACAGATGTAGATGATAAAATATTATCGTTGTTTCAAATGTACCACTCAGACTCTGACTGATTGAGAAAAAAATAATTTTTGAGGAAGACGATCTCAAAACCAAGGCTAAGGTCATTGTTTATCAGGTACCTACAGAAGGCACGAGGGAAATGCTACCAGATCTGTACCTTTACAAATCTTTCTATCTGCTGGCAAAAAAGAAGATCCAATGGCAGCACTCTCTCCCAAGCCAGTTTGCATAACCTGAAAGAATATTAATCATTTGAACCAGGCTCAAGTTTTAGGACATGTCATCCATGTGATTGAGACACTTTGTTAGTAATATGCAGGGGTGAAGTTGAAGTATTGGAGGCAGTACACAACCCTCCAAATAGGCCTTCTTCAAGCCTTTCATTGACCAGCCAGACACCTCCATGTGGCGGAGTTTGCCAGTCACACATTGATCTTATCAACCGTTCCAGAACCCATTGAACTGGAGTGGAAGTAAGTGACCTTCAATCCCAAGGGATTGCCTACAGGACATACATATGTATTAAGAAATGTTGAACAGATTGGGCTTTTTTATTCATAAAAAAAGAAGACTGAGGAGTGGCTTAATTGAGGTCTTAAATTATAGAATTATAATGTTAATAGAGTTTACCAGACTCTAGAGACACACAGTAAAGGTGCAGATCTAATAGAGGCATGTGTCAGATAGCAAATAGCAGGCTTGACAGCTGTCAATCACAGAAGCACAGAAAATAGGAGCAGGAGTAGGCTATTAGGCTTTTCCTCCACCATTCAATATTACCATGGCTGCTTATCCAACTCAGTACCCTGTTCCCACTTTCTCCATGTACTCTTTAGCCCTGAGAACTACATCTAACTTTGTCTTAAAAACATTCAATGTTTTGGCCTCAATCATTTTCAATGGAAGAGAATTCCACAGGCTCGCCACTCTCAGGGTGAATAAAAATCTCCTCAACTCAGTCCTAAATAGCTTACCTCACTTCTTTAGACTGTGACCCCTGGTCTGGACAGCCCGGTCATCGGAAAAAGTCCTTGCTGCATTTACCCTGTCTAGTGCTGTTAGAATTTTATAGGTTTCTGTGAGGTCCCACCCCCTCCCCCACATATCGTTCTTCTTAAAGGGATGGCAGTCATTGTAGCATCCTCTTAATTCACCACCGTTGGTAAAAGGCTCATTATTCTCCCACACTCATTCACGTTGGCTTAGACCTGCATTTGGTCCTGGCAGCAGAACCCATTGGAGTGTCAGTAAAACTTTGTGCAATATTTCCAGTTGCAACTAGAGGACATTAATGTAGGATAGTCAATAAGAAATCCAATTGGAATTCAGGAGAAAATTGTCACCCAAAGACTCATAAGAATTTGGAATTTTCTCCACAAAGAGTATTGAAGAGAATAATATTGATTCATTTGAAGGAAAGCCAGTCAAGCATATGGGGAAGTATTGCCCTCTGGGAACAATGTTAGTGCTGCTGATATGACACAAGTTCTTAAATCAAGCAGGAAAACAGATACAGGTGAGTAATAGTGGGAAGGAAGGGAGTCACCGGCAAAGGCTGGGGATTGTTCAGTATTAAATGTCCAGCTAAGGGCATCAAATTGGCAGGGACAACATTTACAGGCACCATATCCACCACTCTGACACCTGATTAAATACCCCGGTCACCGAACTCACCAATACAGGAGAGTGCACATGTTTCCTTGCCTCACTTCACAGCACCTCTTATAGCAATACCTCCTTTCTACTTGGGCCACAAACATGCTGATCAACACGGTTCAGAAATTCTTCCCCCTTTAATCTTCCTTCTTTAATCGAACATTAGTCCAATCGATATTTGGGTATTTAAGGTCCTTCAGTCTCAACACTCTATAGTCCTTGCATCTTTCTGTAATTTCACTGCAGATCAGTCCATCCATCACACTCTCATTATTTGGAGGCTTACAGAACTCTCCAAGTTGCTTACATTTCAACTCTAACCAAGTGGACTCCACTGTTTGCCACTCAAGGACATTCCCTCTTGCCACACAGCGATATCTTCCTTGTCAATGTTGATGTCTACCACTTCTTTTCCTTCACTATCTATTCTTAAAATGTTACACTCCTCGTACATTAAGCATGCAATCCTCACCATTATTAAGTAATGATTGTACTGTTGTCACCATATCACAGTTGCGCATTGCCAATTGTGTTTGTAGTTCACCAATCTTGTTCACTGCACCTTGTGCATTTACATGTATGCATTGTAATCCTGTCCTTGCACTTCTTACAGCCTTGCTTTACCTGGTCCTATCTATGTGGTATAACCTTCTTCTCTGCTACAGTCCAACCTTCTCACATTATGCACTTTATTCCATTTTTCTAAAGGTAGTTATATCTGCTGGTGTCTAAGTTCCTACTGGTATAGTTTAAACTTTCATTGACTACACGCTTGAATTCCCGTAACAGCTTTGCTGCAGATCCCTTTTGAATTGGTTTCTTCTATCCCAAAACTGGTTCCAATATCCGAAGTATCAGAAGCAGAGGGTACACGTGGACATCCTTCCCATCAGCACCAGTTATAGATCATAGAACCCCTACAGTGTGGAAAGAGCCCATTGATCTGCACCAACCCTTGGAGAAGTATCCCACCCAGATCTAGCACTCCATCCTATTCCCGTAACTGTACATTATACCATGGTTAACCCAACTTGCCTACACACCCTTGGATGCTATGAGCAATTCAGCTTGGCCAATCCACCTAATCTGCACATCTTTGGACTGTGGGAGGAAACCAGAGCACCCGAAGGAAACCCATACAGACACAGAGAGAACGTGCAAACTCCACACAGGCAGTAACCCAAATCTGGAAACCAAGCCAGGTCCCTGGCACTGTGAGGCCACCATGCTGCTCCAATATTTGAGACAGAGAAGTACAGTTGAGGCCCTTAGGTGGACAAATAATGCTGAAGACTCCCCCTTGCTCTCCAAGCCTTCCTTGTGATTCCACTCCCAATGTGATCACCTTTTTATAAACTGTTAACCCACCACTACTTACCTATGCTAAATCTTTCACAGCCTGTGTGCATTGATGGCTAGGTCAGTACTTGTTTCCCAGCCCTAACCAGCACTGGGGGTGATCATTATCCAAATGTCTTTGAAATGGTCTGGACTGGTTTTGACTGGTTTGGACTGGTCTTGACTGGTCTGGACTGGTTTCGACTAGTCTCGTCTGGTTTGGACTGGTTTCGTCTGGTTTCGACTGGTCTGGACTGGTCTGGACTGGTTTCGACTGGTTTGGACTGGTCTGGACTGCTTGAGATCCCACTTGTTAAGCTTTCTCACTGGAAATGACCTTTGGAACTCAATAATGCCTCTCTCTACATCAATGATATTTGTGTACCACAACTTTTTGATCAAACCCGCCCTCCCCAGCAAAATATTCTACATGTTTTCTATGATATCCTCCTCCCTGGCAACAGGAAGGCAACATGGTGGTTTAGTGGTTAGTGCTGCTGCCTCACAGCACCAGGGACCAGGGTTTGCTTTCACTCTCGAACGACTGCCTGTGTGGAGTTTGCACATTCTCCCTGTGTCTGCAAAGGTTTCCTCTGGGTCCTCCAGTTTCCTCCCTTAGTCCAAAGATGCTCAGGTTAGGTGGATTGGCCATGAGGAATACAGGGTAACAGGGATGGGGATGGGTCTAGGTGGGGTGCTCTTCGGAGGGTCAGGTGGACTTGATGGGCTGTATGGCTTGCCTCGAAATTGTAGTGTTTCTATGATTCTGTGAACACATCATTCAGCACTCACAATGATAGTGACAGAATTGCCTGTCTGTCACCCCCAATAATCTCCCATGAAAACCGTATTTCTAAATTTTGCTGTTCTCTCCTCCAAAGGCCCTTGGGCATTAATGCTATGGTACTCCTTCAGGCTATCATCACTGTTAGCAGCCTCTAATGCTGAGTGCCTGTTGAATAGTGGTATACACAATGAAGACTTCTGTACCACCAGCCTTTAACTACTTCTCTGGATAGCCATCCACTTTGTATTGTGATCCCTCACCACCTCTGGGATGACAATCTCCTGCAGTAAACAATGCAGGAAACTCTCTTCCTTCCTGATGCTTAGGAAAGCCGGACTTGAATTTGGAGCAGCAAGTGAGATTTCCTACACATATGGTTGCACAAGATGGGTGAAGATCTCCCATTGTAAGTGACAGGTCTCAGGTGCCCATTCATGGTGCAACAAACAACTGTGTTCCCAGCTGGAACCATACTTAAACTATTAATTTTAATAACATCCTTGTTTTTGTTCCATTTTTCAAAAATCCCTCTCATTATATTGCTGTCCAAGACATATTAATGACTGCACTGACATACTTAAATGTGACTATCAATTCATCACATTTCCCACCTTCAAATGTGTTTTGACCTTCTTCAACTGTAGGGAGGAAATGACTCTCTGCTATTTTCCAACCATCCTCTTCCTCCTATATGAAAGAAAAACATAATTATGTGTTGTTAAATTTTGCCAGGGTCACTTTGTACAAGTCAAGGCTTATTTTACATTTTTGATTTTTGATTTCTCCTTGGAAATTCTAAAGTAAGCTGTGTCTTACTGTTTTGTTTTTCGAAATGGTTCACCACAAAGCTGAAATTGCAATGTTGTAAGATTTCAAAAGGAACGTAGAACCAGACTCAGTGCGCTGATTGTTCGACAGCCTCTAATAAAATACCCCAAATTTTTGTAAGACTGAATGCAAACTAAAAAACAACTGTAAAAGGAGAAAATTTAACTTAACAAACTGAAGAACAAAATTCAAACAGTTTACTCAGCTGCTTGCTTGAAACAGACTTTTATTTTTAAAGTGCAGAACTTCCTTTGTTTTCAGATTCTTAAGCAAAAAAGTGCAATCTAACAGAATTGTGAATGTGTTTACCAGAGATTTAATCTCCCATTTGCTATACCAGGACTAAACCATTATACTATATGACTTACATGTATTATTTTGCTGAGGTTTGCGATGCAACTAGGATAGCACCAGAGTCCTGATTTAGATTGTCCATTTTCTGAACTCAGCAACTATGATTTTCACTAGGGGAGAGGCAATTGCAGTTTTCACATCCATGGTTTGTACAGCACCAGTCAAAGTGTAGCTTTCTTCGATCAGATACATGTTCCATCAGTACAATATACAAAATGTCATGTTTAGATTTTAGACATTTGAGCAAAAAGATCTAAAGCAGCCAGAATTATTTGGAGAGTCAGGGTAATCTTTTGGATAGGTCCAAGTATCTCTTTGGGACAGTTCCAGGTACCCCATGGGAGAGATTACATGTTCTTTGGAATTGTTAATAGTAGACATGATTGTACATCAAAAAAGCAAATAGGCTCATTAGAAGCTGTCAAGACATTTAAATCCTCAGGTTACTTTTTTTTTAAGAAATCTGTTGTGACTGCTTTCAATTTCTACAGACAGTTGTTGTAATAAGCCTGAGAGTTATTATGATAGGTTTTTAAATCAGTAAAGCAGACATCCTTTTGTTATCACGCTAGAGGCTGGAAGTTCAGTTTAATTGTTCTTATCACAGTGATAGGCCTTTTATAAAGCATGCTTCTGAACCCACAGCTTGGTTGCTTCCTTGGTAAGGTTCACCCCTGAATTAAATTTAGGACATCTGGGCATTTGCTACTGTGTCAGCTTAGAGACATTGCAAATGTTCCGTCTTGTGCAAAGAAGAAGGATCATCCAGAGAGAAGAGGTCTGTAACAGCAGAAGGTAAATTATTAGCAGACTCCAGGTAGTCAGGGCTGGAAGAAGTCCTGAGATGCTTAGAAGCTGGTGAGAATAAAACTCTAGCAATAAAAGGCTATGGGCATATAAAAGAGGAAAAAAATCCTACAAACCTGCCAAAGGCTTGAGTTTAGGCAACCCATGTTAATGAATAAGTAAGGTAAGCAATCAATTTGTTGTGCAGGTAAGGGTAGTGCTGAGATAAAGTGAAAGAACATTTTTTTCTACTATTTGTAATGATACCATTCCAATTGCTCTCACTTGTATAATTTAGTTCATGACTTTTTAAAAAAATTTTATGTAATAATCTTTTATGATTTTGTTTGTTAAAAGTACATGAACATATCGACGAAAGACTAGACTACATAGTAAACAAACATAAAAATAAATCTTTGGTCTATCAAGCCAGTTTCCACACTGGAATCTGACTGCCATTGTTACCATCAGCTGGGGTCAGAACAATATGCAGCTATAGCTTCCACAATATGCATATGTCGCATGTGTGCATGGACATATCAGAATCAATCATGTGGCCACTGAATAAGCCTTATAGCTTAGTTTCTGTTTGCTGTAATGACCTAAAAGCAGTCAGCTCAGTGAACAACTGCAGAATAAAGATATCACTGCTGCCATAATACCTGGCAATGATCTACATGATTCATTACCGATGGTCACATACAAGCTGGATTTTTTTTGTTCCAATATGGAGCAATGGTGACATTTGACAGCCACAAAGTAAGGTATGTGCAATCTTGGCAAAGTTGTCTGATGGCGAGACAGAATGAAATGCAGTTAGCTTTAATTGTGTCGAGGGCTTCAAAACTCTCACTCATGTAACAGTCAATGATAACCTGTGACGCGATGCAAATATTCCCAGCTGCCAGATACAAAAAGGTTCATTAGCATATTCAATCCATACAAGGCACCAGACACAAGTAGATTTGAAGCAGAGAGCCTGGATAAGAATTAACCAGGAACTTGTGGTTGATGGTCACTTTAAAGAGTGCTGATGGGATCCTTCTTGATGCTGCTGATGTGTTTATCTATTCTCGATTAGCAACAATGTGAGCAGGAGCACTGAGTTGAGTTGGTCTCAAATCAATGTCACAAACTGCTTGATGTCATGAGCTTCCCACTTTACATACTTTGCTATTCATAGCATGCAAAAGCCGTTGCCAAAATATCATCAGATATGATCCATCCCAAATGTTTAAGCACACACTGCAGATGCAATTTTGAAACTTAACAACACTTCCAATGTACAAAAACACAGGTACAGACGATCCCAATTTCTTCCCATTGCTAAAAGCCAGCTGTATACTCATTTTTCCCCCCAGACTTTGGTCTCTTTCAACACAAGCAACCACATTCACACATGGATAATTCCACTGCGCAATGAAGGTGAGTAGTGTTATTAAAGCACTGAAATATTCACACATTAAAGCATATCAATTTTATTCATATTATCATGTCTCTATCAGTTTAAATTTGCTTCAAAAGGGCTAACTCCTAGCAAGACAGTGGCTACCCGGGAAATTAAATAGGTTGATTAACCAAGATTGCAGCTTGAAAAAGGATGGGCCATATGTGACTTGACTTTACGCAGTGCTGTACTCCTTATCCTGAATAAAAAGGTCAGTCCAGAAGCCACCCACTGCAATGTTGCCTATCCAAAGTTGTTTTATGCTCAGCAAGGCATTTATTGAAGAGGACCACTCACTGTGGAGAGTGACTGGCCAATCTGATTGGCCGGTAATTCTGAAGTCCAAGCACAGCTTGGTTTGAGTGGGGCTGATTGGTGGGTCCACCGTCAGGACCCAAAGAAATGGAGGCTATGTGATCCAAACCGAAGGCCAGTGCACGTGAGGGGAGAGCTTGGACGACTGGCCCCATCGAGGGGTGTGAAGGACATAAAGGTAGGGCCAGGTCTGAGAGTTTGTTGGGGAGGTTTAAAGGGTAGTATATGACCTTGAAAGTGTTTGATTACATTAGGCAGTCAATTTGGAAACAAAAAATCTATTACATTTCAGTTAACTCTGCTGACCATGCCATGGCGTGATAAATACCACCACTATTTCCCTCACTCCACCCAAGCTGTTGGGGGCAACCGCAATAATCAGAAATGTCATCCTGTCAAAAGTATAAATGAGTAATATAAACAGAACATACATTTTTAAAATAATGCAGCCCAGTCAATGTTTTTGGTTCCAGTGTGGTTTCTAGATCAATCAAATATACATTAGCAGAACTAGTAACAAATGTGTTGTATGTTTCTTAGACATTATCCACAACCTAGCATTCCTCCACAACCTTAGAACCCTTATGGCAAACTAACAGTAGCAGAATGCAAGTGCCTGTGTGGAAATTCTCGGCCCAGCTGTCTGTGAAATGAGATCAAATAACAATTTTATGGAAAAATGCAGCGTAGTTCCCTCAACACAGCCACAACTAAAAAAAAAATGACCTGGCAATGGAATGCAGATGTATGCTGACCCACAATGGCAAAACACAATGGCTGTAACCTATCAGACTCAGTTAACTAACGAGGGGAAAAGCTCTGAACAGAATTCAACTACTTTCTCAAAGAGAGATGTAATTGCCCAGCTCCTCCTTACTGATTGCATAGGTACATCAGTCGAGTACGAGGAACAGGTTATCTGCCTAGTCACTCATTCAGATGTTGCACATGAAGATCACCAGGAGGGGAAAGAGAGCTAAACATCATAAAAAGTTCCTGCTGGTGGCACTGTTGTGTTTGTCAGATGTTTTTAAGGCAAAGTGGCAGGGTTGTTTTGGCTAAAATCTTGCTGCATTATTCATGCGTAAGGTACCTTCATTTGCTCCTGACCTTGAATTTTTTTTGCTTAAATTGATAGTGGCACAGCAAAAGTACCAAGGCATCTGGCATCTTGGAAAAATGACAAAGCCTACTGTCTCAGAGATAGTAGGAACTGCAGATCCTGGAGAATCTGAGATAACAAGGTGTAGAGATAGATGAACACAGCAGGCCAAGCAGTATCAGAGGAGCAGGAAGGCTGACGTTTCGGGTCTAGACCCTTCTTCAGAAATGGGGGAAGGGAAGGGGGTTCTGAAATAAATAGGTAGAGAGGGGGAGGCGGATAGAAGATGGATAGAGGAGAAGATAGGTGGAGAGGAGACAGACAGGTCAAAGAGGCAGGGAAGGAGCCAGTAAAGGTGAGTGTAGGTGGGGAGTTAGGGAGGAGATAGGTCAGTCCAGGGAGGACGGACATGTCATGGGGGCGGGATGAGGTTAGTAGGTAGGAGACGGGGGTGGGGCTTGAGGTGGGAGGAAGGACAGGTTAGTGAGGCGAGGAAAAGGGTCCCATCCTCCCACCTCAAGCCCCACTCCCGTCTCCTACCTACTAACCTCATACCGCCTCCGTGAGATGTCCATCCTCCCTGGACTGACCTATCTCCTCCCTAACTCCCCACCTACACTCACTTTTACTGGCTCCATCCCCGCCTCTTTGAACTGTCTGTCTCCTCTACACCTATCTTCTCCCCTATCCATCTTCTATCCACCTCCCCCTCTCTCCCTATTTATTTCAGAACCACCTTCCCCTCCCCCATTTCTGAAGAAGGGTCTAGGCCCGAAACGTCAGCCTTCCTGCTCCTCTTATGCTGCTTGGCCTGCTGTGTTCATCCAGCTCTACACCTTATTATCTCAAAACCTACTGTCTATTGCCTTAAGCAACGAGATTAAAGAACTGGGAAAGAAACATGGAAATGGCCAAGAAGCAGGATCAGGTAGAGAGAAAAAAATTAGAGAAGGAAAGAAAGATTGGACTAAGAGAGAGAGAAAAGGAGGCAGGAAGGTGAAGAAACAATCAATTTTTTTCTTTAATTTTTTTAAAGAATTAACTACATACAAGGATGAGAATCTACAATTCACTTTACACATCAGAAATGCTAATGGTATTGCATAAACACTTGCCAAGTTATTAAAAGTGCCCTTAGGCCATTAAGTACCACCGTTAACATTCAGACATGACGTTCAGCAATTTATGTGAACAGTGAAATTGTGTATTTCTATCTGCAGGTTATACAATTTACAGCTCACACCCAGCCCTGTTTCTGTCAGAACTTGCCGTCTGATTTGTGCATTAATAAAATTGAACAATCATTAATTTTGTATTAATAAAATTGAACAATCATTAATTTTCCAGCGCAATCTAGACCAATGAATCACAATGTTATCTGCCTGTAACAAACCTTGTCTTAGGCAACCTGTTTTATTTAAAGAGCATGTTGGGTCAGCATTGTGATTCATGAGCAGATATCTTGGCATAAATGTCCTAAAGGAGCATTTAATGTTGCTGCCATGGGAACATTACCACATCCCAAACTAAAATATTTGTCTGAAATGGAAATCATGATTTATAACCCAGATTACAAATACTGCTTTAATTTTCCAACTGGAGGCATTGCTATAAATGTTTCACATCTGGACTTAAAAGTGAACAAATCTATGTGGGTTGATGAAAAACAACAGAAGGACTTTTTCACTTTACATGAAACAGGGTTTAGTAAAATGCCTGTTTTTTTTTGGTGGTGATTTATTTTCCTTCATGAACAAACGTTTCCAACTCTGCCTGAATTCATTTCATCTGCCAGTAGCTCTGTCTCCAGCACATTTTTCTTGGAATAACTGGAACAGGGATGGAGGTATAGTTAAGGACTTGTTCTATTATTTCAATGAAATTCAAATGAGACAAACGCAAAATTCAATATATATCCCACCATTTGGAGATAATATCGGTGAATCACTAAGAACTTGTTACAACAGGTTTCACAAAGCAATCACTAGGGTCGGGCTACGACACGTCTCACAAAGACTTGGAGGTATGAAAATGTTGAAGGTGCTAATTGTTTTTAAACCAACCTTGGATTCGCAGAACAGAATCTCCCAGTCCTGTTACAACCAGTTTCTTTCCTCAGGCAGGCATCATAGCAAAGCTTATCAAGTTAATTTAATTAATCTCAATGAAGGTAGTTCTGCTATAATGTGTGTTTCGTTAACACGAATTGGCTGTAACGCGATTGATGAATAGTGGACTTTTTTGGATAACGTGAACTTTTTGTTGTACAGGTACAGCAATTTTCCTACAATGTGATTTTCTATGGCAATTTTCTATAGTGCGATTTTCTAGCACGAGGTCATGCAAGAGCAGAACTATTGCGTTACAGCAGAACTAACCTGTACTAGAATAGCACCTGGGGTTATGGATAAATCTTTGAGATGTCAAAACAGATCCAAGCCAGTTGGTGAGACAGAGACCAAGATATCCTTTTTTTTTCTAGATGAGGGGTTACTTTGTGTTTGAAAATCAAAAGGTTGCCCACGTGAGACAGATTAAGTGATTGCTTTTCATCTGGAGCAAAATGAGCCTCTGACCCCAAGATGAGTCTCTGGCACTCTCTTCCTGGGAAACGTGGTGGAGGTAGAGAACCTGAGTATTTTTGAGGCAGCAGTAGAGGGATTCTGGTGGGCGCAGAGGTGAGAGTTTGTTGGGGTTAGCTGAGAATAGTAATTTGAGGTTTCAGATTTAACCAGCCATGATCTGCAAAGGCACAAGGTACTGAATGGCTTAGTCCTGATTCTTGATCATATGTTTTTTTAAAGACAATGCATTTTCTTTTCCTGTATTTTTGATTGTGGACTAAAATGAGAAAAGAAATCTCTTAAAATTGAAGGATTGCTGAAGGATTACTGGAAGTTTTTGAAAGCAAGTAACCTGAAACTCACTGTAGGCACTGTTTAAATAGGTGCTGATTCAAGAAGTATAAGGAGGAGGTGCTGATGAACTGAAGCCAAGGATGTGTACAAGTGGAAATTTAGCCAGCAACATGTAGCTGATTGATCTAAGAACTAGTGATCAGTTATCGCTTACAAGGCCTTTTGTCTGCCAGCAATTACATGATTGATACTCAAGGGGCTGAACACTGTTAAAACTGAGCCCTGTGGAACACCAGTGGAAACCACATTCCATTCATAAAAAATATCCATTCACCATTACCAGAAATTGCTATACAAACTTAGCTGATCTGGCAGCATCTGCAGAAAAAAAGCAGAGTTAATGTTTTGGGTCTAGTGACCCTTCTTCAGAAGCTATAATCTTCCTAAATTATTACTTTTTGTTTGAAAGATGGCCATAGCTCTATTTTTCTTCTTTATCTTGCCCTCTATGCTACTACATAAGTAGGAACTCTAGATCTGCAGTACCACCCTTTTCTGTGTAGGATGTGTCGACTCCATGGTTACAGGATTTTGCTTTTGAACACCTCTCACTGATTTGTCACCAATTTTCCTTCAAGTAACTATAACCAGACCATCATTCATCTTTGTAACATTTGCTTTCTTCAACTTAGCAGTTTTACTTTCATTCTATCATAGATTTACCATCATTATGGAAAGTAACAAACTGTATTATGATCACCAAATGCAATGCAGTCATCCACTACTCTTCCACCTACCTGTCCAGTGTAAGTTCCAAAGACTTTATCTAGAATTGGGCCCTCTCGCATAGGATTTGTCACATATTGGCTGAAAAAGTCCTTTTCGATTCTGTGCAAGAACTTTATGTTCTCATATGTCTTTCAATGCTGTTTGTATCTTTGGGTAGTTAAAGTCCCCAATTATTACTACCCTATTGGTTTTATACTCGGACCTTTGCTTACTTATTTGCTTTTTGAACTGGCTCCCATTATTTGAGGGTCCACAGTACAAATCTAACCTGTGGCTGTCTCTTTTTTGTTTTTGAGCTCAACCCATATCACCTCATTTGATGCTTCAAATAGTAGATCGCAGCTAAGGTTTATTCTCAGTTAATAATACTGCACCCACACCTCGCCAATTCTCCCCTTCTATCCTCCCTGTAAACTCTTACAGACAGGAATGTTAGAACCTTAGAACCACTACAGTGCGGAAACAGGCCCTTCGGCCCAACAAGTCCACACCAACCTTCAGAGCATCCCACCCAGACTCATTCCCCAAACCCACCTAGTCTACACATCCCTGGACACTATGGGCAATTTAGCATAGCCAGTCCACCTAGCCTGCGCATCTTTGAACTGTGGGAGGAAACCGAAGCACCAGGAAGAAACCCACACAGACGTGGGAGAATGTGCAAACTCCACACGATACAGTTGGTATCGAACCCGGGCCCCTGGCACTGTGAGGTAGCAGTTCTAACCACTGAGCCACCGTGCCACCCTAAAAGTCCCATTCTGTGAAAGGATTTGTAAAAAGCGAACGTACCCTAGAAAATTGGTATCAGTCACCTCAGAGATGCATTCATAGAGTTATACAGCACAGAAACAGACTTTTCAGTTCAACCAGTCCACGCCGATCATAATCCCAAACTAAACCAGTCCCACTTGCCTGAGCATGCCTGTATTCCTCCAAATGTTTCTTATTCATGTATTTATCCAAATGTCCTTTATATGTTGTAACTGTAACATCCACCACGTCCTCTGGAAGTTCATTCCACGCACGAGCTACTCTCTATATAAAAAAAGTTGCCCCTCACATCTTTTTTAAAATCGCTCAACTCTGACCTTAAAATATGCCCACTAGTCATGAAATCCCACATCCTCGGGAAAAGTAAAAACTTCCAGTGTTTGGATTTCCACTGCTTTTGATCCTCTTGCCATATGCAAGGCAGAGTTGCATAAGCTGTTCCAGTGCTGCTGCACAGACAGAACAAAATCCAAAATAACAGAAATGGCCTCCGAAGTATTGGAAATCTCCCGCAAAGCAGTTGAAGTGCATACTTCGAACAGATCCTGTGTGTAAAAACCTTTCATTTAGGCAAAGAAAAGCTGTCTTGAATAAGTATTTAGAAGCCTTTCAGCCTGTCGATTGCATCATGTTCCGACCCTGGAGATTTTCAGACAATCTTGGAAGCACATGCACAAGTTTTAAAGCCAGAACATATGGATCAATCTTTAATAAACTGCCTTTTTAAGCTGTTTCAATCACGCAGCAGGTTCCTGTTGAATACTTGACATGCCTACTCTTTATCAGCACATATACTCGATGTGCCCCACTGCACCTGTTCCCCTCTATAAAGGGTTAAAAATGACCTGTCTTGCTCAATTAAGCCTCAACTCGAATTGCAAAGTGTGTGTGTGTGTGTGTGTGTGTGTGTGTGTGTTTGTCCGTAAGCCATTGTCATCATAGTCTCTCTTAATGCAATGGCGTGGAGGTGCTAGTGTTGGACTGAAGTGGACAAGGCCAGAAGTCACACGACACCAGGTTATAGTCCAACAGGTTGATTTGAAAACACAAGCTTTCAGACTTTCAGTCCTCCTTCAGTGGTAGTGAGAGAGGTAGTATCAGACACAGAATTTATATGTAAAAGATCAATGGGTCATACCACTGACGAGGATGTACTAAACGAACCTAAGATGCTGTTAACTTTTTAATCAGTTAGAAAATTTTGATTGATTAATATGTATATGTAAATCCCTAAATTCCATTGAAGTCACTGTCCTGAGAGAACTGAAGGTTTCATAAGTGTAAAGAAGAGGTGACACTTTAGGTCAAACAATGCATGTTAGGTATGAGGTCTTGTTCAGAACCTGTTTGTATTTTAGTTTGGAGTTAGACTGGTTTTATTTCTAACCCACAACTATGACCAACATTCTACTATGAATGATGTTAGAAATGGGAAAAAAAGCCTGCTGATGTAAATTTTCTTCCACTGCATTCACATCATTCCACAGGCTAGCTGCTAAAGCAATGAGCTAACTCAACAGTATGAAAGACAAAACAAAAACAACGTGCTGGAGAAATTCAGCTGGTCTGGCAGCAACTATGAAGAGAGAAACAGAGTTAATGTGCTGAGTCCAACATGACAGTTCTTTAGCATCCATGGTATTTTGTCTTTAATAGGCTGAAGGGTACCTCAATAATTGTGTGACTTTAATTTGAAAATAAGCCATTTTCTTTGAATATTTCAGCAATTCAGGCCCTCATGATTTAATCTAATTTTAGATTTTTTGTTTAGAAAGTGTTTTTTGCCTCAAGTTTGAATAAAGCTATTCGGATTTGAGGACAATAAAGTTTTAGTGAACTTCAGTTTAAATGATACAATTAAAATAGTGGTTATTTAACAGATTAATAGGGATAGGTCTGGAATCAGAAACATGAATCCTCAGGCAGATGCCATACTGATAGCAGCCATCGCTCTGGCAGAGCTGCCATTTAAGACAGCTGCTGACCTCTGATTGGTCAGTAACACTCAGCACACGCTGCATCTGCCCTGTGGGGTCCTTGATCAGGCCTTGTCAGGCCCATTGCTGACCCATCACGTGCCTGCTTCGCACATGAACGGTAGGCTTTCCCAAAGAGAGGTGAAATGTGGCTTTTGCTGCCTCCCCCGAGCTAACAGCCAATGCTCCATAGACTTCCACAAGATCCCATTCAATGGTTCATAAGTCATGAGTGGACTCAACCGGGACAAGGGAGAGGGATGGCATACATGTCAGCTCCATAGAGGGTGGGATCACACACTAAGTTCTGCTGCACAGGAGTCAGATGAGGATTTTAAAGGGGTGGAGCATAGTAAAAGCTATTGTGGACAGGCACACAGAAATGCTTGGTGTATTGGTTAACTTGGCAGAAAGCCTGCTATAACTATCATGGAGCATGAAGGAGTCTGCTTCACCCTCGGCACAGGGATTTGGAAAGAGTTTGGACACCATCCCTTCCAGCATAGAAATGATGCCAACTCAATGAGAACAGTCGCAGGCCCAACAATCATGCAGTATCTAGTGGTGTTGCATCAGCTTTGACTGCAGCACTAGCTGAAGGCAATCAATATCTGACTGCTGTGGTGAAAGGTCAGACTGAGGATATGAAATCTTGTTACTAGACTCCTCCTATCATTGTCATGGATAACCATGCTCAAAGGGGCTTGGAAAGTCTCACAGCAGTCTATATTCCATCCGTTGGCTACGTCAGTGGAGGTACCACTCCAAGGAATGGCACTAGTTCTGTGCAGCATGACCCTGCAAGTCCTCTCTCAACTTCCTAGCACTGCACTATACCAATAAGCCAATTAGCCAGGCATCCCACACTATTGCCAACTATGTCAAGGCGGTAGAGTACAAAGCTAGATCTTCTGGGCCTGAAGCTGAGGAATTCTCCTTCAAAGCCTCTTGCAGTCTCTTCTTGCCATGCTGCAGCTACTGGAAAAGCACTGCATAGCAGGACAACAGGCAAGTTTCTAGATTTATTTGACTTTCTAAAATAGCGTACGATAGCTGTTGGAATTTACGATGGATACAAAGACTTGTGAACTAATGAAAACAATTTTATAATCAACAAAATAAGATGCCAGCAAAATCAGTCACATCCCTGGAGGGAGAGAGATTCTTGCCAAATGATGAAAGACAGTACATACGAATACAATATTCTTGCACAATTAACATCAATCAAAATCTAAATCATAACAGCTCACTGTTATATTAAAAAACATCATTTCTCCAGTTCACTCAGAATTGTTTCGACATTAATGTCTTCTGGTTGGCTGTAAAAAAATAACCTTCTCACCATCTGATCCCATCACAGTCTTTCAAATTGTGATCATTTTAGCCATAAGTCATACCTTACAGAGGAGGCCCATCAAGTCTCTGCTAATTCATCTACATGAGTCCCACTTTCCAGCACTTGGCCAACAGCCTTGAATGTTATGACAGTTCAAGTGTTAATTGCATGCTTTCCAAAAGTTGTGAGGCTTTTTGTCTCAACTAGCATTTCAGGCAGCGTCCTCTTGACTCCCACCACCCTCTGCATGAAAAACATTTTCCTCAACTCCCCTCTAAACCTCCTGTCCTTCACCTTAACATTATGTCCACTGGTCATTGACCCTTCAGCTAAGAGGAAACTGCTGCTTCCTATCCATTCTGTCCTTGCCCTTTATAATCTTATACATTTCAATCAGATCCCCTCTCAGCCTTCCCTGCTCAAAAGTAAACAACTCTGAGCCTATCCAGTCTCTCTTCATAGCTAAAATGGTATAAGCCAGGCAATGTCCAATTGAATCTCCTCTGGAACCCCTCCAGTGCAATCACATCCTTCCTGCAGTGCTGTAACCAGAACTGCAGACAGTCCTCTACCTCTGACCTAAACAAAGTTTTGTAAAGCTCCAACATAACCATCCTGTTCTCATAATCTGATAAGGGTAAGAGTCCCTTTTTTCTTTTTAACCACCCTATTAACATGTTCTGCAACCTTCAAGGATCATAAGAACGAGGAGTAGGAGTAGGCCATCTGGCCCTTCAAGCCTGCTCCACAAATCTATGGACAAGCACCCCAAAATCCCTCTAAGCTCCTCACTGTTCTATTCATTATTGCACGGAAATATTCAGGAATGAGTTCCAATTTTAATTCTGTTGATTCAATAAAGTGAGTTTCACGAACATTTTGCAAGGCTGTCATTGGCCATATCTAAATTGCCCCCTCAGCCCAGTCAGTTTCAAAATGTTGGAGGCTACGCAAAAGGAAAGAAAAATCTCAAAAGTGAGCGTTCCACTCTCCATTAGGGTCAATGTAGCAATTTTATTCTTTTATATATTGCAGAAGAATTACAGAAGTTGAAAGAGGGCTGCAAGTACTCTCCTGTTTGTATATATCATATGAAGAAAGCTACTATTGATTGGACTTTTGCGTTCATCTCAGAATTTTCATCAGCACTAACTAATGGACAGTTGTTTGAGTGCTAGTGACAGCAAGTAAAACAGACAAAATATCCGATTCAAATCACAACTGATAAAATACTGTTAGATATTAAGCAGTACAGGTGAATCCCTAGCACAAGAAAGACAGCTTTCTTTTGGGAGAGACCAGCACCACTGAACCTAAGAAAAATTTAAGACAAAACCCAACATTTGGAACATTACCTCTTCATTGGCTTTCCCTTTCTTCTTTTTGTTCTTCTTCTTCTCCCCATTTTTCTCCTTTTTCTCTTTCTTTTTCTTCTTCCTTCCACCTTGTGCAGCAAGTTCTTGAAGCACCTGAGTAAAGTGGATAAATTATTAAAGCACAAGTTAACTTCTTTAAAAACCCTGCTTTTTTAAAACAAGATTAGAGACCTTGCAGAAGGGAAGAAGAACAAAAAACAAGAGGGAGCATTCTGTCCCCCTTCAAACAAAATGCATGGACGCATGGAAGCATATTAACTAGGTATGCATTGTTAGTCAAATACCTTCATTCAACGATAATATTATGCATTTTTCATGCTGGCTGCTATTCCCATGTCTCAAAAGATACAACATTTGTAAGATGGCTATGTCATTGTTTTTAAATTCCAGCTAAACTGAAGAAATGAAAGGATGCTTCAGTTGATTTACTGAAAAGAAGATGCCATCACATCTGTACTGACAGTGCTACCTTCCCCACTCCCGAGCTATCTATTCAACTCATGGGAAAAGGGTAACAACAAAGTTATTATGGTTTTGAAGAGGAGTCATATCAGACTTGAAATGTGAACACTTTTGTTTCTCTCTCCACAGATTCTGGCAGAGCTGCTGAGTTTCTCCAGCACTTTCTGTCTTTGTTATAAATGATAACGAGGTTCTGATTAATGTTGGCAGGACCTCTGCATCGACGGCTTTGCTGGGACCTTTGACACTTTTTGGCTTCACCTGCACTATTCTCAATTCCTTGTAAATTTTGGGGCCAATAAATTCAAAATCACAACTTGTAATGTTTGAATTTAAATGTACAATAACCAATCCAGTACAGTACTAGAACTGTATATTGAAACACCCATCTTAATTCAGATAAAAAGTTATAATCGAGAAATGGCAATAACGTGCAACAGAATGAAAGCTCTATCTTGATCACAGGATCACTGGTTCAAAGCTGCAAACTATTCTCAACAAGATTTACTGAATAGAAACAGTTAGCAAGAAACTTGGATGAACTTTTCTTCTCTTTAGTGTCCTAACTTGAAAACTATAGCTTGCCTATTGACGCCACTGATATTACCTGCATGCATGTTGAATTTTAAGTTATATGGTAGAACACAATAACAAAAGTCAACATACTGGTGTTTAAACAATTCCAGTTTTTAGCCTGATATGTATCACAACAAATACCTGAATACAACACTTCAGTAAATCTTGAAAATTACCTCTTGTGGAGTCTTTGAAGCAAAAATAGCTGCGGAACCTCCTTTCTCTTCATCAGGGAAATCAGGGAACCTCCCAGTTGTGTTTCTGGATTGAAGAAACAAATGTCAACACTTAAAAAGCAGCAACAATTCCCCAAATTAACCAAGTGTTAATATCGTGGAGTATGCAAGAAAGTAAAAATTGGAGGTGCTGTTTTCTGGCAATGAACAACCTCTGAGAGCCCAACCCTCCTGCCTATTCAGATGGAGCAGGGCAGAGGTACATTTGGTGCTGCCACCTCATTCAAGACAGCAGCATTGGGTCAAGTGGCTCCAGAACTGTTGGCTGTATCTCACTTTATGTAGAAAATAGTAGTGTCATATTGACAGTATGGCATAGCATCAGAGCCATTACAAGACAAAGGGAAGCTATCAAACCCATTGACTCTATGTTGGCTTTCTATAAAGCAGTCAATTCAGTCCCAAAGTTCTCCTCTATCCCCTTGATTTTACAAGAGTAGATCTCGAAGTTCTCATCTAATTTCCTCTTGAAATTATTGATGAGAGTTTTTCCACCATTCTACTCTTGCAACATATAAGAAACATTTGGATGAGTATTTAAAATGCCAGGCAAAGTAGGCTGTGAACCAAGTGTAGGCAAATGGGATTAGTGTAGTTTGGGGTATACTGGACAGCATAGACATAGTAGGCCGAAAGCCCTGTTTCTGTTGTCTGACTCAGTGACTCACAATCTTCCGAAAATGTGGTGACTAGAACTGGATGCAGTGCCCTAATTGGAGCCTAATTAGAATTTTATCCATATAACAAAATCACAGGATTGTCATGATGCAGAAGTGAACCATTCATCCCATCATGTCTGTACTGACTCTCTGAGCATTTTAACTTGGTACCAAACTCCTGCTATTTCCTCAGAACTGTGCACAATTTAAAGCATCCAATGCCCTCAATTGAACCTGCTTCCACAACATTGCCAGAACGCAACTACTTGCCATGCGAAGTAAATTTTCGTTACCTTACACTTAGAAAGCACTTTAAAACAGTGCCTTCTGGTTCTCTATGATTTTAAACCAGGGGTGGTATTTCATGATCTACTATATCCAGGTCCCTTATGATTTTGCAACTTCTTTGTAATAACTTGCCTGCTTCTATACTCAGAACTCTCTTTATGAAACCCAAGATGCCAAATGCTAATTATTGTATGACAGATCGGGGGCACAGGCGGACTGAACTCTCGAACTCCTCACCATTCACGATGACATTTGTTTTAAAATGACCCACAGCAACACACATACACACTCCCTTGTCTTTCTTGTAATTCATGTAAATATTAAAGCCCAGTGAGGGTTCCTTCATTCAGCAGTTTAAGCTCCGGCGTGTTCAGATAGCTGAAGGCAAGAGTTGCAGAATTCATTTCAGGTGGTTGATGACAATACAAGATTGTGTTGATATAAAGTTGCTTTGCGGGCAAATAGAAGAATCCTCTGGAAATAGGATTCAAGGAGACTTGAACAGGCTGTTAGCTAAGTTCATAGCATTTTATCCGGACTGGAAGTTAAAAAAAAAACAGACCGAGACAAGCACTCAGGAATTTAAATTAAAGCACTTCAAACACCAGAGGAATTTTGATGCAACTTTGCCCAGGAATGAGTCAGTTGGATTAACAAAGCCAACTCTGTACCTTTGGTCTAAATTCATTGTTCAGCTTATGGAGCTAGATGGTTGTTACTAGTGTCTCTGTAGACATACTGACTATCAATTAGGTTTCTTTATTTTCAAGACTGAAGGTTGGTACTATCTTTTATTTTGCTGTACTTGTGACCCAATAACAATAGATGCAAGGTTTCACAAAGGTCACCGTTTAGCTTTGTCTTTGTAATTATACTGCTTGAAATTTCTGGAGCTGTAGCCAACTTGAAAATTATGTGATCAGTAGCAGCCATTTCAGTCCAGCAAAGTCAATTTTTATAGGAGCATAGGAACAGGAGTAGGCCATTCAGCCCCTCAAACCTGTTCAGCCATTCAATGATATGATAGGTGATCTATGGCCTAATTCCATATACCTGCCTTTGTCCCGTATCCCTTAATACCATTGTTAAACAAAAATTTATTTATCTCAGATTTAAAGCCAACAATTGATCTCGTATCAAATGCCATTTGTTGAAGAGAGTGCCAAACCTCTACCATGCTTTGTGTGTAGCAGTGCATTCTAACATCTCTCCTGATTAGTCTGGCCCTAACGTTTAGACCATGCCCACCCTTCACCCAATTCTAGAATCTCCAACCCGTGGAAATAGTTATCTTTATCAGCGTCTTTTCCTGTTAATAGCTTAAAGGCTTTGATTAAATCACCCTTGAACCTTCTAAATTCCAGAGAAATCAGGCCTTATTCATATATCTCTCCTCATAACTTAACCCCTGAAGTGCAGGTATCTTTCTTGTAAACCCAAGCTATATCCTTCTGAAAGTGCAGTGGCCAAATGCTCACAGTACTCCAAGTGGGATCTAACCAGGGTTTTGAATAACTGCAGAAGTTCTATGTCCTTCTACTCCTCTCAATATAAAGGCCAGCATTCCATTATCTTCTCAATTCCTTTCTGCAACCCAATGCCCAAGTGTCTTTGGACATGCACCATATTTAACTTCATAGACAACAAAGTGTGGAGCTGGAGGAACACAGCAGGCCTGGCAGCATCAGAGGAATAGGAAAGCTGACATTTCGGGTCGGGACCCTTCTTCTGAAATTCTGCTGTGGTCCTCTAGCTCCACACTTTTTTGTCTCTGACTCCAGCATCTGCAGTTCTTGCTATCTCAGTTATTTAACTTTACACTTGCTGGAAAGTGCCCTGATCTATCCTTTATCGGTTCAAAATGGAAAACCTCACCATTACTTACAAAAGTATAACTTTGTTTACACAATTTAGGTTATTTTATGTCTTGTGGACATGAAAGTTACTTACACTATCAATACAGACACAGGTACAGCACATCAAGTTCTAGGACATGTTTTAGAACAGTGCTGTTACATCTACATTGCCTCTCCATGTCCCACCTGCCACAATATATCACCTCACTGTTGCCGGTGTTAAATTCCATTTTCTCCTTGCGTGCTCATTCTGTTAGCCTATGTTCTGTTTGCTGTTGATTAACATCCATTTGCTTTCTACGTCTTGAAGTTTTGTTACCATCAGCAAATTGTGAAATTTTACTCTGTATACCAAATTCCTAGTGAATTATACAGATCAGTGGTCCTAACATGGAATCTTAGGAAACATCACTGCCTGCCATCTAACAATCTGAAAAATATCCAATTACTCCAACTGGCTGTTTTCTGTCCTTAAGCGTCCTTACACTATTGACACTTCCATTCTATGAGCTTCAACTTTATTAATCTACCTTTTGTGGTACTTTATTAAATGCTGTATTGAAATCCGCGTAGGTGACATCAACTGCAATTTTTTCACCAACCGTTCTGTTGCTTCATCAAAAAATTCAATTAGACTTGTCATGCCTAATCTGTCTTTTACTGGTCTGTGATGGTTCTCCTTAGTGTGGTGCCACTAGGATCAATGATGTAACCTTAGCTATCTACAATCTATATTCATAGCCGAGGAGGTATAGAAAGAAATGTAACTAAATTTGCAAATCATACAATATTAGGTGTGAACACCTAAGAACACAGAAACTGCAAAGCGAAATGGGAGGTAGGTTAAGTGAGTAGATAACAAGATGGCACATGAAGTCTAAAGTAGGGATGTGTCAGCTTATGCACTTGGAAAGTAAGAAGCACAACATTTATAAATTATGTTCAGAGGTACTTGGGGCACTCATACAAGGAACACAAAGTTAGAAAATAGGTATAGTAAGCAATTGGGAAGTTAAATGGCACATTTGGCCTTTATTGGTAGAGAATGAGAGGACAAGAATAGGAAGTCTTGTTAAAATTTTACAGAGCTTTAGTGGAACCGCTGCTGAAGCAGCGTGTGCAGTTTTGGTCCATTATTAAGGAAAGATATACCATAAAAGTTTTATTATCCGGTATGTGAAGGGCGTAGGAATACAATGGAATACAGGACAGTGCTTGTGGCATGAACTTCAAAAAATAAAATATAAACAACATGCACAAACTCAGGAAGTAAAGAACAGTAATATTTTTACTTCTATTCATTAACGATATCTACAAATGTAAACAAAAATCTCACAAAGTATAGCAGGCTAGATGACTGGGCGTCAGTACAAGTAAGCATAAAATAATTTATTAAATAAACTCCTTATCTCAGTTCAAAGACTTACCTTCTATTTTTATTGATTAGAGTGAAGAATTGCAATTGCATAACCTCTTATTCAGTGCAACAGTCTGCCTTTCATTAAATTCAATCAGTGTATCAAAAAGACATTTATGTAAGTTATTTCCTCCTCTTCATGGAATTCCTTTTCAGGATCTTTTATCTTTTGAGGCTTCACACTGTACACAATTTCTGCATCACTAAAAGTCTAAGTCAATTCAGACTCATGCCAGCTTCAATACTTTCATGTAATTTTGTGAAGTGTATTAGTTAGGTGCGCTGAATTCACTATTTCCACCATTTCAGGTATTGTATTTGTTCTAGGTCTTGATTAAATATTTCAACATCATCAATATCAGAACAGCCTTAAATTCAACAAACATAATACAGGTAACAGGTTTCTCCAAGTCGTCCTCAGGCAACATTTAAAGCTGTAATCTTTATTCTATAAACAGACTGAAAGTCTTGTATAGAAGCTTCATGGTTGATTAAGTTTCTCAGGAAGCCTCCTGTGTAACAGCATTTCGTATTCTGGATAACATCGTGGACTATATGTTGAATTAATGAGTAGGCAGGAAATCGGTAAAAATATGACCAATTACTAACTCAGATTCACGAGGGTAAAAAATCAACAATGCACTAACTTTCTAACCTTCAGACTGGCCTACTTTTCTAGTATGTTCTTTCGCTGTAACTGGGCAAACATGGTGAAATAACTATTCTTGAAAAATTGCTTTTCATTACTGTGCCCTTGTTATTTAACGTAACTGTGCAACATGTCTAAGCAGCCTCAAAAATTAAATGTTCCAACCATCAAAAAGTTTTACATTGTGTGAATCTGCAATATTCACATATCTAAGCACTGCAATTCCATCTTTATACTATTTAAAACTTGTAGAGCCAGGTCCACTCTCACCTGTTAGCGTTGAATTTGGCAAACAGTAACATAAGCCAGTTTCAAGCGCTTTATAAATGTAATGAAGGAATAGAATATGTTCAATAACTATTTTGTGAAAAAAAGTGTTTTTCAGCAGCTTCATGGTCACCTGATTTTTGTTCACTCAACTCTCGTAACCTACTAATACAATGCAATTCAAAAGAAAAAAGCCATCCACCAGCAATGGACAGAGATCAGTCAATATAATTTTCTCATTTTATTTTGGCTTTTTTAATGAGCATTGGGCTAGAGATTGAGGCACTTCTGAAATTTTCAATGAAACCCACTCATGTAGAACATGATCTAATTGTTCAAAATTAGGTGCATGGAGAGTATCGCATCCTTTAATAGATTTAGTTTATTCAGAAATCACGAAGAACTTCAGCAGTTTTTCTTTTTGACCTCTGCTATTGTGTACTGTGGATGAACGCACGTTATATTCTGTCTCAAAATCAAACCAAATCAGCCTCACCCTGCTCCACCCTTTAACAAGATCATGGATGATCAGACTGTCAACTCAACTCCACATTCATGCTTATGACTGATAACCTTTCACTCACTTGATTACCAAGAATCTATCCATTTCTGCCTTAAAAATATTCAAAGACTGCTTCCACCAGCATTTAAGGAAGATAATTGATAATCCTTTGAAAAAAAGAATTTTGCTGCATCTCTGTTTTAAATGGGTGACCCCTTATTTTTAAAGCATGAATCCTAGCTCCAGATTCTCCCACAAAAGGAAACATCATCCTCACATCCACCCTGTCAAGATCCTTCGGGACCTTTTATGGTTAAATCAAGTCATCTCCTACTGCAGTGAAATAAGCTTAGCCTGTCCAATCTTTCCTCACAAGACAAGTTCCTCAGGGTAGTGTCCTCGGCCCAACCATCTTTAGCCGATGCATCAATGACCTTCCCTCCATCACAAACGTCAGAAGTGGAGATGTTCGCCGATGATTTCACAATGATCAGCACTATTCGCAACTCCTCAGATACTGAAGCAGTCTACGTTCAAACGCAACAAGATATAGACAATATCCAGGTTTAGGCTGACAAAGTGGCAAGTAACATTCATGCCACACAAATGCCAGGCAATGACCATCACCAATAAGAGACAGATAATCTAACCACTGCCCCTTGACATTCAATAGTGTTACTGAAATAACTGCTGAGGATGGTATTCCCTCATCAATTTACCCTTTACTTACACGTGGAGAGTCCTTTACACTGATCCAGCTCCCTCAGTGCTAGCTCTCAGATTGAACAGAGCCTCTGACACTCCTGTTTATGTCTGTCAGCCAGGGCTCCCTGATTACACCACATTGACAGAATATGAGTTCCCTGATTGAGGCTATGTGGTCTACCTGGCTGATCTTGTTACAATCACTACTGTTACCATCATGAATCCCTCATTATCAATGTCCTTAGGGTTACCATTGACCAGAAAATCACCCTATAATACAAGACTACGAGTGGAGGTCAAAAGCTAGGAACGCCACAGTGATTAACTTAACTCCCAATTCCCTCAAGCCTGTCCACCGTGTACAGGCACAAGTCAGGAGTGTGATGGAGTATTTCCCACTCGCTTGCAGCTCCAAAACCACTCAAAAAGCTTGACACCATACAGGATAAAGCAGCACGCTTAACAGATACCACATCCACAAACATCCACTCCCACTAATGCTCCATAGCAGCAGTACGTACTACCTACAAGATGCACTGCAGAAATCTATCAAAGATATTTAGACAGCATCTCCCAACACATGAGCAATTTCATTTAGAAGGGCAAGGACAGCAGCTGCATGGGAACGCCACTAGCCGCAAGTTCCCTTCAAGCCAATCACCATCCTGACTTGGAAACGTATCACCGTTCCTTCACAGTCACTGGGTTAGAATCCTGGAATTCCCTCCTGAGGGGCATTGTGGACCTATCTACTGCACATGGACTGCAGTGGTTCAAGAAGGCAGCTCACTGCCACCTTCTCAAGAGCACTGAGGGATGGGCAATAAATGCTGGCCATCCAGCAATGCCCACGTCCCACAAGTGAGAAAAAAAACTCGTCCATTTCAGATATCAATCTGGTAAACCTTCTCTGAACTGTTTTTAATGTACTTTCATCATTTCTTATGTTTATTGACCAATAGAGTGCCTAGTCCTCCAAATATGGTCTCAAGTGCTCTGTATAACTGAAGCATAACCTCCATGGCCTTGTAAAAACTGAAAGAACTGCAGATGCTATAAACCAGAAACAAAAACAGAAGTTGCTGGAAAAGCTCAGCAGGCCTGGCAGCATCTGTGAACAGAAATCAGAGTTAACGTTTCAGGTCTAGTGAGCCTTCCTCACTGGGTCACCAGACCCGAAACGTTAACTCTGATTTCTCTTCACAGATGCTGCCAGGCCTGCTGAGCTTTTCCAGCAGCTTCCGTTTTTGCCCCTAGCTTTGTATTTGATAACCCTTGCAAGAAACAATACACTTTTCAAACTACCTGTTGTAGCTACAAACTAACTCCTTATGATTCATGCACCTTGAATCCAGATCACTCTACATAACAGAGCTCTGCAAACCTTCACCATTCAGGTAATATGCTTATCTTTTATCCTTCCTGCCAAAGTAGACAATTTTGCATTCTCTCACTTATATTCCTTTCGCCAGATTCTTGACTACTCACTTAGAATCACAGAATCTTTAGAGTGCAGATAGAGTCAATTTGGCTCATCGAGACTTAACCAACCCTCCAAAGATCATCCCACCCAGACCCACTCCCTCACCCTATCCTGGCGTTAACCATGGCTAATCCATCCAGCCTGCACATCCCTGGAAATGACATGGGAAATTTAGCATGTCCAATCCACCTAACCTGCTCATCTTGGAACTGTGGGAAGAAACCGGAGCACCTGGAAAAGATCCATGCAGACCCTAAGGAGAACGTGTAAACTCCACACAAGCAGTCACCTGGGGCTGGAATTGAACCCAGGTAGCTGGTGCTGTGAGGCGGCAGTGCTAACCACTGTGCTGCCTCTATGTAACCCATGTCTGTCCTCTATATGCCAATAATCTCTTCACAGCTTACTTTCTAGCTTTTTTTGTTAATCTCAGTAAATTTGGCATTCATAACTTTTGTCCCTTCATCCAAGACACTTATATAAATTGTAAAAAAGTTGAGGCCACAACACTGATCCTTGTGGCATTCATTATGTCTTTCCATCTGCAAAAAAACATATTGGTACCCTCTCTATGCTTCCTGTTAGCAAGCCAACCTTTAATCCATGGTAATACGTTACCCCTACACCATGAGCTTTTACTTTCTATGAAAAGCTTTGACGTGGCACTTTATCAAATGCCTTCTAGCAATCTAAGTCCTGTCCATTCATCAGTAATTCATTACCCACAATATATGTTCTTTCCTCAAAGAACTCCAATAAACTTGTTAAACATGATCTCCCTTCCACAAAAATATGTTGATAGTGCCTGAATCCCTTGAATTTCTCCAAGGCTGCTGTAACATTTTCCTTAAGACAGATGTTAAGTTAATTGCCCCGTAGTTTTCTGCTTTCTGTCTCTCTCCTTTTTTGAACGTTGGAGTTGCATTTTCTATGTTCAAATCATTATCCTGAATCTATGGTGTTTGTAAGATTAAAAGCATTGCTATCACATTAGCTATTTCTATTAAGACATTAGGATGCATCAGGAACCAGGCACTTATCAGCTCGCGGCTCCAAATATTTACAGTACCACTTCTCTGGTAATTGTAAATTTCTCAATTTCCTCCTTCCCTTCCATTTCCTCACGTGTAACTATTTCTGGATTTCTTTGTATCCTCTTTAGTGAACAATGACACAAAATACCCTTCAACTGATATGCCACCTGTGTATTTACCATGATCTTCTACAATACCAACATCATGTTGTTAGCTCTTTTCTTTTTCCAACACTTATTGCAAGACTTACTACTTCTATTTATTATTTCTGGGTCCTTCCTCACATGCTCAAATTTCTCTCCTCACTTACTATTTTAATCATTCTTTGCTTTTTTGAAAAAAGTTCTGTCTAATCTTTTATTCTACCGCCTCTCTTTGCATAGCTTTTTCGTTAATTTAGATGCTGTCTTTAAATTTTCCAGTTAGTCATGGATGGTGCATTCATCTTCAGGTTATTTTCTTACTCGTTGCAATGTATCTGTTCTGCATATTCTGAAGTATTCCCTTAACTGCTTTCCACTGAATCTCTCTTGACCTATCCTTTAACCTAATTTGTCAATTCACTTTAGCTTTCTTACCCACATAATTGGATTTACTTAAGTTTTTAAAACAATAATCTCACACACGCGCCTCTGTCTCAAACTGAATGCAAAATCTAAAAACATTACGATCATTAATAGATAGGGATCCCTTCACTCGGAGGTCATTATTTCAATCTCATTGCATGATATCAGGTCTAGTATGGCCTATTCTTTAGATAGCTCCGGAACATGCTGTTGCAAGAAACTACCTAAAAACATTTAGTGAACTCCTTATCTAGGCACCCGTTGCACTTCCAACCTTTCCGATCTATATGCAGATTAAAATCACCCATGATTATCACCACTCCTGTCTTAACCAGCTCCCATTATGTTTCAGGACGTGTACACCACTGCTATCAGTGATTTCCAGCCTTTATCATTTCTCATCTCTACCCAAACTCTTATCACATCCTGGTTGCCTGAACTGAAGCTGCCTATTGTGTCAATACCAACCACACTCTGCATTGTGTGAATACCATTAATAACCTACCCCATCCCAACATTTTTGAGCTACATATCCTTCCTACTTGTGCTACATCCTTCAATATTCAAGGTCCAATCCATGGTACAATAGTCAGTTAGTCACCCACACTGCAGCCCTCAATCTCATCCCAAACAAGGTGAAAGAACTTCAACGGAAACAAATTACTGGAGAAACTCAGCAGGACTGGCAGCATCTGCGGAGAAAAAACAGAGTTAACATTTCAAGTCCAGTGAAGACCTGCTGAGTTTCTCCAGTAAGTTTGTATATGAAAAGTAGCTATAAGCATTCTAATAATTGAGCAGAAGTAAAAGGAGTTAAGAGAAGTAGTGGTGAGATCAAGCCAGGTGTCATCAGCATTCGAAAACTAAATGTTATTCATCTCATGCTTTTGACATACGATAGTGTTCATACCATATGTTTAAGAATTACAACAATATTGACCAAGGATAGTCTGGTTAAGTACTGAGAATTTCAACATAACACATTCAATTGTGGCTAAATTTATACAAGATCTTAAACAGAAACTTGGATGACTCCAGAAAATTCATGAATCTGTTCTCCTTACCGACACTCAACAAACCATTGTCGGATCTTCTCTTGCAGAGTTTCCTTAATATCCATTCCTTCCACTGCTTGAACTTCTTCTTTTAGAGAAATCAAAGCTTCCTGATATTCCACCTCATGTACTTCCTGCACTACATGCCGTTGCAGAGCTGTTTTCTGAACTTGCAGTTGAGCAGGGCTTGGCTGTTCAAAATTGGGTGGTGGCACCTGAGAAAAGAAATCAACAGTCTGTAATGATAATGTTTGTAATCTAGCTTGCAATATTAGCATTGGCATGTAGGTCAGACAACAAAATGAGAACATCCATGCCTCCCAGCAAAAATAACTATCAGAAGAGATTCTTGGGAATCACTTAATTTTATGCTTGAAATTGTCCTACCACATCTCTTGAGCAGGATACCTTGTCACAGGTGCAAAACTGTCAGTTGAAAGAGATTGGCTCAAAAAAGAAAATATCTCAAATTTAAATATGGGCCAAACAATTAATATTCCAAAGGAAACCAAATTAGACAAAGAGGGAAAAGCGTACAAAAATAAATTAAGAAAATGAAAGTTCTTGTAAATCCAGTGAATGGATGGGGACCTAAAGATCGGGAGAGAAAATTTAGTAACGCTACTTAGCATGAAAATACTACTTCCAAAATATTTATCCTTCTGTGTTTGTTCTGTACCTTTACATTAGTGTGGTTAGAAGTAAACAAATAAATAAGCAACGTTTTCAAATGCGTACCAAACAAAAACCAAACTAAAAGTCTCAATCAAATTCAGCCAGGCACCCGGAAGTGCTGCACTTCAGATCTAACAATTTACAGGTTTTGTGCATAACACATGCTGAATTTAGTAATTTCATTGTCACACAGGTTCATAATGTATTCACATGACTATGTATTATAGATCACAAATGTCAAGAGACTTCAAAAAAAAAGACATCCACAATCTAATCCATCGGACAACACTTTTAAGGTGGTAACGTTCACATTTTGGATTCCTTTTTGTGACGCAGTCTACTTAGTTTATTAAAACAAACCTAAAATTTTGGTACACCTAAAAACAGTGTTAGGACAACAAAGTCAACAAATTGGTGTTCATGGGTGGTAATGGATCCCAAGCCCAGTTGTGTGCTCAGGTCACGTGTGGACCTCACACAACTGAATAAGGCAGAGAAGGCCACACAATGTCCTCTGTGGGTGATAATCTGGCAAAACTAAAAACAGTAGCATACTCTAAGAAGTTTGATGCTAACAGTTGTTTTTGACTCTCAAGGTTGTTAAACACATCCATCAGAACCTTTTGGATAATTTTATAATAATTGCCTGACTTTTAGAATACCATGAGCTCTCAAAATATTTCAACATGCAATGTTTGAAATCCTAGAGGGTAACAAAGGTGTAATTTATCATATGGATTACATACTAATGTACAGCATAACATCATTGTAGAGTTCATGAAATTCTGAAAGCATGGTAGAATGCTGCTTTATGCTGAATACAAAACGTCAATTTGCAAGCACAAGAATTACACTCTTATGCCATATCATTCAAGAGAGTGGAATCATGGTGGATCATAGAAAGGCAAAGTCAAGAAGGGAATTCCCACAAAGAATTTTGATACTGTTTGACCATTTCCAGAAATGGCAAACGAAATAGATTAATTAATTCTAAATTTGGTTATAACTATGCACCTTTAAAGAGATCTTTTTCGAAGAGGTCAATAATGGCTTTGTAGTCTGAGGCAGACATTAGAGTTTCTGAAGATAAAAAATAAATTGCTTTCTTCAGAACCATTAGCTTATTACAATCCAAGGTCATCATCAGTAATGGATGCAGATGCAACTTCAAGAGAATTATGTATAACTTTATACCTCTATTACTAGGTTCAGGACAATGGTAGCAGAAAGCCTATACATTTCACATCCAGGGCATTAACTGAAACAGAGAACAATGTTTCACAACCGTAACACAAGAGTGTTTAGCCATAACCACAGGGTTGTGAATGTTTCTCAGATTTCTACATGGCATTGAATTTTCAAATCGAGACAGACCACAATCCAATATTTACATAATTAGATTGCAAGGAGATATAATCAAAACGCCGTTACAACCTAGAGTTCAGCCTCAGTGTTATTATGATTAAATGACAGTCTACAGATCACAGCTGATGCATTATCTGAAACTACAGTGGATCAAGTTGAAGTCCTTTGTGGGGATGTAGAAACATTTCTCTCAGTTATCATGAGTTCATTACTGCCTCTGAGAAATTGCAGGAAATTTAAGAAGCTCAAAAAAGCAAAAATAAATGTTGTATAATGGCTTCAGGACCTTGGAACAATCTTGTAGTGATGACAAGGAGCTGCACGTCACTGAGTATAAATGGTACAGAATGTAGGGTGAGTTAGATCACAGTAGAAGGACACATTATGAGGAAAAAAGTGTGAGTCTCTCTAGAAGAAGCTCAGAGAGCATACAGACATGAACACATGAAGATGGTTTAATACTTACCTAATACAGCTAGAAGTCAGTGCCTGGTATATTGATGATTACCATGTGTAGCAGTACTTGGTATGAAAGGAAATGAGTGTTATTTTGAAGTCTATGTCTTTGCATTCTCCTCAACTAGTCTGTCACAAACCCAAATCCATAGTGTGGCATCAAATGGTATGATAAAAGAATCAAGAAATTCCAACAAGGCGGTTCGTGACAATACAGTCAACAGGCTGGTTTTTCCAAATATATCATATACAAAAGAGGAAATTGAGTATAATAGATGGACTTTAGTTTTCAATAACAGGCTTGCAATGCCAAAAGCTATGAATGAAAAGATTCTTTGTAATATCCATGGATGTCACTTCGGCATAAACAAATGTAGAGCCTGTGCACCGGAATCTACTTGTGGCCAAGCATCTCAAAAGAAACTGAAGATTTCATATTATCCTGCCATACGTGTACAATTGATAGTCAGACACCAATGGAGCCCTTTGTTTTTGTGTGCCAGACAGGCTTTAGCAAAGGTTGGGACTAGACCTATTCAACTTTCAAGGGAATGTATACTTGCCACTTAATTTGCCACTTAATACTTCAACTGGATAACAGCAGAATCGGATATCAATTACATTCACTAGTTCTCCTCATCACTCACAGACCAATCAAAAAGCTGAAACAGCACTAAATGCCAAATTGTCACTAATGATCAGAAACAGGCACTGAGATTTAGTTTTATTAAACCGCTAAACAAAACATTTGAATTGTTAACATTAACTGCAGAGTTACTTATGGGCAGAGGGTTCAAAGCAGGAATTCCAGTATTAAGGCATATGTAACCTGAGATGAAATATCCTATCTTTAGGCCAGGAGAGAGGAAGAGAAATTCAGAATGACCACCAGAGGGTAAAAAGAATTTGCATAATTCCAGGCACAGGGCAAAGACATTGTCAGCTTTGGTACCATGCTGGAAGACTTAGATCAGAGAAAAGACATCAACAACATACAGTTCTCATCAAAGCAAACAGCCATGGGTCTGAAATAAAAACAGAAATTTCTGGAGAAACGCATCTAGTAGCATTTGAGGAGAAAATACAGAGCTAATGTTTCAAGTCCAGTGACCGTCATTTAGATCTGGGTTTAGAGTGTTTGAACTCTCACGGGAACATTGATAAGAAACAGATAAGCGTTAATTCTATTTGAAGTAGCAACAACAAAAGGGTAAGACTACCAGTTTTCCTGCTCCTATGATGCTGCTTGACCTGCTGTGTTCATCCAGCCCCATGCTTGTTATCTCGGATTCTCCAGCATCTGCAGTACCTTTTATCTCTAAGACTACCACAGAATTTGGTTTTAGTGAGAATAAACATACATCAATGATGCTGCAGCAAGAAACCTTGAGTTACAGAAATGGTGGAAAATCACCATCATTCACATCACACGTGAACAAGTTCAGGACAAGCTGTGAAAATGTCACAAAGACTCAAATCCCTGAAATTCAGACTTTTGGGGGCGAGAAGGTGAGAATTTAAGTAGTTTGAAGAAATTGTTGAAATAGTGGAAATGTTAATGTTGAACAAAACATGGAGGGAGAATAGTATGATGAGAATGCATAAGTTAGTGATATGATAATATATAACACAATGTAATACAGACATCAGAAGTTGCATACTGTAGAGACCCAGAAGAGGATTTAACAAATGTAGAGAGGCTATAATATAAAAATCAGCATCATGTTTAGTAAAATATAAATAAGAGTTCATTGGAACTCCAGAAAGTCAGAAAATAATCACTCTTAAGTGAGGTAAGGGCAGTGACATTCAAAGTAGGACAATACAACCTAGGAGAAAGCCTCTCAATAGTGTAGGTAAATAAAACTCAGATACCTAAATCTCACATTAAGGCTAACTGATAATGAATGATCAGCTAAGGGCTGTATCCATAAAGTCAGATCAAAATATGGTGACAGACCCACCATGGTGTCCACACAAAACAGGAAGTGCCCATTCAGTGTCTGAAAAATAGGTGTGGGGCTATGAGCTTTCTAAACCAAAACCTCTTTAGAGCTCAAAGGAATTCTGAATTTTTGTTCAGCCAAGGCATTTTGTATTGGCTCATTTTTCTTTCTATTATTTTCAGTTTTATGCCACAGCTATTTTGACCAATTTGGCCATCACTGGAGTATGCTTTCATTCTTTTCACATGAGATTATACATTGATTCAGCCACCATGGGATTCCTAGATGAACCCAATTTTACCCTCATCCAGATTTCATGCAAATACTTTCTATTAGTTGTCACTGGATAACAATCAAGCACTGACATCTATACCACCCAGCCCAACAGTACTGAAGCCAAATAAAGTAATCCAGCTTAGCCCAAGATCAACTTCCTTTTCAAAAGGTCATGAAGCAAATACAGCCTCTCCCTGATCTGTAAGGCTCAATATAATACCACAGGGAGTACTTGTCAGTGAAGAGAAGTTGGAAACACATTTTAAAAAAGTCTCCACCCCACAACATAGCTAGTGGAATTTTATACAACCTGTTTCCACTCCTCTGCCAATCATTACCAAGTAACCATCCAGAAATACCCAGGATTAATTTGAGGCTGCCAATGGAAATTAATTTACGATTCTAGCAATAACTTACTATCTGCTGGAAAGATTAATGGGGACACTTCTGCAGTGGTCCTGGGGAGATTTTAATCCTGCCTATGGCTCCTCCCACTTCTAGCTTAATTACTCACCCTGAAAATATCTGGAGATGACTTTTCTTAAATTTTAGCATGCTCTACTGTGTAGACAGTATCTACATCACAAAACGCACGATGTGGCCCAGCAGTCTCTGGCAGAATTAATGTTCCACACAAGCCCCTTGCCACTTTCTTCAATTAATCATACCAACATCTCTTTGTATTATGTTCTTATACTTTATTTAACTTTACCTTAATTATGTCTTTGATAGTTGCATCAACTATTGCTAGTGGTAGCAAGCTTCACCTTGTTGGAAATAACTTTTCTCCTAAACTTCCAACTGGATTTATTCATGGCTATCTTAAATTTATAGTGCCAAGTTTGACCCACAGTCCTTCATTACGTTAAGGTACCCATCAGACTACACTCATTTGGGGAAAATAAATCCATCAGATTCAGCCAATACAGATTCAACAACATTCAAAAGTTAGACATAAACATTTGCTCCCTCAACCAAAGCGCAGTAGCAGCATTGTGAGTACAACCTACAAAATGCACTGCAGTAACTAGCCACATATCCTATGACAGCACCTCTAAACATGCAGCCTCTACAAAGAAAAAAAATGTACAGTTGCTGAACCAACACTGAGCACAGAACAAAATCCAGAGAAAAGTTAATAACAATGGGTCAACTTTTCCATCCACTTTCACTATTCTTTGACTGAAACGGAACACTCAGCTAAGTACCCAGAATGATAGAATCATAAAATCCATACAGTGCAGATAGAAGCCATTCAGCCCATCGAGTCTGCAACAAACAGAAGAGCATCCCACCTAGACCCATCCCCTGGTCCTATCCCCACAAACTCACATTTATCATGGTCAGTCCAGCTAGCCTGTACCTCCTTGGACACTACAGGGCAATTTAATTTGGCCAACCTACTCATCTAAAATCACCCATTTTCACACTCGAATACCAGTGAAAACCGTTCTGCACACTTCTGGACTAAACAGATTGAAAGGGATGTTGGATCTCATCCTCACAACTCAATTTCACCACCTGCAGAAGGCTGTATAAGCCGTTTACATTGGCAAAATCTCGACCATCTTGAGCTCACTTCTTTCCTTTTACAACTATATTGACAGGATTTTCCTGCCTGGTCATGACAAAAAAAGCAGACCAGGATAAAACAAAGTCACAAACACGTATAATTTCTTTACTTTCCCTCTGGAGTCAGGATGGGCAGGGTACTGCTATGAATTCTGCAAAAATAGCCTAAGACTCTCCCATCAGGGGCTGTCCAATCATGACTCTTCCAATCATGACTCTTATAGCAAGTGGACATGATTTTCTGCTATTTCCCACTGACTACCTACGCAGAACAAGTCAGCTGATTGATTGTAGTGTCCAGAGCTAGTCTCATCTCATTCTGTTACAAGCAGGCAAGCACCAACACCCACAAGTAAATCCTGCTTGTAACATTCTTCAAAATCCATTAAGATCCGTGGATCCTATGTACACTTACATGTGTAATATCTGGTTGACCTCACCCTTTTTAAAATGTTACCTCATCCCCTCAGCCTATTACTGAAGGAAAAACATGTTGCCACGTAAGTAACCATTAATCTACGTTAGGACTTAAAGTTTCCAAGAGAATAGCGAACACTAGGATTGTAGTGGAGATAAAAGGCACTGCAGATGCTGGAGAATCCGAGATAACAAGGCGTGGGGCTGGATGAACACAGCAGGTCAAGCAGCATCATAGGAGCAGGAAAACTTGACGTTTCGGGCCTAGACCCTTCATCAGAAATCA
>JAHRHZ010000144.1:17552338-17573708 GCA_024137785.1 Ginglymostoma cirratum
CAGGGTCTAGGCCCGAAACGTCAAGATTTCCTGCTCCTATGATGCTGCTTGGCCTGCTGTGTTCATCCAGCCCCGCGCCTTGTTAACTAGGATTGTAGTCCTTTGTTGTAGCTGACAAAAGAATTTAAAAATTTATTAAAAATCACACTGTTGTTCTCTTCACCCATCCCACTTCCTAAAAATGTATACAGCATATGACTCCTTCCAGGACCACAGAACAGCCCAAAGATTTACAAAATTAGCTAAAAATTTAGCTAAGGAAGTGCATATATAAGAAAAGTGGCAACCAATTTGCATACAGGAATCTCCCACAAATAAGAACGTGATACTGACCATTTGTGCAATTGATTAAGAGATAAATATTGGCCAGCAGATCAAGGATTACTCCTTTTGAAAAAAACCATGGGATCTTTAACATTCTCCTGAGAAGCTAGACAGGACCTTGGTTTAATGTCTAATCTGAAAAATGGCTATTACAGGGACAGCAAAATTTGTTTTAACCAGCACTTTATGAACTGGCAGAAGTTAATTTTTCAACTAACATCATCCCAGTGCTTATTTCTGACCTTCCTAAAGATTGAATACCCTTGGGTGTTCACTTCCCTGCCCTTGATCTCTCCACAGCTATGTCTCCATGATTGCAACCATATCATAGCCTTCTACTTTTTTAGCTTTCATTTCCAGCTTTGTCTCTCTGCTCAGTGACTCACTGCCACTCTAGTTTAACCTGCAGTTCTTTGTTTCATTTTAGAGGCCCACATGTTTGCAGAGTTGGGCAGACTATGAAGATACTGTAAAATGGTTGACACAACGCACTTCTGAAATTCATGCCCCCACACCCCCCAATTCCTGGATACGGGTCCGGACAGTAGGCCTGCATCCTGCATTCTTGACCTGGTTAGGTCTATTCTAATGCTGGGATAGCTTCTGATGGCTCGTGATTCATGATCGTTCAAAACAAAAACCTGAACTCCGCCTAGATTCTAGAGCAATTTGAAACATAAGTTTCAAAAGTCTTAAAAATAGCCCCTTCATGTCCCCCATGCTCATTCTATGCACTTGGTGGTACTTTCCATGTCCCTTTCATAGCCATTCCATGTCAACATATCTGATATGCACCCTGTACAGACCAATGCACCATTTATTACCAATGGCAAGTAGCGAAATGTGGAGGGAAAAAAAAATCAGAAATTTGCAATACTATAAAAGTGTCAGACATTAATAGAGTCAAAAACAGAAGCTGTCCCTCACTTCACACATCTTAAGCTTGTCCAAACAAATATGCAGACATTAAAAAACAGAATAAGAAGGAATGACTTATGAAAGCCTCATGAAGACATCAATCATTTAAGGAAAACACACCACTTCCACCTGTCAAAACAGGATCCCCGCTGAGCAAACCCACTTGGAGCTTTGCCAAGCATTCATTACGAGCCTATGGGGAGAAACAGATGTCTGGCTATCTGTCCCCATTGAAATTGTTCTCAAATGGTCTCATTCTGAATCCTTGTTTGTGCTGGAAGACTTTTAAATTGATGACCTCAGCGGGGGCACTATTTTGACAAAGGCTTTGTACACAGAGCATCTTTGGTGAGTGGAAATGAACAGCCTGCAATGGTCATGGGGGTACGAAGATGACATGGGAGAATGGAGGGGGAATGGATGGGGCATGGGAGTTGGTAGGCGAAAGGCTTCACAGTCCCAACAGTTTTTAAAACAACTGAGATAAAGTCCGAGAGAACCAAGGAAAGCTTTCTAACTAGTAGGTTCAACCACTAGTCCAACATGGAGATTAATTCCAATGCGATACCAGGTCAACAAAACAACTTGATCACAGCCTAACCTCCCAGAGCAAAACATGCATGTCCATAGAATCCCTGCAGTGTGGAAACAGGCCCTTCAGCCCTACAAGTCCACACCAACCCTCAGAGCATCCCACCCAGACCCAACTCCCTTTAACCCACCTAATCTAGGCATCCCTGAACACTACGGGTAATTTAGCATAGCCAATCCACCTAACCTGCATATCTTTGGACTGTGGGAGGAAACCAGAGCACCCGGAGGAAACCCACGCGGACATGGGGAGAATGTGCAAACTCCACACAGACAGTCACCCGAGGGTGGAATCAAACCTAGGTCCCTGGTGCTGTGACGCAGCAGTGCTGACCACTGAGCCACTGTGCAGCCCTAATGCAATGGGGCCATTTATATCAAGGTTACGCTACCACACACGTAAGTAGCAAACATCTTTCCTGGAGGCTTTTTTTGGTCTGTCATACTTTTATTATGCCTCAGGATTGGAAAAGTCATAGCAAGCTAGCAATATGGTGTTATTTTACATCATGTATGCTTGAAGCATGCCACTATTTTCATAAAGTTCTTACTGAGATCTGACAGAATTTGGAACTTGTTGAATTGAAGCATCTCCAACCTCCTCCCAAGTCAGAAGTGCCTTCTAAGATTCAATAAGGTTACCTCTCATTCTTAAAAACTCCATTGAGTACAGACCCAATCTACTGAACCTCTCCTCACGAGATAATCCCTCCATACCCAGGGTCAACCTAGTGAACCTTTTCTGAACTACCTCCAACATTACTAAATCTTTTACCAGATACATTCTTATACATATTGTAAGGAGTATTTCAACTAGTGCCTTGCATAGATTTAGCGAAACTTTACTATTTTAGAGTCTATTCCTTGTGGAATGAAAGCCAATGTTCCATTTGCCTTTGTTATTACCTGCTGGACATATTTGCTAGCTTTTTGTGATTCATACATGATGATACCTAAATCTCTCTATGCTGCAATTATCTGCAGTCTTTCTCCATTTAAATAATATTCAGCTCTTCTATTCTTTCTCTCAAACTATATAGGTCACATTTTCCCATATTATATTCCATCTGCCAAGTTTTTTGCCTCCTCACTCAATCTGTTTATATTCCTCTATAGGTTTTTTTGTATCAGCCTCACCACTTGCCCTCGCATCTGTTCCTGTGTCATCACAAACTTGATGATACTATATTCACTTTCCTCATCCAAATCATGAGTACATATTGCAAATAATAGTGGTCCCAGCACTGATCCCAATTGCACTCTGCTAGTTACAGGTTGCCATCCTGAAATGTACTCCTTATCTCAACTTCATGAGTTAGCCAATCGTCTACTCATGCTAATATCTAACCCAACACCATGGGCTCTTACCTTATCGAGTAGGCATTTGTGTAGTACCTTATCGACTGTCTTTTAAATCCAAATATATTAAATTTAATAGCTCCCTTTCATCAAGCAAATTCGTTAACTCAAAAAATTCTAATAGCTTTGGTCATATCCCTTTCATGAAACCATACTGGCTCAGATTGATGATATTATGTATTTTTAATGCTCTGCAATCACTTCCTTCATAATAGATTCAAGAATTTTCACAATGTCAGACACTAAACTAACTGGCTGAGAGTTACCTATTTTTGTCTTTCTCCATTTCGAATAAAGGTATTAAACTGGTAACTTTCCAACGCTTGGGACTTTTTCAGAATCTAAGGATTCTTGGATGATCACTACCCTTGAATCTACTATCACTGTTGCTACTTCCTTTAATATTCTTGGATGCAACCCATCAGATCCAGGGGATTTATCAGCCTTGAGCCCAACTAGTTTCCCTAACATTTTTTCTCTAGCGATAGCTTTTTTTTACTAGCCTTCATAACCTTGGTTATTTAGTACTTTTGGAATGCTATTAATGTTTTATATAATAAACACTGATGCAACGTCTTTATACAACTCCTCCGCCATTTCCTAGTTTCTCATTATTATTTCCTTAGCCTTGTTTTCCCAAGGGGCCGAAATTCACTTTGACCTCTCTCATTTTATATTTAAAGTTCTTACTGTCTATCTTTATGATACTTGCCAGTTTACTCTCAAAGTTTATTTTTTCCATCTTTTTATTGTTGCTGGTTTTAAAAAATTTTCCACTCCCCTGGTCCACCAGGCTTTTTTTTTCAAGCTAATACTATCCTTAACTTCTTTGGTTAACCATGGTTGGCTTATCCCCTTCATATAACTCCCCTTCTTCACGCGTTTTTGTTGTGGCTCATGAATTATTTTTTTAAATGTCTGCCATTTTTTATTATCAACTGTCTTTACTGTGAAACCCTTTACCCATTCCACCCCATCGAACTCAGAGTCAGAAGCATCCAGACCTTTCAGTCCAACTTGTCCATGCTGACCAGATATCCTAAACTGATTCGGTCCCATTTGCCAGCATTTCTGTCATTATCCCTCTAAACCCTTCCTATTCATATACCCATCCAGATGCCTTTTACATGTTGTATCTGTACCCACGTCCACCACTTCCCCTGGCAGCTCATTCCATACATGCACCACCCTCTGCATGAAAAAAGTTGTCCCCAGATCCCTTTTAAACCAATGCCCTACAGTTTTGGACTCCCCTACCCTGCAAAGAAGACCTTGGCTGTCCACCCTATCTGTGACCTTCATGATTTTATATATCTCTATAAAGTCACCCCTCAGCATCTGACATTCCAGAGAAAAAAGACCCAGCTTATTCAGGTATCCCCACAGTTCAAACCCTCCAATCCAGCAACATCCTCGTAAACCTTTTCTGAACCATTTCAAATTTAATACATCTTTCTGATAGCAGGGAGACCAAAACTGAACACAGTATTCGAAAAGTGGCCTCACCAATGTCATGTATAGTGCAAAGTGAAATCCCAATTCCTACGCTCAATGTACTGAACAATTGCCCTTATTGACAGTCGTTTCTGACCCAGATTCCCTACTCTTGAAATGAGTTTTAAATTGATATTAATTAAAAGAAAATTGACTGCAACTATATTATGAAATTTTCAATTTTTTAAACTGGTTTCATTTTTACAAAGCAAAAATGGGAACCGAATAAAAAACTGCATGACTCCTGTGACAGATAACAATCCCAGGGCTATCATCAAATAATTCGGGTGACATCTGACCTGTTGGAAACTGGAGATGGGGACACAGCAGAGTGCAGGAAGCCCTGAAATCACTGACAGGTTTCCCCTTTACCCCTTGCCGGAAGCCAAATTGATTGTACAGAAGGCAGAAATTCAGAGGCAGTTGAAATGAATGAATGGCTTGACAAGGTTTTCAAAAAAAAGCTTTCACTGTCTATTATGCAGATCCATGGACAGCTAGAATACCACAAGTAAATTACCTCAGTGGAATGCTTAATGCGTAGTAGTTGTTGGAAATGTTTTTATAGATTTTATTAATTCTGCTTGTTACTTATTTCAGCTTTAGAAAGTTCAACTGGAAATTATAGAAGGTAAGAAAAGCTTCCAATTAAAATTTTGGTTAGCTTAAGACCTTAATTTAGTTACTTGGTTTATTTTGTTAATCCTTGTTCCTTTTCACTTTTTATTTATTCACACCAGAATTGTTAGCAGGATTTGGAATGGTGATGGAAGTATTATTGAAAAAAAACTGCAATTTTTGTACAAAACAGGTGGGGAATTCTGGTGGAGTGGACTGGAAAGTTTTGCGGAAGCAGTTGACATTAGATTTCGGGTCTGCAAATATTAGAAGCATAAAGCAAGTAATCTTACTTGTCTTCTGCCCATATCTAGCATTTGACTCCCTCTCTCAAAATAGCAAAGATTTCAAACACCATTAGAATTTATAGGTCTTTACACCTACAGTTAAATGTATGTATTTATCGAAGCAGATGAAGAGCGAGAGTTGTTAGCTGGTTTCAGACTGTGTTTATCGCAACTCAGAGTATAAAAGCATCATATTATTTTACAGGCTTGCAGCCTAATCGTTTCCTGAGACCCAATTTCTGAATAGTTAATCAACTGACTAACAATTCACCTCAATATCAGCTTGACAATGGTTACTTGTCCATTGCATCACTGGGACTCACCATTTCAATAAATATCATTTCCTCAGCACGTTCTTTCTTGGCTATTTTCCTTCCAGTATATCCACGCCACACCTGCAAAATCAGATAAAGTTACTGAGAACGACTTTTGTGCAGAAAGGAACGATTTTTAGGTAGTTTCCTTACATGACATAAATAGAAACAGAACCATACATCTGATTGAATGTGGCCTTTTAAATATTTAAGTTTAAGCAGAAAAGATAAATGCATATGCTATAAAAAAACTTGCATTTTTATACATTAGTGACATTTTGCAGTCTGAAAAGACAAATGGAATTTTTTTGCTGAAAAACAAAACTTTTATTTAACCACAATGCATGAGATGGATTTGTTTAACCTAAAGTGGTGACACAGAAATTGAACAATGTTTTAGTGTTGATATATAGTGATTACAGTGCTCACAGATTGAAGAAATTGGGATTTGTACCAACTTTCCAGGATAACTAAAGCAAATATTACAAATTATTTTGGGCCGGAAAGAACCTTCATCCCAACAATATTTTGTAACGTCAATGATATTTGATAAGCTGCCAATTAATTATTTTTTTCTCATTCTTAACCTTCCTGTTTATATTCATTGCTTAAGTCAAAATTGTATAATATTAAAAAACCTTTTGGATGCGGATAGCTGCTATTTCTGGAGCCAGTGTGCTTGCTACCCGATATTTAGATAATCTATCCTTTTCCTCTTGCATTCGGATTTCCAGCATAAACTTGGCTCGCAGCCGTCCCTGTCGAGCACGCTCAGAAATTTGAATGATTAGAATTGCTTCTTCCAGCGTCAATGCTTTTACAATTCTTCCCTAAAATATGCAAAGAATATTTTGTAATGAGAGAAAGTAGCTCAACTTGATTCAGGAATGAATTATTTCATCACCTATTAAAACAAGATCATAATTCTGTTCTCAGATATTCAAACATAAAAATTGATCAGAGATTAAATTTGACTTAAGGTCACTAGATACACCCAAGCTTGAAATAAACATAAAACATTCTCAGTAAATTCTGTTTAAAAGGTAAAGGTAAAATTGCCAGGGTCCCAGAGGATTATCTTGGTGGTCCCTCATTAGAGAGAGACAACTGGTGATGAGTCTAACCTAAAGTCACCAGGCTTCAGGTGGAGGTGTGGGGTTCAGAAGGTGAGAACTTCATTGAGCCTCAGACAGTGCAGGAATTGACCCATGAGATTACCATCACTCTGTACTGCAAACCAGCCAACTGGGCTATCCGATCCCCTAAATCTAATCCAGCCAAGTACCGCCCAGCAGTCACCTCTAAATCATCAGTAAAGTGAAAAAAAAAAAGCTTTTGTCAGCATTTTTATCAAGTAGCACTTATACAGCAAGAGAATGATCACGAATGCTTGGTTTGAGTTCCAACAGGGCCACTTGGCTCCTAACCATATTACAGCCTTGGTCCAAGCAATGATGCTACAACAGCAAATCAGAAGCTGGAAATTCTGTGATAAGTAACTCGTCTCCTGCTTCCTCAAAGCCTGTTACCATCTACAAGGCGCACGTGAGGAATGTGACAGAACTCTGCACTTGTCTGGATGAATGCACTCCATCAACACTCAAGAAATTTGACTAGATACATCAAAAACGCAGCCCTCTTGGTCAGCACCCTATCTATTAAGTTAAACATGCACTCCCTCCACCTGATACACAGTTACAGCAATTATATCATCTACAAGATGCATTACAGCAACTCGCTAAGTCCCCTTTAACAAAACCAATCAGTCACATGACCTGTATCACCTAGAGGTGACTACTTTGTTGGATGCAGGTATAATGTCCGGTAAGAATATAATGAAAATATAAAAATAAAAAGGAGGAGTCAACAATAGTGACTTGCTTGAATGGAGTCCATCAGAATCAATCCTGATTTGGAGGTGTCGGTATTGGACTGGGAGTAGACAAGGTCAGAAGTCACGTGACACCAGGTTATTTTGCAATAGGCCAATTTGAAATCACAAGCTTTCAGAGCCTCAGTACTTCTTCAGGTGTTAGTGAGAGAGGCGGTATCAGACACAGACTTTATAAGTAAAAGATCAAAGGGTCCCACTATTGATGAGGATGTACTAAACAAACCTAAGATGCTGTTAAATCTTTAATCAAATATTAAATTAAAAATTAAAAATTTAATAGCATCACAGGTTTGTTTAGTACAACCCCAATAATGGTGTGATCCTTTGATTGTTTACTTATAACTTCTGTGTCTGATACTACTTCGTTCACTAGCACCTGAAGAAAGAATCAATCCCGAGGAAGGTGCATCACATTTACTCATGAGGAAGTTTTCAAGCCTTTCTGTGGAATTACAATCCTAAAAAGTGATACCAACTGACAAAGATCCAAATAGAAAGACGAAATTTTATGCTCCTACCAGTGGTGGGTTGGCAGGCAAGACGTGTAAAATTGGACAGCATGGCAGTGGTACCATGCCCAAGCCTCCTCACCCCTACGGGCATTCTATCCAAGGCAGGCGAGGCATTGGGAAGCCTGCTCAACCATCAGTTAGTTCAGGCTACCTAAGGGCTATTCCCTCCACTGTTGGGATTTTTCTTGCAATGGCGGAGGCCAGTATCATGTGCCACAAGGTGAAAACCTTGGCCAATTTGGCAGGATGACTCCTTGTCAAATACTCTCCGTTCTTCTGGCAAAACAAGCAAATAGTGGAAACCATGAAAGCGCAGTACAAGTTCTGACAGTGGATCCAGAAGCGACGCTTATGTCAGAACAGGTTCATGTATCAGAGCAAGGGTATCCAAAAGAGCAAGAGGGAGATCTTGCGGTATATTCATTAGACAGACATTAGATTGCAAGCATCAGCCATAACTTGAAAATATTACACAATAAAATGAAGCCCACAAAAAAGTCTTCAACAAGAATCAGAATCAGACATTCCCACTCATTGAGAGCTACTGGCAGATGCCAGTAAACTTGAAGCTGAAATAAAAAGAGATCCAAAACAAAAGGAGAGAGGAGAGAGTTTCAAGTTGATTATGTGATAACAGACAACAAAAACCGGCCTTGTCATTTGGTGGATTTGTACTGAAAAGGGTTGAAGGTGGGAGACGTAAAGATAAAAGTGGCTGGGAAATGTACCTGTCAGAGTGGACTCTCCCACACCTGGAAACTTGATCTCAATGTTTTGAAAAAAAAACTCTTATGGCCACAAATGTATGGGAATGTATATCAATCATGTTGAAAGTTACATTTCTGCAAGGCAATACTTTTCAGACACAGGTGTTTCTGAATCTCCCCAAAGTAGCAGCAGATGCAGAAGGAAAACACTGGAAACTAATCAACTGTGGGTGAAGCCTGAATGCTTTTTTCTGGGCATGTACTTTACTTTCAGATCTGTTTTGTGAAATTAGGTTGCGATCAACTAAAAACAGACTCTATATTTTTTTGTTACTGGCATCAACATCAGGAAGATAAATGGATGTTGCTATAGTGCCATCTACCAGAATTGACATTATGATGCTTGTAGCTTCACATACCCAGACTCTATTTTCACCAGCTGTCATAAGGGTCATAGATTTTTGCAGCACAGAAACAGGACCATTAGTCCAACTCGTCCACGCCAACTAGATATCCTAAATTGATCTAGTCCCTTTTGTTAGCATTTGGCCTAGTGGCTATCACTGGACTGTTAATCCCAAGACCCAGATAATGTTCTGGGAACGTGGGTTCGAATCTCAACACAGCAAATGGTGAAACTTGAATTCAATAAAAAAAAATCTGGAATTAAGAGTCTAATGATGACCATGAATCCATTGTCGATTGTCAGAAAAAACCCATCTGGTTCACTAATGTCCATTTAGGGAAGGAAACTGCCATCCTTACCTGGTCTGGCCTACCTGTGATTCCAGACCCACAGCAATGTGGTTGTCTCTTAACTGCCTTCTGGGCAATTAGGGATGGGCGATAAATGCTGCCTAGTTGGCAATGCCCTCATCCCATGAATGAATTTCAAAAAAGCAAAAATAAACAGAATTGAACATGTATTCTAAATGTGGCCTAACCAATGTCCAGCACAGTCACAACAAAAAGTCTTAATTCCTCCACTCAATGCACTGACCAATGAAAGTAACCATGTCAAACCACTATATCTATCTGCGATTTCACTTTCAAGGAAGTGTGCATCCGCAGCCCTCGGTCTCTCTGCTTGGCCAGACTCCCCATGGCCCTCCTATTAACTGTACAATTCCTACTTGAGTTGCCTTAATAAAATGCAATACCTCACATTTATCTAAATTAAACTCCATCTGCTATCCCAAAGGCCATTGACCCAATGGGATCAAGGTCCCATTGTACACTAAGATAACCTTCTTCACTACACCACCAATTTTGGTGTCATCTGAAAACCTACTAACCATAACTCATATATTCACATCAAAATCATTTATATTCATGAGAAAAAGCAGTGGACCCAGCACCAATCCTTGCGGCACACCGCTCGTCACAGGCCTCCAGTCTGAAAAACAACCCTTTACTACCAGCCTTTGTCTCCTACCTTCAAGCTAATTTTGATTCCAATTGGCTATCTCCCCTGGATTCCACATGATCTAGCCTACCTAGTCTACCATGCAGAATCTTCTCTAATGCCTAACCACTCTGCCTTCATCAATTTTCTTTGTCACCTCTTCAAAAAACTCAGTCAAGTTAGTCAGACACAATTTCCCATGCACAAAGTCATGTTGACTATCCCTAATGAGTCATTGCCTTTCCAAATGCATGTAAACCCTGTCCATCATAATCCCTTCCAACAACTTACCCATCAGTCTATAGTCCCCTGGCCTTTCCTCAGCAATGGCACCACACTGGCCACCCTCCAGTCTTCCTGCACCTCACCCGTGGCTGTCAATGATACAAGTATCTCAGCAACGGTCCCAGTAATCTCTTCCTTTGCTTCCCACAAAGTTCTGGAATACACCTGGTCAGGTCCAGGGGTTTATCTAGCTTTATGTGTTTTAAGACTTTCAGCACCTCCTCTTCTGCAATATTGACTCCTTTCAAGCAATCAATATTTATTTCCCCATGTTCCCTAGCTTCCATATTCTTCTCCACAGTAAATATTGATGCAAAATATTTGTTTAATGTCTTACCCATCTCCTGTGGTTCTACACAAAGATGGCCTTGTCGATCTTTAAGGGGGCCTCTTCTCTCCCTCATTATTCTTTTGCCCTTAATGTACTTATAGAATCTCCTTCGATTCTCCTTAACTTAAATCTATCTGATGTACCCTTTTTTGCCCTCCCGATTTCCTCTTAAGCATATTCCTACCACCTTATACTCCTCCCTGTCACTTCATGCTGAAATCACACACAGGCATCGCAAAAGCTGTAGTTATGTCCAAGCTGAGTAAGGCAGCATGGAACAATAACAACCTAATAGAGAACACCAGAAGGCAAGTTTACCAAAACCATGTCCTCAGTACAGTCCTGTAATAGTGATGCGACTTAGACATCATATGCTACAAGAAAAGTTTGAACAGTTCCCACCTTTACTGTTTCAGACATACATTTCGCATCTCTCAACAGAACAACGTAACTAACTCAAGTGGTCATGGAACATGTTAATACCATTAGCATACACTCATTGCTAAGCCAATAACATCGAATCTAACCCTCCCTCTACTGACCCCTTCTCCCACCTCCAACACAAGCCCTCCTCCTGGACACCACCCCAGGCCTCCTACCCTCCCTCAACCTCTTCATCTCCAACTGCCGTCGAGACATCAATCGCCTCAACCTCTCTACCCCTCTCAAACACTCGAACCTCTCCACCACAGAACGTGCAGCCCTCCGCTCCCTCCACTCCAATCCCAATCTCACCACAAAACCCGCGGACAAGGGAGGCGCAGTCGGAGTATGGCGCACTGACCTCTACATTGCTGAGGCCAGGTGCCAACTCTCCGACACCTCCTCCTACCGCCCCCTGGATCATGACCCCACCCCCGAGCACCAAACCATCATTTCCCAAACCATCCACAACCTCATCACCTCAGGTGACCTCCCACCCTCCGCCTCTAACCTCATCGTTCCCCAACCCCGCACCGCCCGCTTCTATCTCCTTCCCAAAATCCACAAACCTGAATGTCCTGGTCGACCCATTGTCTCCACTTGCTCCTGCCCCACCGAACTCATCTCCACCTACCTAGACTCCATTTTCACCCCCTTGGTCCAGGAACTCCCTACCTACGTTCGCGACACCACCCACGCCCTCCACCTCCTCCAGAACTTCCAATTCCCCGGTCCCCAACACCTCATTTTTACTATGGACGTCCAGTCCCTATACACCTGTATTCCCCATGCAGATGGCCGAAAGGCCCTCCGCTTCTTCCTGTCCCGCAGACCTGACCAATCCCCCTCCACCGACACCCTCATCCACTTAGCCGAACTCGTCCTCACCCTCAACAACTTCTCTTTCAATTCCTCCCACTTCCTACAGACAAAGGGGGTGGCCATGGGTACCCGCGTGGGCCCAAGCTATGCCTGCCTCTTTGTAGGTTACGTGGAACAATCCCTCTTCCGTACCTACACTGGCCCTAAACCCCACCTCTTCCTCCGTTACATTGATGACTGTATCGGTGCCGCCTCGTGCTCCCACCAGGAGCTCGAACAGTTCATCCACTTCACCAACACATTCCACCCCAACCTGAAGTTCACCTGGACCATCTCCAACACTTCTCTCTCCTTCCTGGACCTCTCTGTCTCCATCTCGGGTAACCACCTAGAAGCCGATGTCCATTTCAAGCCCACTGACTCCCACAGCTACCTGGAATACACCTCCTCCCACCCACCTTCCTGCAAAAATGCCATCCCCCATTCCCAATTCCTTCGCCTCCGCCGCATCTGCTCCCAGGATGAGACATTCCACTCCCGTACATCTCAGATGTCCTCATTCTTCAAAGACCGCAAATTCCCCCCCACAATGGTCGAGAACGCCCTCGACCGTGTCTCCTGCATTTCCCGCAACTCATCCCTCACACCCCGTTCCCGCAATAATAACCAAAAAAGAATCCCCCTCATCCTCACGTACCACCCCACCAACCTCCAGATCCAATGCATCATCCTCCGACACTTCCACCATCTGCAATCAGACCCCACCACCAAAGACATTATTCCCTCTCCACTCTTATCTGCTTTCTGGAGGGACCACTCCCTCCGTGACTCCCTTGTCTGCTCCACACTCCCTTCCAGCCCCACCACACCCGGCACTTTTCCCTGCAACTGCAGGAAGTGCTACACCTGCCCCCAAACCTCCTCCCTCACCCCAATCCCAGGCCCCAAGAAGACTTTCCACATCAGGCAGATGTTCACCTGCACACCCACCAATGTGGTATACTGCATCCGCTGTACCCGTTGTGGCTTCCTCTACATCGGGGAAACCAAGCGGAGGCTTGGGGACCGCTTTGCAGAACTCCTGCGCTCAGTTCGCAACAAACAACTGCACCTCCCAGTTGCGAACCATTTCAACTCCCCCTCCCATTCCTCAGACGACATGTCCATCCTGGGCCTTCTGCAATGCCACAGTGATGCCACCCGAAGGCTGCAGGAACAGCAAATCATATTCAGCCTGGGAACCCTGCAGCCCAATGGTATCAATGTGTATTTCACATGCTTCAAAATCTCCCCTCCCCCAACTGCATCCCAAAACCAGTCCAGCTCATCTCCGCCTCCCTAACCTGTCCTTCCTCTCACCTATCCCCTCCTCCCACCTCAAGCCCCACCCCCATTTCCTATCTGCTAACCTCATCCCGCCCCTTGACCTGTCCGTCCTCCCTGGACTGACCTATCTCCTCCCTCCCTACCCTCCCACCTACACTCACCTTTACTGGCTCCAGCCCCGCCTCTTCGACTTGTCTGCCTCCTCTCCACCTATCCTCTCTTCTATCCATCTTCTATCCGCCTCCCCCTCTCTCCCTATTTATTTCAGAACCCTCTTCCCCTCCCCCATTTCTGATGAAGGGTCTAGGCCCGAAACGTCAAGCTTTCCTGCTCCTATGATGCTGCTTGGCCTGTTCATCCAGCTCCACACCTTGTTATCTCTCCCCAACATCTACCCTGCCTTTGCCATGTTCAGCAAATTATAGAGTAAACCTTCTGGACGTGCATACCTCCACTACTAGGATCCTGCATGCAAAATATGGAGACAGCAAAGAATGGTACTAACAACTGGGAGAAAGTCACTGACAGCCTTGATCTCTAAAGGCTGACCACATGGTAGAGTATTGGAAAAGGCAAGCAGAATCAAAAGCTACCTGGTGAAGAAGAGGGCACAAGAAAACAGACTCCTGCCAATCATACACCTTCTGAGCCTTTATCTTCCTCTGTAGCCAATGTTACATATGATGCTTAACACACAATTGATCTCTGTGTTGTAACGCATTGTCTTACAAAACAAGCTACAGACAGGAAGGAACTTGCAGAATGGTTCTCTCCTTATCCACCACTTGACAAAACACAGCTACAAGTTTTTAAATCAGAATTGTTTTAACACCTTGAGTACTGAGAATTTAAAGAACAGAAACAGGGCAGACTTTTGGATAGGTTTCAGTTAAAGAAAAAGGTTTAGTATCTGAACACCTGAAACATAGGTGCAACAACATTCATTCACACAATTCACACAGGCAAGAAAAGATGACGACAAAAGTTGTATCATGCTGAAGTCACTCCCTAATAGTTCTCAATGGTAACCGGAAACACTGCAGGCCTCTCTTGGTTCACTGACGACAATAGAGATTGGAGGTTTCTGGGTTAGACCATGCAATGTGCGTTTTTAAGTTTAAATTATGGTAAAGCCCTTTGGTAAATTATGGTAAAGTGAAGTCATAACCTGCAGGTAAAAGAATAGCCCCACGTTTCGCCGGTGGAGAATTTCCAGACAGCACTCTGTCTTAGTGTGAGAATCTCCTCCCTTTCGAAGATCTTTGTCCCCCAGACTGACTGACCCTCAGCTGCTAACGATCAGAATTAAGAAGTCCTTTTCTGCCAGTTGTGAGTTTTATCATATGCCTATAGTATTGGTGCTCCCATTGTCCACAAGAACCATTTACGAGGCTAAACAACTGTCATGTGATGGAAATATTTGATAACTTTGTCAGCATTTCAGTTATGATTAGCCTCCAGATATCCTTCTTTGTACTTCCCATCTTCATCAGGCCTGCAAGTCTGCCAATTACTGTGATGCTGGGTCTAATTGAAATAGAGACAAGCAGTGATCAACATTTGGGAAGGTTGCTTGTGTTTTAAGTGCCTTCCCAGAGACATGCCCAGGCGTGAGTCTGTAGAGAATCTCTGTACGGAAACACAGAAGGTCACTTAACCCTCTGGGCTCCATTTCGAGTCATTGTAAATTGATCTTTTACTTTCTGCTTTCTCAAAAAGTGTCAAAATTTGTATCTTTGCAGGCATATTGCTAGGGCCTAATAGACAGAAGGCTGCCACGTTTAACATTATTAAAAAGCAGTTTTAATTACATTCTCAAGATGTAAGGGAATCAAACACAAAAACACATTCAATATGAAAAATAATGATGCACATATTTGTGTATGTACTAACTTGTTCCTTTGAGGTTGAGGTTTCGGATAATATCTGCTCCAGAATGTTCTGTCTGATCTTCAAGACTTGTAATTTATCTTTGACAAAGTACCTAGGGATGGGGATCTCTAGGTCTTCCTGTGAAATTGAATTTGAGAAAGGTTAAAAAAAAAGGTTGTATCAAGAAGCTCAGAAGACGTACTCATTGCTCAGGATTTTTTTTTACGCCTCTTCGGTGTAATTTGAGGCTTAAGCAATCGTCAGAAATCATTAAAAATTAATACATGACATGACATAATTCAATACGACTATCAGAATGATTTTAATGAAATCACTTCCCTTGGAGGTATGTCTTGATGGCAATAGTAAGTGAAATCAATTACAAGCTATTACAACTGGTACAATGGTTTATTTTATTCTTGTGAATATTGAGCAAACTATTAGGCATTTAAATTAGGTAGTACCTGAGAATGGATGCAGAGATGATGATGCGCAATTAACACACACCCATTCAGCCAATTCTTGTCAACTTTGTGCAATCTGCTCATTTTAATTAGATGAGCTTTCAATTCCAGGTTTATTAATCTTGAAATTGCACCAGCTAGCACGATCGGATTTCTGCAGAAAATTTGCCTGCGTCTGAATTAATTTCCAGTGACATACCACTATGCTATCTTTGATACTGTGCTAAATCTGCCTGGTTAGCCCCTGCTGACTCTAGTTGCAATACATTTGAATGTAAATGCTGACAGTGGATGCAAAGCGTCAGATAAGGGTGTATGCCATTCAAGTTAAAAATGCAGGTCCCTTTAAGAGTGAACCAGTCTGGTACAATAGAAACAAAGCACTGTGAATTCTGGAAATCTGAAACAGAAACAGAAAATTCTGAAGAACTTCTGCAGGTCTGGCACCACCTGTGGAGAAAAAAAGCAGAGTTTCAAGTCCAGTGATTCTTTCTTACTACAGATGCTGCCACACCTGCTGAGTTTGTCCAGCACTTTGTTTTTGTTTCAGGACGTCTCCAGAGTCTATTGTGCTGAAGAGCTGAATTCTTTAAGTCCGCCTCTGACTTTACTCTGATTTAGTTCCTCCCTTGTCTCCCCCACCTGCCTGGTTTCTGTTGTGATTACATTGCCCTGGTCGCCAGCGTCTGTAGCCTTTTAATTGTTTAATTAGTTAGTTGGGTAACTCAGTGGTGGATTTTTCAAATGTATAAAAAGAGCTGAATTCTGTTACCATTTTGACTTAATCCTCTGTTTTGTTCACTGAGCATTCCCACCAAACTTCTTGAACTTATTTTTGTTTCACTGCCCATGGTGGACAGTGCTTGTTGTAACCCCCAGCCTCATCCCATGACCAACATCTCCCTCTCATCCCCGCCTCCTTGACCTGTCCATCTTCACTTCCACGTATCCACTCCTCTGACCTCACTGATCAATCCCCACCACTACCCACCTGCACTCACCTATCACCATCCCACCTACCTTCCCCAGCCCGACACCCCCTCTCTATTTATTTCAAAGCCTCCTTCCCCTCCCCCATTTCTGAAGGGTCCTGGCCCGAAATGTCAGCTTTCCTGCTCCTCTGATGCTGCCTGGCCTGCTGTGTTCATCCAGCTCCACGCTGTGTTATCTCAGACTCCAGCATCGGCAGTTCTTACTATCTCTTGTCGTAATTTGTTTTGTTTGATTGATTGAGGGTGGGTTTCTAAAATAAAGAAAGAGTTGAATTCTTCCTGATCTTTAACCACCTAATGTAGCTATGGTGGGGTGTGTCACCTCACAGCCCAGAGCCTGGCTAAGGTGACCGTCAACAAGTCCAGGCATCAATTGGTGGAGAGAGTGCTGTAATTCTTAACGGCCTGCCTCTCTTTGTGGCTATGTCCACACACAGGTGTCCTTGGAGGGTTAGCATGGGTGTCCATCAGCACTATCGAAGCTTTTACACAGAGGTGGGCACTGCCAGTGCTGGAGTGCATTACTTCCCCCTCCAACACTGTTTCAATTTAGTTATCTCCCTTGTAATCTCTTAGCTCATTTTCAGGGGCTATCCAATTGAGCACCTGGTCTCTGAACCAAGAATCAGATCCATTGCTGATCCATTGCATTTCTCTATATCATTTTCTTTCTCTTGCCTTTTAATCCATGATGGGAACTATCGCCCTCTGAACTGACTGCACTCCGTGCACTTAGATCTAACCCTGACGTTGTTATTAAGCCTTCCGATAAGGATGGTGCTGTTGTAGTCTGGTATACCGACCTCTACACTGCCAGTTATCAGACATCTCCTCCTATCTTCCCCTGGACCATGACCCCACCATGATGCATCAGGCCATTGTATCCAGTACAGTAACTGATCTCATTTCATCAGGTGACCACCACCTACGTTGCCTCGAAGCTGATAGACCCTCAGCCCCACACAGCTTCCTTCTACCTCCTTCCTAAAATCCACAAACAGGACTGTCTGGGCAGACCCATTGTTTCAGCCTGCTCCTGCCCCACAGAACTCATCTCTTCCTACGTCGAGATAACAAGCATGGGGCTGGATGAACACAGCAGGTCAAGCAGCATCATAGGAGCAGGAAAACTTGACGTTTCGGGCCTAGACCCTTCATCAGAAATGGGGGAGGGGAAGAGGGTTCTGAAATAAATAGGGAGAGAGGGGGAGGAGGAGGAGGATAGAGGATGGATAGAGGAGAGGATAGGTGGAGAGGAGGCAGACAAGTCGAAGAGGCGGAGATGGAGCCAGTAAAGGTGAGTGTAGGTAGCGGGGTAGGGAGGAGATAGGTCAGTCCAGGGAGGACGGACAGGTCAAGGGGGCGGGATGATGTTAGTAGATAGGAGACGGGGGTGTGGCTTGAGGTGAGAGGTAAAACAGGTTAGGGGGGTGGAGATGAGCTAGGCTGGTGGCTGCAGGAAACACAGTGATGCCACCCGAAGGCTGCAGGAACAGCAAATCATATTCAGCCTGGGAACCCTGCAGCCCAATGGCATCAATGTGGATTTCACAAGTTTCAAAATCTCCCCTCCCCCAACCGCATCCCAAAACCAGCCCAGCTCATCTCCACCTCCCTAACCTGTTTTTCCTCTCACCTCAAGCCACACCCCCATCTCCTATCTACTAACATCATCCTCGGATTCTCCACCATCTGCAGTACCTTTTACCTCTTCCTACATCGACTCAGTCTTCTCTCCCCGGTCCAGTCCCTGCCCACATACGTCCGTGATTCCTCTGACACTTTATGCCAGTTTCAAAACTTCCAGTTTGCAGGTTCCAGCCGCCTCCTCTTTACCATGGACACACAATCCCTTTACACATCCATTCCCCACCAGGAGGGTATTAGGGCTCTCTGCTTCTTCCTGGAGCAAAGACCTCAACTGTCCTCACCCACCACCACCACCCTCCAACCTCTCTCTTAACTCCTCTCATTTTCTTCAGGTCAAAGGGGTGGCCATGAGTACCCCCATGGGCCCCAGTTATGCCTGTCTCTTCGTAGGGTATGTGGAATATTCCTTATTCCAGTCTTATTCTGGTCCCCACCCACAATTCTTTCTCTGATATATCAATGATATATCAATGATATCATCAGTGCTGCTTCCCTCTCTTGTCTGCAATTGGAAGAATTCATCGATTTTGCTTCCAATTTCCACCCTACCCTCATTTTCACCTGGTCTATCTCTGACTTGCCCTTCCCTTCCTCGACATCTCTTTCCATTTCTGGGGATAGACTGGCCACTAATACCCACTAGAAAACCACTGACTCCCACGGCTACCTGGAATATATATCCTCACACCCTGCTTCCTGTAAAGACCCCATTCATTCTCTCAATTCCTCCGTCTTCATTGCATATGTTCAGATGAAGCCAGCTTCGACAAGGGAGCCTCCAAAATGTCGACCTTCTTTCCCAGCTGAGGATTCCCCAGGATGTCAACAGGCCCCTCAACCAGCTCCGACCCATCTCCCACACTTCTGCCCTCACACCCTCTCTTCCCTCTTATAACAGCAATAGGTTCCCCTGTCCTTACCTACCATCCCACCAGCATTCACATCCAGAACATCATCAGATGCCATTTCTACCAGTTTCAGCGAGATGCCACGACCGGACATATATTCCCCTCCCCTCCCTTGTACACCTTCCATAGGGACCGTTCCCTCCAGGAAACCCTGGTCCACACTTCCTTCACCCCCAAAACCCCCCAACAGCCCCACGGCACCTTCCCCTGTAACTGGCGAAGGTGCAACACCTGCCCATTTACCTCCTCCCTCCCCAGTATCCAAGGGCCAAAACATACCTTCCAGGTGAAGCAAAACTTCACCTGCACTTCCAAGAATCTAGTCTACTGCATTCACTGCTCACAATGTGGTCTCCTCTACTTTGGGGAAACAAAGCGTAGACTGGGTGGCCGCTTCACAGAACATCTACGTTCTGTTTGCAAAAAAAGATCCTGAACTACCTGTTGCCTGCCACTTTAACACACCACCCTGTTCCCTGGCTAACATCTGTGTCTCTGGCTTGCTGCAGTGTTCCAGCGAAGCCCAACGCAAGCTGGAAGAACAACACCTCATTTTCCGCTTGGGGACCCTACAGCCCTCCGGACTCAATATTGAGTTCAATAATTTTAGGGCCTAAACTCTCCCATATCCTAGCCCTTACCCCACACACCAGGCCTTGTTACCACACAGCCTGCCATTACACACCACCTGTTGTTAGTCACTAACAGTCCCCATTAACAACTATTCACCCTCCCAGCCTGATCGTTATCAACTCCTTTGTCTGTTCAACTGCTCTTCTCTCTCTTTGGGCTCCATCCTATCGTTTACTCCCTACCCTATCGCCCTTCCTATTTTCTGCATATTTAAGCCGATGTTTTCCCAGCCACCATCAGTTCTGATGAAGGGTCACCGGGTCCAAAACGTTAACTCTGATTTTTTTCTTCACAGATACTGCCAGACTTGCTGAGCTTTTCCAGCAAGTTCTGTTTTTCTTCACGGAACCATACTTACAGGGGTTAGCTTAAGGTCCTGCAGAATATCGTCACAATAGTGAAACTCTGAGAACTCCAGCTTCACCATTTCATTCTTTAGCTCCAGGATCCTGCCCATAATTCCTTCCAGCACATGGTGAATAACTCTTCGCTTCTGAGGATGCACAATCTGGTCATATAGAACTTCCATACTACGGAAAATTTGCACATACTTAACGTAAAACGTTGCCAGCATCTGAAAGATTACCACACGGTCTGTCTGTGGTTTAGCAATCTGGGCACTGATCTCCTGCTTCAGAAGATATTCCAGGTCCTCATGGGTGTCTACCCACATCTTATTGTAAGTGCTGCAATGAAAGCAAGTGTTAGCTCATAATATGAAAGCAGATACAAAAAGTTAAATGATATTATGTTTTGGTTGGTAAATATTAACTTCAAGGAGAAATCTGAAGACCCAACAACGAATTGGCAGACCTACGCCACATGATTTCATGTCTTGTAAACAAAGAAACAAACTTTATTGTGTATCAACAAGCATTACACAAACAAAGCATTATCTTCATAACACTTTGATGCTAAAGGTTAATGCTATAAACTTTCTATATACTAATACTCAAAAACACACATTGCCTTATCTCATGAAATCTTTAAGGTTCATTCCCTTTTCCTGGAGAGGATCTCTGAATTAAATATATTGCTGTCCGAAACTCATTCGTATTTCTCCATACTGTTCCAACCATTCACCGCGCTAAATTTTAATGGGGGTCTTTGCAATAGCTTTTAGCTAAGCAGCAGTCCAATTTATTTACCAATCACTGTCTCTGGATCCCACAGCTACAGCACCCTATAATTTCTACATATCGGTTCAAAACATCAGAAAACACACTGAGTTTCCAATAGGC
>JAHRHZ010000144.1:17574108-17689124 GCA_024137785.1 Ginglymostoma cirratum
TTCTGAAGAAGGGTCCAGACCCGAAACATCAGCTTTCCTGCTCCTCTGATGCTGCTTGGCCTGCTGTGTTCATCCAGCTCTACAACTTGTCATCTCAGATTCTGTCTCTTAGCTGCTTTACCAAACATTGTCATACCTGCTGGCTACATCCTCATTGAATTCACAGAGATAACTCACAGTACAGAATCTCAAAAAAAAGCCTTTTAAAAAATAAACTCACTAAGCTCCATTGATCTCTGTGGCATAGGACACACGTACCGTTCCCAAATAGTATTGCAAATTAAATATCTTCTAACTCCAAAGAACAAAGAACAGTACAGTATAGGAACATGCCCTCCAGCCCACCATGACTGCGCCCACACATGATGCCTTTCTAAACTAAAATACCTTTGATCCCAAGTGGTCCATATCCCTCTAGTCCCTGCCTATTCATGTATCTGTCAAGATGTCTCTTCAACGTTGCTATTGTATCCGCCTCCACCACCTCCTCTGGCAGCACATTCTAGGCACTTACTGCCCTCTGCATAAAAAACTTGCCTCTTACATCTCCTTTAAACTTACCCCCTTTTAGGTATGTGCAATCCCTTGCTTAATTCTGCAAAACTACATTAATAATGCATCATTTGTGTCATTTTCCAGTTCTTTAGTAAAGTAAGTCCACCCTCTGTTTATGATCTTATTTTTCTAAAAATTAACCTCAAGTCACCATGAACTTCTCTCACTGTAATAAACTAAAAGTTTGTTTGAATATGACTTACTTCAGTACCAGTTTCTCAGCCAGATGTCCTATTTTCTACAGCTTAGGCATTAATAACCAATTATATTCGAAAAAATATGAATCTGACAGGTTAGTAAGATTAGATCACATGGGATTCAGGGAAAGCTAGATAATTGGATGCAAAAGTGGCTTGACAGTGGGAGACAGAGGGTGTTGGTAGGGGTCGTGTTTTGGGCTGGAGGCCTGGGACTACTGATGTTCCACAGGAGTTGGTGCTAGGGCTACTGCTGTTTGTCATTTATATAAACGATTTGGATGAGAATACAGGAGGTATGGTTGCTAAGTTTACGGATGGTACCAAGATTGGTAGTATAGTGAACTGTGAAGAAGGTTATCGAAGAATACAAAGGGATCTTGATTAGCTAGGCCTTGGGCCAAGGACTGGCAGATGGAGTTTAATTTGCATAAATATAAGCTATTGCATTTTGGTAAGAGAAACCAGTGCAGGACCAGCTAATGACAGGGCCCTGGGAGTGTAGATGAACACAGACACCTAGGGGTTCAGGTATGTAGTTCCTTGAAAGTGGCGTCACAGGTTGGGTGATGGCATGCTTGCCTTCATTGGTCAGAGCATTTGAGTTTTGGAGTTGTGATGTCATGTTGCAGCTGTACAGGACATTGGTGAGGCTATTTTTAGAGTATTGTGTACATTTCCGGTCAACCTACTATGAGAAGGATATTATTGAATTGCAATGGGTACAGAAAAGATTTACAAGGATGTTGCTGGGATTACAGGGTTTGAGTTATAAGGAGAGTTTGGATAGGCTGGGACTTTTATCTCTGAAGGATGTCCTTACAGAGGTTTATAAAATCCTGAGGAACATAGATAAGGTGAATAGCAAAGTTTTTTCTCTCAGGTAAGGGAGTTCAAAACCAGAGGGCATAGGTTCAAGGTGAGAGGGGAAAGACTTAAAAGGGATCTGAGAGGCAAATTTTTCACACTGTGAGTGGTGCATATATGGAATGAACTGCCAGAGAAAGTGGTAGATGCAGGTATAGTTACAATATTTAAAAGACATTTGGTTAGGTACACAAATAGGAAAGGTTCAGAGTGTTATGGGCCAAATGCAGGCAAATGGGATTAGTTTAGTTTGGGAAACCTGGTCGGCATGGACTAGTTCGACTGAAGGGTCTGTTTCCATTCTGTATGACTCTATGAATGTTTGTCCTATTACCTGGTGTGGTTCTCACCACTCTGTGGGACATGGCTGAAATTACTAGTTCTGTTCTATGCCTATCATTACAAAACAGAGACTGGCAGCCAAATCAAATCAGCCTCTTTGTTCCTGTAAGATTAAAATACTCAATGATCCTCAAAATTGACCCCAATGGTTCCTGACCAGACTTTCTGAATAACCATTGCTAGGCTTTGTGAATAACTGATATCAGACACCAGGTTTATAGCTTAAAAAAGATTTAGCGATGTATTAATAAAGTAGCTTTAGCAGAGCAAAATTAATGTCTGTGATTTAAACTCAATTTTCTTTCATTCTAGCCCACATTCTCACACAAAGACAGAAACAAACAAACATAAGTGAAGGAAAAAAAACTAAGATGTAACTGGCCAGTTCACTTGAGCAGACTCCACGATCTGTAACATCACTGGCACATGGGATTGTATCTTGCTTAGCTGCTTACAACACCAATGTTTGCAAATGGTTCCCAGTAGGCTTCAGGGAAAATTCACTGATGACTTACAACTGAGATTCTGTTTTCCAAGCTTCCAATAAGTTGATAACATGGGGACAACCAGGAAACAATCAAACCTCAACCCTGTGACTTCCACAGGCACAAACCTTCTAAACAAACCACAGTTGAAACTTTGGTTTCGCTTTGTTAAACTGATTGGTACCATAACTCCGTGGGAGACCTCCGTTGATATTCAAACATCTGTTTGAGCATACTGCTGTTCCGGAGTCAAAAAGTCTACAAAGTTCTTTGAACAAAAATCGAGCTGCAATTAACTTCCGGGTCTGATCTCAAAAAAAGTAGTAGTTTATTTGGTCTCTTTTTCAAACCACAAGTTAGTGTTCGGTGCCCAAAGATCACCTTCAGCTCTCATCTCTCCGTTCACTGTTCCAAACCAAAAATGATTTTAAAAAAAACAGAATAATGAAAAATTAACAAGAGTTCAGGACATTGTCTCACAGCAATCCCAGGAGGGCAATTCAAAATGTTGTAGGTGAAATGTTGGGTCCTGTAAGGACTCTGCCAGTCAATGCCCCTGAGCTGAACAGTACAGCCACAGCTCTTAGCCATTCATTTTCCTACATTGACTATTTGGCTCCACTACCATATCTAACACACCAGGGACACAGGACCCTTAACACTTCACTCCTCCATGCCCCCAATTCCACCCTGTGTCTTCCACTGGATCCCTCCACCATGCCTCCAGTCCCACTCCAAAACTCCCCTCATCATTGACTCATTCTGGCCGATCCCCGTGCAAAAATCTATTCTCTTCTCCCTTGTGCCAGAGTTAAACTTGAAAAGTTAGTGATCTTACACGCAAATACACAAAGCCAACCGTGCATGCCACCTTTAAATAATTGCAAACTGGGTACCAAAGGATTCTCAAGAGCCACCAACTCTATCTTCAAGATTACAGTAATTTCATAGGCTATGATGGCAAAGTATTGTTTCTTGTCACTGGTCTGGACAGCAACTGTTCTGAAAGGAATGGATGAAATGGGATGGAATTGATCTTATTAAAACTGCATTTTTAACTTAAAACCTTCACTTTGAGTCTCAGTACTAGAAAGGTATGTTACAATATGTAGTATAGGGAGTAATATACTATGGAATGAGGAAAATTCTTTTTTACTCAGAATTGTGAAGCTTTGGAATTCTCTACCACACAGTACTGTGGAAGCTCAGTCTTTGAATATGTTTAAGGTGGAGATTGATAGTCTCATGATTACCAGCAATATACAGTGTTATGGGGAAAGGGTGGTTGAAAGGAATTGAAGTGTTTGATCAAGTATGATCATATTAAATGGTGATGAAGGCTCAATGGGTTGAATGGCCTTGTTCTTCTGTATCCAAGTGACAAGGGACAATGAAGAGGTGAAGGGAAATTAGCATCAACAAAAAGTTTGAACTGGAGAAATTAATGTGGTTGAAAGTTGATAAATCTCCAGGACCTGAATCTACATCCCAGAGTATCGATGAAAGTAGCTATAGAAACAGCCTCTGCAGCAGTGATTATCTTCCCAAATTCTACAGATTCTGGAATGATTCCTGAGGATATAAAGTTAACAAATGACATCGCACTATTGGAGAAGGAAGTGAGAGAGAAACAGGGAACTGCTGACCATTGGCCTGACATTAGAAGTAGGGAAAATACTAGAAATTCTCAATAAAGGCTGTGATAAACAGCCAAGTGGATAAAGATCTGATTAGGTATAGTCAGCATGGATTCATGACTAAGGAATCATGTTTGACACATTAAGGTGTTTTGTTTTAAAGTTGTTATGAACAAAAGGAGACGAAGGAGAGCTGATGGGTTTGACTTGGTTTGATTTATTACTATCATATGTACCTAGGTACAGTGAAAAGTGTTGTCTTACGTGCTTTACAGGCAGATTGTACTATATAAAATAAGTGCATCAGTGCATAAGCGTACTTAGATTTTCATAAGGCTTTCAATAAGGGTTTGGTTAGAAAAAATAACAACACATGGGATATGAGATAATGTACTGGCATGGATTAATGATTGGCTGAAAAACGGAAAACAGAGTAGGAACAATGGGCCATTCGTATGTTGGCAGCTATAACTAGTGGGATACTGCAAGGATCAGTACTTGTTCCCGAGTGACTTACAACATATGTGGGTGATTTGGAGGTGAGCATTAAATGTTCAAAATCTGCAGATGATACAAAGCTAAATGGGAATGGGTGCTGTAAGAAAAGTGTAAATAGGCATCATGAGGCTTTGGACAGGCCTAGTGAATGGGCAAGAACATGGCAGATGGAATATAGTATGGATAAAAGTGAGGTTATCTGCTTTGGTAGGAGGAACAGATGTGCAGCTTATTTCTTAAATGGTAGGAATTGACAAGTGTTGATGCACAAAGGGACCGAGGTATCAGTGTCAATTAATGTTTGAAGCCTAACATGCAGGTAGAGCAAGCTATTAGGAAAGTTTTTAGAATGTTAGCCTTTATTGCAAAAGATTTTGCGTACAGGAGTAATGAAGTCTTGCTTCAATTACATGGGAGCTTGGTTACACAGCACGTGGAGCACTGTGCGCAGTTTTGGTCTCCTTATCTCAAGAAAGATATTGTTTCCACAAAAGGAATACAGCAAAGATTAGCCCAATTTGTCCCTGAGATGGAAGGACTGTTGTATGAAGGCAGACTGAGCAAACTGGACACGAGAGTTTCAAAGAAAGTGAAGTGGTGATCTCATTGAAACTTACAAAATAAAGGTAGTTCTGCAAAATAAAGGTAGTTAACATGTTCGTTAACGCGAATTGGCTGTAATACGATTGATGAATAGTGGATGCTGTATGGATAATGCAAACTTTCTATTGTACAGGTATAGTGATTGTCTATAGCAATTTCCCTATAACGTGATTTTCTGTGGCGATTTTCTATCACGCAATTTGCTATAACGCAAGGTTATACAAGAATGCAACTACCGCGTTATAGGAGAACTACATGTACGTAGACAGCAATGGGGTGAGTAAAATGAATCGAGGTGTTCCATCAGCGATAACCAGATTGAACGGTCAGGCAGGCTCAACAGGCTGAATGGCTTACTTCTGTTCTTATGTTCCAACTGTCTGCATTGTGATGCAGTTTAAGATTTATCGAAATTATGATAATATTGGCTTCGTAGTAATTTTAATGCCAAGCAAATCACTGTTTGAAAACATGACAACGTATTTCACATATTTTGTAAATATTACAGAAATTTTAAAAAAAATTCTAGCCTAGTAAAGTTTAATAACCACTTGACTACCCTTCAGTAAATGAGTAAAAGTTGGCAACTTTTTGACAATAGGATGCAGCATAGTTTAGTTACTGTTCTCATCACACAAACACCTTTCTACTTAATGAGCCAGTAGGTAGTTATTACAGGATTAGTTCTTGTTCCGATCAACTGTGGTAGAATTATCACTGCCTTAACTGACATCACTTAGACGGAATAAGAAATGAATTTTATACTCTCCATAAAATGCTATGTAGAACCTAAATTTTGTTTTACTATTTTGTCTGTATTTCCCTCACATTTCAATCTTCTCCCCATCTCTCCTGGTGCAGAATGCAATGGATCCCACTAATGTTTAAATAACCTGTTCTCCTTTGTAATTTGGACAGCGAGTATCAGAAGACTACTTGACTATTGGAGTTCTGCACACTTCAATGCAACTGCATCCTCATGTTATTTGTAGGCATTTTCAAGTATTCAAGTGTGGATGAAATGTTTCTTCTATAATGACTTAGCAATGTCAAACTGTACTACATGTGTTATGCTAGCTTTCATTAACCTGTGCACAGTATGCTACTCATTGAAAACTTGTTCCATTTATGTATATTTTTAACTCTAGCGTTACTGTAGGCAATAGAGTCACAAAGTGATTGAACAAGCTGCAGTGCAATGCTGCAGTGCAAAATTTGACAGACTGCAATATTCAGATTACCGACTAATATAAGGAACATTATTTCTATCACCTTTAGAAGGTTTTCCCAAAATTTGAATGGATCGCAGTAGAATTACAATGTTTATAAATAATGTAGTTCTAAAGAGGGATAGTAGATTTTTACGATGATTTTTTTTTACACAAATCATCATTTGGAGTGCATTTTAGGTCGAAACAAAAAGGACGAAACTAATGAATCTTAATGCTAAAATTAGGAAACGCATTTTACAATTTTTAATCGTATCTTGAGGTCACTGATAATTGCATTTTGTAATTCCTATTACAAATTACTTCCATTTCACAACAATTTTAAAGGAGTAACCCAACTGGTCTGTCTGTTCCAGGTCAATTTCAATTAATGTGCAATACTGATTTTAAAAAGATCAATGAAGAGTGGCTGCAGGTTTTTGTCCAAAAGGAACTTAATAATATCATATTACAAGTATATGAATATGCTGCAATCTTGCTCAATCACCATTTCCAACGAAGTTTACATGTCGTTAGCAATGCAATATATTCCGTTGAAATGCTCAATTTCCCCTATTTCCTCTCGCTATATACTTTTGATGCATAGTTAATATACTTAAATTAACTTCTTGCTTACCTGTTTGACATGATGGCCGGAGTGTGGTTTCTGATTGCTTGGACTTCCCTTGACCTTAATGGGGTGATTGGTTTTACAGACTTGTTGATTTCATCCTCCTACACTGTAGCAGATCCTCCAGCCTTCACAGGACCTGGCCGGCTTTCCAGCTGAATTTCCTGCAAGGTGAACACCCCCTCTCCCTCTAGCAAATTTTACTGCTTTGCGAAACAACTGTGTGTGTGCGTGCACGCTGGCGTGTGTTTTTAGGAGCCCCTGAAGTTTCTTCCAAAGCTCAGCGTCTCTCCCAGTTTGCTCCTCCAACTCCAGGGCAACCAGGACGCTGGCGCATGCGCGGTTTCAGCGCTGACGGGGTCCCACGGCGTACGGCCTGAGGGCGCATGCGCAACTCCGGTGCCGGCGGGGTCTGCGGGGGGAGAGAGCCTGAAGGCGCATGCGCGTTATGAGCAGCTTGTTTCAGTGTTGCCTTGGCAATCAGGAGATTGCTCACGTTTGTGGTCAATTTCGGCTGGAATCTCACCAATCAACCTGTTCAGAGATATTACTGTCACACCTAGGGAACTGTTGGGACTTGAACCCGGGCCTCCTGACTCGGAGATCAAACAAAAGCCCATTTTCTGAAGAAGGGTCCCGACCCGAAACGTCAACTTTCCTTGCTCCTCTGATGCTGTCCGGCCTGCTGTGTTCCTGCAGCTCCACACAGTGTTGTCTCTGATTCCAGCATCAGCAGTTCTTGCTATCTCCCATTGATTTATAACCTCCTGACTCGGAGGTAGGGACATTACCAATGCACCACAGTCAGGATGAGTTGCAGCCTGAACCTCCTGCAGCCAAGCAGCCTCTCATCAGTTTGCTCACACTGCTGCCACATTGGGTTGATTTTTTTTTCTTTTTCTAATTTCAAATACATACTTTATTCAATTTAAGACAAATCTTTGTATTCACACATAGTCACAACCACAGTTCAGTTCTGTACAGTGGCTTACTAAGGATACAAACAAACATTGGAGTTTGACTCCATTCCTAAAAACCAAAGGCATTTCTTACGCCTACAAGACTACATTTACATACATCCGGGGTAAGGGAAGAGAAAATAAAGATTATCAGCTGCGGAGTGGAATGTAAGTAGCTTGTTAACCAGCTTTGCTTGGTTTCCCTGTCACTGCCAAGCAGATTGGCATCCCAGCGCACAGGATGTTGGGATCATGTCGTGCAGAAGATGGATTGTACCGATTCTTAAGTTTCCTTGCACCCGCCCACATCCCCACCTTCAAAGCCATCTCCTCATTATGGAGGAAATTTCATCCCAAGGAGTATGCAAAAGAAGATGGACCAGGAAAATAATTGGGCGAGACTGCTGCAGACCATGTATAATGCAGCAAATGAAATTAACTGTTTCATTAATAAGCATGGTAAACTGTATTTTTGTAAATTTCTAAATAGGATGCTGTCTTTGTAATTCAGCACCTACTTAGCTTTGTGCAATTTGGAATTAAGCCAAACAAGTATTTTTCAGTTAACGTGATAAAAATCAGTTCTATTATGTTAAAATCGATATAGAAAATATTAAAAGCACAATTCTTATATCTTAGTAACCTGCACAAAAACACACTGAAACCCCAAGTATACAGAAAAATACAATTTTGCAGAGAATCGGAGATTAAACTTCGTCAAATTAGAAAATGCTAAGCCAACGAGGTCGTCCATGCCCACAAGCATCAAAACCCAGACAATGCCCAGATATTGGCTGATAACATTTCAGCCACATAAGTGTCAGGCAGTGGCTGTTTCCAAAAGTCCGAGTTTAATCAATCCCCTTTGGCATTACCATCATAGAATGTCTCACTATCAGCAACCTGGTTGTCAGTATTGACCAAAAGTTTAACCAAGTCGGCCACATAAATACTGTGACTACAGCAGGAGGCTGTGGTTATTCTGTCATGAATGACTTACCTCCTGACTCTCTAATACCTTTCCCCAATCTACAAGCTACAGAGATAGTGATTGAGACACATTAGTTGCAGTCTTCCAAAATTCCCTAGATCTGGAAAGGTTCCAGCAGAATGGAAAACTGTAAATGTCGCACTTTTGTTCAAGGAGGAAAGCAAAAAGCAAGAAAAAGAGCTAAGAATGGAATGGTACTCATCAAGGACAGAGAGGCATTGAATGCTCTATGGAAGAAGCACTTTAAGACTATCTTCAACCAAGGCTGAGTCCTCAACATGAGTGACCTCAACTTAACTTCACAGCATGCTATCCATCGTTACCTCAGCACAACCCCAAAAATTGAAAAGGCCATTCAACAGCTGAAAACCAACAAGTCTGTTGGTGCAGATAGAATCTCCAGCAAAATACTGAAATATACTGGGGAACATAGTTAGATCATATACTTGACCTCATCTCCATCATCTGGAAGACGGAGGGATGCCAGGAGATCATTGCGATGCTGATAATTGTAACCATCTTCAAGCAAAGAGATAATAACTGTAGTAAATACAGAGGAGTATGTCTGCTGTGTGCCTCAAAAAATATCCTCCCCAATCACCTCCTCACAGTAGCTGAAAAACTCTTCAAATTCACAATGTGAATTTTGTCCATCAAGAGGCATAGAGGATATGATCTTCACAGCAAGATAAATTTGAGTAAAATACAGAGAGTACAGACAGCAAATACAAAGCAACATTTATCAATGGGTTTTTTTTTGACATCTCCAAGGCCTTTCATTCTGTCAGTCAGACGTTACTATGGAGACTACTCCTTAAATTTGGTTGCTCATAGAAATTCATCTCCATCCTCCACCTGTTGCCTGATGCAGTGCAAGCTCTGATCCTCACCAAAGGATCAATCACAGATATAATACTCATGCAAATGGGGTGAAGCAAGGCAATGTCATCACACCAAGCCTCTTTTCTATGTTCCTTACCACAACATTTCCCACCCATATCCATGAAACTTCCTACTGGTGTGGGGCTAATCTACAGGACAGGTGGGAAACTCTTCAAGACTCATTACCAACTATCCAGAGCTAAGAAACAAAAAAAAAAACCATGTTTACTGGAAATCTGAAACAAAAACAGAAATTGCTACAGAACCTCAGCAAGTCTGGCAGCATCTGTGGAGAGAAAGCAGAGTCAACGTTTCGAGACCAGTGACCCTTCTTCAGATTTAAGAATACCCTAGCGTCTGTCACCAAGCTGCAGTATGCAGATGATGATTGCATACACAAAGACTCAGAGACTGAACTCCAAACTACCGATGTTTCACAGCGGCATATGAAAGAATAGGCTCTAGGCTAAACATCAGGAAGACAAAAGTCTTCTAACAGACACTCCTGCCACCCTCTCTCCCCTGGATATCAAGATCCATGGTGAGCCACTGAATAATGTAGACTAATTCCCATATATTAGGAGCCACCCCTCACCCAACTTTGCAGACATCAACAATGAAATTCAAAATTGTTTCTATTTGCCAGCAATGCCTTCGTCTACCTGAGGAACAGAGTGATGACAAAGACCTCAAAACTAACACCAAATTCATGATCTTCAGAAGTAGTAGTATTACAAGCCAGCCCTCCATCTGAGTCCCAAATAGACAACTGTACAGCACACACGTTAAGCTCTTTGGGAAATATCAATAGTGATGGCTTTGCAAAATCCTGCAAATGTACTGGTTGGATAGGCACTGCAACATCAGTGTCCTTTTCAGGCTAAAAGCACCAGCATTAGGCACTGGTTATGATCCTGTCAGTTGTGCTGGCTGGGTAAACCATATTGTCAGCATACAAAGAACATATAGCATAGGAACAGGCCCATCGGCCTTCCAAGTCTGTTCCAACACATTTTGCCCTTCCATATTAAAACTTTTTTCACTTACAGGACCTGTATCCCACTATTCTCTTCCTATTCTGTGTTTGTCCAGGTGCTTCTTGAATGCTGTTATTGTGTCTGCTTCCACCACCTCCTCTGGCAGCGTAATCCAGGCACTCACCATGCTTTGTGTGAAAAACATATCTTGCACATCTCTTCTAAACTCCCCCTCTCACACCTTGAACCTGTGTCCCCTAGTAATGCCTTTTACAAGACTTTCAAACAAGCTCTCCCAGTTTCATCAAGCCAAGTGATTACTGGGACTGTAGTGGAAGCACTTCAAGGATATCCTCAAAGCCTCCCTGGAAATATGTACTTTGTGGGAATCTCTAGTCCAAGACCACCCAAACTAAAGAGGAAAGAACCAACATTCTGAGCATTTCTGATGTTTCTTGACGGACACCAAATGCAAACAGCAGAAGGAGTGTGCAAAAATCCAAGTACCCCACCCATACATTTAAGCAAACACCACTTATCCCATCCTTAGCAATGCTTATGGATCCAGCATTGGAATGTTTAGTCATTTTAGCACTCAGAAATATGTAAGGTTCTGAGGGGACTTGACAAAGTAAATGCTGAAAAGAAGTTTCTCCTTATTGGACATTGGATATTTTCAAAACAAGGAGTGTAACATTTAAGATGGAGACTACAAGGAATTTCATCTCCCAAGTGGTCAGTAGTATTGTGAATTCCATCTCCAGTAGAGCCGAAAGCCAGCCTGCTTTGCACCAGATTTTGGGCATGTGGCCACTCTCCAGAATGCCAGAATCTATTGCTTTGCCAATGCACCAATATAGTCCATAAAATCTAACAGGATGCCATCCATCCTGGCAGAATTGCCCATTTTCTGTTCTAGGGTTCTAGGTCAGCTTCCAATTCCACAAAGATAAGATTAGCTCACAATGGGACAAGTTACAATTGTTTCTCTGAGGTTTCCTTCTGATTATGTTGTTTAGCAAGGGATCTGTTTGAGTTGGCCAGTATTTTGGCAGCAACAGCATATATCAGACGTTTTTAAAAAATCTCCACGGCTCCTTTGACAGATAATTATGGAAGGGTAGAAGTAACTCTTGCAAAGAAACAACATTGAATGAAACAGGCAGAATGGTGTCCTTATGTTTTGTAATCCTTAATGATTCTGTAATACACCATGGCTACTTTGATGTCTTCCGAACCCACAACCTTGACTACTTAAAAAGACCAAGGCAGTTGGCAACTGGGGGCACAGTAACTTGAAGTCACACACATTCCTGACTTCCTGGAAATGTATCACTGTCACTCCTTCATCGTTGTTAGATCAAAACCCTGGAACAATGATCCAGGAGCACCTTAACCTCACGTGGACTCACAGTTTAAGGCAGAGGCTCGCTGCCATCATTTCAAGGACAGTTAGAGATGGGCAATCAATGCTGGCTTTGTCAAGAATAAATGAACAACGTGCAAAGAAATCACCTTGTGCAGTTTCCATACACTTTCCTTGTGTTTGCTCCACGCATGCTGAAGCAAAGCTGCCAAATTTCTTACAATGAATTAGTATTATTGCTGGTATTGTGCTTTCTTCTTTGCTGCAACTACCCTTTCTAGAAACAAGTTATGGAAAGAATTGCACAATGTTCTCTACATTTGGACAACAAAAACTGTCAATTCCCTCAAGATTCTAAAGCCATTGCTCAATGCTGCAGCATCTGGGTTTCAGTTTGATATGATAAACTGGCTTCACATCACATAAAGAATGAGAAAGGTTCTGGCACATTGTATGGTCAAGTCAGAGGTCTCAACTGTCCCAGGTTTTATCATAGCTTGAAGATGATTGAAGAACGATCCAAAATATTTGTGTGTGCAATTAATGGAAATTCTGCCCATCTACATTCTAAGCACAACTCTTCGGAATGTTGTGGACATCTGGCTTTTTCTTTAGCGTGTATTGTTGGAATGCATGTGTCAGCTGTGTCACAAAGCAGAAATTTTCCAAAACCCAAGGCCAATGGCATAGGAGCAGAACAGGCACTGACAACTGGAAAATTTGACTTCCCCCCCCCCTTTCATTACAAAACACAAATTTTGGCTGATATTTTAGATTACTCTGTAGTTGTATCACTTAGAATGAATCACACTCTCAGACAAATACAAGGTAGAGACTAAGCTGGGTCCTTACTTTTACCCATAGAAGTTACATAACCTTTGGGATTCTTGAAGAGTCTGAAATATTTTGCTATTTCATTGTTTGCAGTTTTGCAGCAGATGTTTAACACAGGCTATTATTATAATTAATTCCAATGTTTCTTCTTCTCCTAGTATAGATTGGTGGCACTTACTATTGTGAAATATTGTTTGCGAATGTAAGACAAAGCTAACTGTAATTTTAAAGCATTTTAGCATAACAGGATGAACTGAAAAAAAAAAGTTCTTATAACTGAAACTTTCACAAGTTATCAAAATCCCATGCTAACCAGCAAGTGAAGTTCAAAGAATATTGGTATTACTTTTGAAATTCTGTAATCATCGCATTTCATGTAAGACTGATACAAAACTTAACAAAAGCATGGAGACTGATCAGCAGCTACTAGTGATGGATTGCTTTCAATCACCATTACGTAAGCATTGGCTACAATTATGGAAATGGACCACAACCTCAAGTTACTTACGGATGTATTGAACTTTTAAATGGAATATGTGTGTTTTTTAAAGAAAGAGACAATGTGAAATGCTGGCTGATAATGTAAATTCAATGGCTTTCGAAAATCCCTATGAAGTGTCACATCAGAATGTCAAAAGAACGTCAAAAAGCATCACTTCAAAGGAAGCGATGCCGTTCAAAAAGCTGAATGTTGATTTCCTACGGTTTGTGTCCCAGATTAAAGGCATGATGTAGGTTGAAAGAAATGCAGTTCTGGGCAAAAAACATATTTGTGTTTTACTTATCAAGGAATATACAAGCAGGGAGGGTATAAACTAACTGTGACCCCTATATGCTAGTGTGCTAGCTAGCAGTTCAAGTTACACTGAATTGTGCTGTGAAGAGACAACTGAGAATTTTCACTAGACATTCTGTATGTATGGCTGAAAGGAAATAGTAAATGACATGGGCAATGGCTAGAAAATTGGAAAAAAATCACCAGTGAAGAGCTTCTCGATGTGAAGAGCATAAAGTCCCACTTTCAAACCAAGTGTTGAAAGCAAGGTGGGACTCTCACAAGTGAGCACAGGGGGCCTATTTGCATACATTGGTCTTGCATTATTACTAATCTTACTTCATTAATATGCAGTTTCCCATTCTCCATCTACTGGATAGCAATAAGGCAGCAACAATTTTGAAAATGAAAGTCAAAGCAGTCCCTTGGCAATGCCACCTCACTACATGCTCCTTCACATCTCCATTTTGGACACCAAGCACCAACATCTCATGGCAGACTCCATGGGCAGCAACAGCACACATCTGCCATCCAGAGACTTTTGCATCCGACACATACTAGCTTCACCATAACATCATGGCAAATCTCTGATCCACTTACTGTATGGTTTTGCATTTACATGCTACAATTTGGAGTGCACTGCCACCTTTTTTTGGAAAGCTACTGCAAGGACTTTGCGCACAAATACCCATCTCGTGAATTAGATGCTGTACCTCAGGACTGCTCATTCACTCACTTAGTACTGACTCACTTTGTGCCTACTTTGGTGCCCACAACATGCCTCCCTTGCCTTGCCTTGCCTTTTGGCATTTTGCGCTCTCAGCCAGATCTTAAAGCCTCCATAATTCCATCTGATATTGCTTTTTAGCACAGATACCTTTTCATGATTGTCATGAGCAGTCAAGGTGTGGACATGTTGCTTTACAGCATCTATCTCACAGCTACAGCATACAGCAAACCGACATCGGAAACACACTGATGTGCATCTACTAAATGGCTAACACTCAAAGTCTAAGGGAAGCAGTCCTCAGTCAGGTCAAAGGGGGGCTACCGCCAGTCACAGCATCTTGATGCAATAAGTAAAGGACATCATTCAATCTCAGTACAGGGCCTTCAACACAGTCAATCGACTGCTTTGGATGGACTTGGTCAGCAGGTGCATAACACAACAGTCAGGGAGTTAGTCCTGCAGGTCCAGTGCTAACAGTTAGGGAATTATCAGTAAGTCATGGTTGTCTGTCCAATTTGGTCAGAAGGGTGGGCCACAGTCAGCACGCAAGTCGTTTGAATGAATGAGCTATAAGGAGAGGCTAAAAAAAACTCGGGTTGTTTTCTCTGAAGCAGCAGGGTCTGAAGGGAGACTTGATAGAAGATTATGAGCTGTGTAGACAGGATTGACAGACGGAATATTTTTCCCAGAGTTGAAATGTCTAATACTAGGGAACATGCACTGAAGGTGAAGGGGTGGTGAGGGGAGTTCAAAGGAGATGTGAGTGACAATTTTTTTATACAAAGTGGTAGGAGTCTGCAATGCTCTGCCAGGGGTGTTGGTGGAGGCAGATACGATAGGGGCATTTAAGGGACTTTTAGATAAGCACATGAATATGCAAGGAATGGATGGATATGGACCAAGGCCAAACAGAATGGATTAGTTTAATTTGGCATCATGTTCGACACATGGACCAAAGGGTCCGTTCCTGTGCTGTATTGTTCTATGCTCTATATGTTAATGTTGGGGGTTCCATCAGATGAAATCAATGCTGAAAATTAGAGTCAGCAACCTGGGATCCAGAGGAATCAAGAATGGTGACTGGAGGAAATATGTCATTAAAGTGGAGGATGGGATGGAGGATACTGCAGGGTTTGGGGGTGCTGGTGGTTATCAGTGGTCACCACCACCTGGCCTCAATAAGGGGACTGGGTAGTGCAGTGGTGATCATGACTAAACTGCAGGGCCAAGGCTGAGGGGGTAATGTTGAGAGCTGCAGATGCAATTCCAAGTGATATTGGGCAACGTGGGGGATCATTACTGATTGTCTGGCCAGGTAGTGCTGGGGTACAAAAAGGACATGGAGATTCAGGGAGGCCATTTGATTACCAGGCTGAGCCTGAGATTTACTATGTCTCTTTCATAGTGTAGGTTGAGGTCACCTGTAATCATAGCACTGTGCATGTGAAAGTTATGCAGTGTCAAACTGTATGGGGTGCAAGTGCTGGTTGCAGGCAATCTTCTCCATGTCACTAGTCATTGCAGATTGAAGATAGTAATCTCGGTGAAACAGAAATAATCAAAGGTGACCTTGAAAATGCCATTTGCAGGGCACAAAGCACAAAGGTACTGCAGTATCTCGTAGATTGCACAAATAATTCCTTCTCAGCTTGAGCTGTTAACTATCACCTACATGATCTTACATGATTGCTGCTGCACTTATCAAGATGAGGTCCCATGTCACAATTCCATGCAGAGGTATTCCATGGCCCTCCTTGTCAGAGTGCTCCTCATCCCACTGTGTGGATGCACTGTCACAGAACTATACCAACTGCTGGAGCGGGACATGGGTGTGGAAGGAGTAGGTGGCTATCCTAGCCGGGTGACAGCTGTGTTAAAGTTTTATGTAACTGGCCCCTGTTTGGGACTTCTCAATCTTCAACCCACAAGTACATATAGGCAATTACTGATGCAATTTCTGCCAGGTCATTCAACTTTATCTCATATCCTTGTGGCAAAGTCACTGTTGCAGCCCTGACAGTATGTTATGGCAACATGCTTTCTCCCTAGCATAAGGTGGGATAAACTGTATACACAGGTCCATATCATAGCATAACGGAATTCATTCAATAGAAAAGGCACAAATAATCTATGATCATTGGTGCTATTTACTAGAAGTCTGCACCAGGTAGCCTGGGAGCTGCCATGATGCATTTATCCTTGGGAACGCTTGATGCCTTATAAGGATGGTTAGTGGGAGACAAGGCTGATAACCAGGACTGATGACCCAGTTACACACTGCATGACTGAAGCCAAGCATAGATGCAACACTGACTATTCTTCAACCGGGGGCCTTGGTGAAGCAGATGATAGGTCTGCTGAAGATGAACTTCAGATGCCTAGAAAAATGGAATGAACTGCAGATGTTGTAAACCAGGAACAAAAGCAGAAGTTGCTGGAAAAGCTCAGCAGGTCTGGCAGCACCTGTGAAGAAAAAAATCAGAGTTACTGTTTTGGGTCCGGTGACCTTTCCTCAGAACTGGTGAAGTTCTTCACAGGTGCTGCCAGACCTGCTGAGCTTTTCCAGCAACTCTGTTTTTGTTCAGATGCTTGGATCAGCCTGAGGAAGCTTGCAATACACTCTGGATGGAACATGCTGTATAATTAATGCATGCTGTGCTCTCCACAATTACAGCAGGCAAATGGAGATGTGATCAAGGTTGAAGAACAATGAGGGCAGGAATAGTATTCCACAGAGGAAGATGAGAACATTGAGCAGGAGGAACGTCAACTCGTGCATGACACAGTGCTGCAGTGTCAAACGTAACAACCCATACAGGACTTAATTAACACCCAGTTCGAGTAGATGAGAGCTGAATGCAGTGAGCATTCATTGACTATACATTTGTCCAAATGTTTAGCAGTCTGTTTCTGATCTGAAATTAAAGGCAGCTTCAGTTTGGTTTGCTGAATCAACATGAATGCTTTGACACATTCTAAGACTTCCTATACGTGATGGTCTTGCATTGGACAGTGAGAAGGTGCTAGGCTACACTGAGCATTGGGAAAAGGTAGCACCGACTTAGACAGGGTTGTAAGATGGGATGTGGCTAAGGACAGATAAGCTGCGTCGCTTGGTTCTCAAACAGCAATAGATGTACTGCAGAAATTCATCAAAGATCCTTAGACAGCACAATCCAAACCCATGATTACTTCCTTCTGGAAAGACAAGAGCAGGAAATGTATGGGAAAATTGCAACCTGCAAGTTCCCCTCCGAGCTAATCACCATCCTGTCTTGGAAATATTTTGTTGTTCCTTCACTGTTGCTGACTCAAATTCCTGGAATTGCCCTCCTAAAGGCATTGTGGGTCTACCTACAGCACGTGGACTGCAGCAGTTAAAGAAGGCAGCCCACCAAGGGCAACTAGGGACAGGCAATAAATGCAGGCCAGCCTGGGAGAATAAAATAAAAAGAAAGGCAAAAATATATAATAGAACCTTATACCACTTGATAGTTAAGTACTAGCAGAAATGTCGTGTTTTATTCAGTAGCTCATAATTCACACAAACTCTTGCATTTTTTTAACAAGTCTAGCCCAACACAATGCTGAAATGAATTGGGAATAAGTAATTAGGGTTGACCAGAGGAAATCAAAGCAGTAGTTTTAGTAAACAACGTGGCACTACTTGGTTTGTTTTGCTTCATCTCTGCTCAGGTCTGTGGCCCTGGGGAGAATCCATTGCTGAAACCACCCTCGTCAAGCTGGTTGCCAACTCTTTTTACCTGACTTGGCTTTCATACACTCTTAGTTTTATGCATAAGACAAGCTGTTGAGTCAGATTTTCCAAACGTAGGCTGCTGTCAGTCAATCTCACTCACTCGTCATCTATTTCAAGAAAGCAAAAATACTTTTCAAGGTATTGCTCTCCCAAGATCTATTTCCAACAGATAAAGTTCTGGACTTGAAATGGATATTGTAATAATTGTCCTATGTATTTATGTTAATAACCAGTAGAGGGCAATGAATCAACATACTGGAACATTGCAAGGCACTTAGATCATGAGAACACAGTGTGGAGCTGGAGGGACACAGCAGGCCAGGCAGCATCAGAGGAGCAGGAAAGCTGACGTTTCGGAACTTGGATCATTAACGTTTTGTAAACAAAGAAAGGAACTAAGCATGCTGGAAATCAGAAAGAGAAATTGCTGGAAAAGCTCAGCAGGTCTGGCAGCATCTATGGAGAGAAAGGAGAGTCAACATTTCAAGTCCAGCGACCCTTCTTCAGAACATTCTGAGAAGAGAAATGTTAACTTGGTTTCTCTCCATAGATGCTGCCAGACTTGCAGAATTTTTTGACTAACTTTTAGTAAGCTGTTTCATTTGCTTCTCGCATGATTTCTTTGTCTCTTAATACAAGCTTAGGTCAGATTTCATAGTAACTGCTAATCTATGTTTATTGTTACACTGTACATGATGATAAGGCTATGGAACAACATGTTCTGATCTGCGTAAGGTCCAGCTTCTTGTAGGACACAAGCACGTGACTACAGAGATCACAGTGACATGACAGATGCCCTCAGAGGCTCATCTACCTATTCATTATTCCATAATTGTCTTCAAGGATACACCGATCAAGAACAATTTATTTTTCCAAATATTCAGTGACAAGTAGTACAGTACCCCTTAAACTGGTCATTAGAATTGTTACTCTGAACAAAAAAGGCTATCCATCACACTGCTATAAAAAATGCAAGACAGAACTGAGTATATAATTTGGGGAACCTGGCCAAAGAAACAGTTAACAGACTCAGGCAGCAGTCCATGGAGGGGTCCATGAGACTGGACTGCTTTTCTCTCTTCTATAGTTTTGTGCACTGAGTTGCCTGTGGAGACAGAGCACACTGTGTCTTCCAGTAGTCGTGTTAGCTTCTATGACCGGTAGGCAATTCTTTTTTTGGGGGGTGGCGGTGTTACTTGGCAAGAGTGCAAGCATCCCCTCGAAGATAACATTTTCATTTAATTTGATATGTTTTTGTTGAGGTTTTGTGGCAGTGCCTTTTTGTGGGGCTCTCATTTATTAATACACGCTCATTGAAATGTTGCCGTGCTGTTGTAGGAGACTTGGTGAGCTTTTGCAGTGCATTTGGGACATTGTCTGCACTGCTGCCACTCAGTGTCAAGAGATGTGAATATTTAAGGTGGTAGACAGGCTCTTATCACGCAGACTCCTTTGTCCTGGATTGTATTGAGCTTCTTCGATGTTGTGGGGGCTGTATTCATCAAGACAAGTGCAGCTTTGTCGATTGCAGACAGGCTTTGAGAAGTCATGAGGTGAGTTACTCACTGCAAAATTCCTAGTCACTGACCTGATCTTGCAGCCATAGTAGTTATATGACTTGTCCACTTCATTTTCTGATCAATGGCAACCCAACAGGACATTAATGGTTGAAGATTTAGAAATTATAATGTCATTGAATGTCAAGTGGAAATTGTTAGATTCTCGTATATTAGGAATTATTATTTTCTGGAAATAGTGTGGCATTAATATTACTTGCCAGTTATCAGCCCAAGCCTCAATGTTGTCCAGGTCATGCTGTATGAGGAGTTATGAATGGTACTCAACACTGAGTGAATATCCTCACTTCAAACTTCAGTGTCATTGATGAAGTAGCTGTAGATGGTTGGGCCTGGAGCACTACCCTGGTGAACTCCTACAGCGATGTTCTGGAACTAACATAATTGATCTCCAGCAATTACAACCATCTTCCTTTGTGCTATGTAGTCTCCCGCCAATGGAGAATCCACCCCACTCACTGATTCCCATCGATTTGAGTTTTGCCAGGTCTCCTTGATTCCACACTCTGTCAAATGACTGCCTTCAACATCAAGGCAGTCATTTTTGTCCCACTTCTTGAGTTCAATTCATTTGTCTGTGTTTGGACCAACGTTGTAATAAGATCAGAAGCTGAGTATCCCAACACATCTCAAATGAAAATGACTGAGGCAGTTGTTTCTGTGTAAGTGCCACTTCATATTAATGCCAAAAACACCTTAAACACTACACGTTAATCTACTGTCAGTTAGTATTAATTTTTGTGTCGGTGATTTTTCATTTACAGATGACAAAATCATTGTAAGGTCTTCTGCTTCATAACTTCAGGGCAAAAAAAAAATCCCAGAAACAAGAGCTGTCTTTCTCTCTGTATCTGTCTTCACCCCCAACCCCCTTTAACCACCACCAAAACCATAACCCCATGAATTTGTACAGGGTCAGAAAGACATATATAAATTTGCTCTATGAGGTATTCCACCTCCCAACAAGCTGATAAGGTAAGATGTGGGTTCCCTGCTATGGATTAAAAGAAAGCTTAGGAGGGGCAGCATAAGATCAGTAAAACATCATTTTTTTAACTTCATTAGGTCAGGACTATAATCCACCCTAGTTGTTGGTCAAGAATGCCTGTTCTCAACAGTCCTACTCTGAAGGCTGAAAGTCAGCCTGTTTAAAGTATTAAAGAACAAAAGAACAAAGAAAATTACAGCACAGGAACAGGCCCTTTGGCCCTTCAAGCCTGCGCTGATCCAGCTCCTCTATCTAAACCTGTCGCCTAATTTCCAAGGATCTGTATCCCTCTGCTCCCTGCCCATTCATGTATCTGTCTAGATACATCTTAAATGACACTATCGTGCCTGCCTCTACCACCTCCGCTGGCAACGCGTTCCAGGTACCCACCACCCTCTGCATAAAGAACTTTCCACGCATATCTCCCTTAAACTTTTCCCCTCTCACCTTGATATCGTGACCACTAGTAATTGAGTCCCCCACTCTGGGAAAAAAGCTTCTTGCTATCCACGCTGTCTATACCTCTCATGATTTTGTAGACCTCAATGAGGGCCCCCCTCAACCTCCATCTTTCTAATGTAAATAATCCTAATCGACTCAACCTCTCTTCATAGCTAGCGCCCTCAATACCAGGCAACATCCTGGTGAACCTCCTCTGCATCCTCTCCAAAGCATCCACATCCTTTTGGTAATGTGGTGACCAGAACTGTACGCAGTATTCCAAATGTGGTCGAACCAAAGTCCCATACAACTGTAACATGACCTGCCAACTCTTGTACTCAATACCCCGTCTGATGAATAAAAGCATGCCGTATGCCTTCTTGACCACTCTATCCACCTGCATTGCCACCTTCAGGGTACAATGGACCTGAACACCCAGATCTCTCTGTGCATCAATTTTCCCCAGGGCTTTTCCATTTACCGTATAGTTCGCTCTTGAATTGGATCTTCCAAAATGCATCACCTCGCATTTGCCTGGATTGAACTCCATCTGCCATTTCTCCGCCCAACTCTCCAATCTATCTATATTCTGCTGCATTCTCCGACAGTCCCCTTCACTATCTGCTCCTCCACCAATCTTAGTGTCATCTGCAAACTTGCTAATCAGACCATCTATACCTTCCTCCAGATCATTCATGTATATTACAAACAACAGTGGTCCCAACACTGTTCCCTGTGGAACACAACTGGTCACAGTTCTCCATTTCGAGAAACTCCTTTCCACTACAACTCTCTGTCTCCTGTTGCCCAGCCAGTTCTCTATCCATCTAGCTAGTACACCTTGGACCCCATGTGACTTCACTTTCTCCATCAGCCTACCATGGGGAACCTTATCAAATGCCTTACTGAGGTCCATGTATATGACATTTACAGCCCTTCCCTCATCTATCAACTTTGTCACTTCCTCAAAGAAATCTATCAAATTGGTAAGACATGACCTTCCCTGCACAAAACCATGCTGCCTATCACTAATAAGCCCATTTTCTTCCAAATGTAAATAGATCCTATCCCTCAGTATCTTCTCCAGCAGCTTCCCCACCACTGACTTCAGGCTCACCGGTCTATAATTACCTGGATTATCCTTGCTACCCTTCTTAAACAAGCTGATAACATTAGCAATTCTCCAGTCCTCCGGGACCTCACCCATGCTCAAGGATGCTGCAAAGATATCTGTTAAGGCCCCAGCTATTTCCTCTCTCACATCACCCAGTAACCTGGGATAGATCCCATCCGGACCTGGGGACTTGTCCACCCTAATGCCTTTTAGAATACCCAACACTTCCCCCCGCCTTATGCTGACTTGACCTAGAGTAATCAAACGTCTATCCCTAACCTCAACATCCGTCATGTCCCTCTCCTCGGTGAATACCAATGCAAAGTACTCATTAAGAATCTCACTCATTTTCTCTGACTTCTCGCATAATTTCCCTCCTTTGTCCTTGAGTGGGCCAACCCTTTCTCTAGTTACCCTCTTGCTCCTATTCTAATCCCCTCCTATTTTGGTGTCAATGAATGGGGCAGGTAGAAGTCAAAATGCTAGGGCAGGAGTTGAGATATGTAGCTCTCACCACAGTTATATCAGGATTCCACCTGACCAGCCATAAGTTTTGCTGAATAATCTACCACAGTTCTTTACAATTGGTGCAACCATCACCTAAAAATATTTCTGATTGTCATATAGTTGTCGGGTGCAAAATCTCCCACACACTCGTCATGCTGATACCAATGATATAAGTTTTTGAGAAGATTTGTAGCTTGGGTTGTGCATGAGGTTGTAGACTTGTTCGGTGAGCCAGTGTGTTTGACTGTATAGGTTTTGTCACCCTGCTAGGTAACATCGTCAGTGCGCCTCTGGTGAAGCACTGGTGTTCTGTCCCGCTTGTTATTTATATGCCAGTTCTCACTGGTCTCAGTACGCATGGACAAAGAAGGACACGAATTCGACTGGGACAAGACATCCATAATAGCACAAGCCAAACAGAGACATGCCAGAGAATTCCTGGAGGCCTGGCATTCCAACCAGAACTCCAACAACAAACACGTTGAACTGGACCCAATTCACAAACCACTGAAAAACAAAACCGGAACCGATGCCAACCACCCCAGCAAATCAAGGCATATACATAACAAGCGGGATAAAACACCAATGCTTCACTGGAGGCACACCAACCATGTTACCTAGCAGGGTGACAAAACGTCTGCAATCAAACACACCGGCTCAGTGAGCAAGTCTACAACTTCACCAATGATATAGATAAGGAAGGAGAATGTGGTACTACAGTGACAATTTAGGCAACTATGTCAAAGGTTAGCAAACAGTGCATCAAAAGTAGTAATCTTTGGATCACTCCCTTTGTCTTGTGCAACTGAATATGGAAATAGAAGAATGAGACAGATGAATGAAAGATAGTGCATGAGGGTGGGCATCAAATTCTTGGAGAACTGTGACTGGCACTGGGGGAGATGGCATCTGTACAACCCACACAGGTTGAATTTGAACAGAGCTAGGACCGAGTTTCTTGCAGGGAATTCTGCTAGTGCTGCTGGGGAGGTTTTAAACTAACTATTGTAATGTGAGAACTAGGAGAGAATATGAGACAGTAATGTCAGAGTACTGGGAGAGATTGTAGCATGAGAATAAAAAATATAAGTTAATAGGGAATTTGAAGTAAGGGAGAAATTAAAACTTTCTAAATCAGGGTTACATCCCATGCATGTGAATGAACCAAGTGTAGTAAATAAGATTGGTGAGCTACACATGGTTAACTTAAAAGGGAATCCCAAAGTGGTGTTGACAGGCAGATCAGAGCTGATTAGGGACCAAAATGTCAGTTTAGGCATGAAGGCTGCAGCATGGCCGAGGTATTAAAAGGAATATTTTGTATACATCTTTACCAAGCAAGCAGAGATTACCCAGCCCATGGGGACAGAGGATGAAATTCAGTCACAAAAAGGGTTCAAAATTGATAAGGAGGTGGTATTAGGTAAACTATTAGTCCTTAGAGTTGACAAGACAACATGACCAGATGAAATGCAAGATTATTGAAAGAAATGAGACTAGAATTGCTGTGAAACTGACCACAATCTATCAATCTTCCCTGGGCTTGAGGTGGTGTGAAAGACAGTCCTTTTTTTTAGTTTTCTGTATTTTTGTTTGTCGATTGAAGCCAAAGATTGCCGAAAAATTACTGCATGTTTTAAAAACAAGTAACCTGACACACATTGTAAACACTGTTTACACAGCTGCTGGTTCAAACAGTAGAAAGAAAAGGCACAAGGGGAGCCAGAGCCAGGATAGTTGGAGAATGAGCCAGCAACAAATAGCTGATTGATCTATGAAATAGTGACCAGTTATTGAATGACATAGGCCTTCTGCCTTGTGAACAACTATGTGATTGGTTCCCAGGTAGTTGAATAGCTTGGGCTGTGAACAAGATACAGAGAAGCCATTAGATCTCCATCAAGTCAGGTGGTCTGTCTGTTCTCTGCAGTAAAAAGCCACTTTAATCCTGAGGAAAATGGTTCATCATATCTTCAGCTGTTGCTGTAAGCTGTGGTTTTTAATCAATCAGTTAAAATAAGGTTTAATAAGTGTAAACCAGTCACCCTATGCCTCCTGCAAACCAATGAGAGCATCTGGGGAAGAAAGACAGGGAAGTAGTGTTCTGACCAGCCAGTCCTGTGAACAGAGACCACTGGTGGAAGTTTACAAAATACTGATAGAACTGGACAGAGTAGCCAGGGACAAACTGTTCCCACTTGTAAATTGAGCAACAACAAAATGCCACATGTTGGCAAAAGAAGTATATTCGATGTGAAAAAAGCTTTCACAGTGAATTGTTCAGGTTTGGAACACATCATCTGGAAATGTAGGGGAGGCAGCTTCAATTGGAGAATTCAAAAAGACTTTATATTATTAGTTAAATAAAAATGAGTAGGGTTATGGGGAAAGAATAGGAAGATGGCACCAAGTCCCAATGCTCATTCAGAAAGCCAGTTCTGCAACACAACAATTCTGTAATTCTATGTAACAAGTATATAGATAGAGGCAGCAGGATGAATTTTCAAGGATATCATCCATTTGATGCTGGATACACACATGGACTTTCATACTACCACCGTCTCCTTGATCCCTATGGAGCAATGGCCGAGTGAAAGGAAAATAAGGTGCTGCAGCATTGGCAAGACCTTGGGATCTTTGGCTAAACTGGGAGGACCAAGTGTCTTGAAAAGGTGGAGAAATGGTTATCAGCAGTATTTTGGAAATCCTTTCCGAGAACTCCTGGTGTGGATAGAACCTCAAAGACAATCTGATGCTGACACCAGTGCCTCATAAAGCTGTAAAGACAGCGGTGGGGGTGGGAGGTGATGCACAGTGTGGTGTGGTGGCTGAGGCTCCTGCATTTGTACAGGAGGCTCTCAATAGACTGGCGGCTAGAAGATGACAATGCTCATCAAAGGGTGACAACACAGGGCAGGCACTGCACAGGAGCATTAATATATTTTCAAAAGTCCACCTAGTTGCACTTAGGTTGCATGGAGTTAGATCTTGGAGTCAGAAGTCACATTTGTGTACTTGCATGAAATGAATTGTGTGTGGATGTACCACTGAAAGAATCCTTTGCTTTTTAAACACTACCAAATCACTAGCCATGTACTGGCTCCCAGAAAGGCTGTAGTAGCAAGATGCACTTTCAGTGAGGTCACTGCCATTGCCATGACGTTGCCTTCAGGGAAATGATCAGGACAATCAAAGTCATGACAACGGGGGTCAGTGAAAGATGAAAGATTCTTTGCAGTGTTAGAGCAAGGCTTAGGTGAAATGTGTCTGGATTATTGCCATGAGACCTCTCTAAATGCATCTCTTACTGTACCTTGCCTACTGTCCCTCAGAATCGTCATTCCATTATGCCTGGTCACCATTCTCCTCCACATCCTCATCACTGGAGGGGCTACTGCACTCCTGAATGTCCTTATTGCTCAAAGCTTCTCCTTGCTGTTGTGCCACACCATCACGATAAATGCAAGATCCTTATTGGGATATATTGACCAATTCCACGGGATCTAGCCAGGCATCTTAATTTCAGAATTCCTCTGGCCTGTTCACTGGTCACTCAACATGTGAAATGGCAGCAAAGTACAGTATCTGTCCTGTTCATTTGTGTTGGGGTTCCTCACAATCACAAGTGGCCACCTCTTCCTGCTTGATTCCAGCGTGAATTCCTCATGCCAGCCTTTAATATCCAATCACAACGTGAAGACATTGAACTTCTCAATCTTTCAATTGTCCAATCCCAGTGGAATTCCACTTCTGGTTTTATGTTTGCCTCGAGACAACAGCAAGAAGATGTTATTTTAACCTGGAATTTTACAAGTGTGTTTTATATTTATCACTGTGCTTTACGAAGAAGTAAAATTAATAGGCTTTTTTTTATCTCGTCTTTTAGCTGTTCGGTTTTGCTTTAAAAGAACGAGTACATAAACAGGAGTTTTTGGTTTGTCATATTTGCTCTGGATAGCACACAAGCATAGATAACTCCTGGACGCCAGAAAACATGATAGCCTGATCCACAAATTTCTCTGAGAGGGACCTGCCCATTTACTAACCCCGAAGTTCCATTTGGAGGCGTCTTCCTTCTAACACAGAATCTGTGCGACACAGCAGAAATAATTTCCAGTAACACAGCTCTGAAGAGCGAGAGAAGCGGACTGCAGGTAATGTGCGAGCTTCTGGTTTTCTTATATCCATTTGACAGAAATTAAGCTCTGAACATTTCCGTACTCAACAACAGCCATGACGTTCCGTGTGTAAAGCCTACTGTAAATACTTGGCGAAAGAAAAGTTGAGTAGAACTGACTGCGATTATCAGCTAGAACTGTTTTCGGCGAGCCTTGATAGCTCCCAGCAGTTGGGGCTATTTATTGATAATTAAAAGAGTCTCAGAAATGACTGATATTGGGCGCTGCAGGTTCATTCGTGCCTGAGCGAGAGTGAAGGCTGATAGTCTGTCTCCTTTCCTCGGTGTCTAATTTGGGGCTTGTGGTTTCATAAATGTTCGGTCAGCATCTTCCTGCGAATTACCGTGCTTCATGTGCAGATCTTGGCGGTCGAGTGTCGATCAGCGAGTAATTCATCTGCAGCCAATCTCGGTTGTTGAGAAACAAACCAGGCACTAGAACTCTCCTGCCGCGCACTGTTCTCCAGGTAAGACCTCTAAAGCACATTGCCCGAGGCCATCACATCATGTTTACATTATTAACAAATACGGTCAAAATCAGACTGTTTCTGAATGTAAGATTTGGATTCAAGTTGTAAAAATGTTAAAGCAAAAGTGGCACGTTTCTCTAAATTAGGATACAAGGACTTTTTTAATGCTCATTTTCCTGCGCAGTTAGAATAATTGTATGTCAATAAAAAAAGTAAACTCATAGAATCCTTACAGTGTGGAAACAGGCCACTCGACCCAACAAGTCCACGCTGACCCTCCAAAGAGGATCCCACCTAGGCGCATCCCCCTACCCTTTCCCTGTAACCCTGTAATTCCTATGGCCAAGCCACCCAACTTGCACATCCCTGGACTCTATGGGCAACTTAGCATGGCCAATCCGCCTAGCCTGCACATCGTTCTGATAGCAGGAGGAAACCTGAGCACTGAGAAGAAACCCAGACACAGGAAGAATGTGCAGGCTCCGCACAGACAGTTGCTCAAGGGTGGAACTGAACCCAAGTCCCCAAGAACCCCCACCACCGTGCTGCCCAGACTGTTATGCTTGCTTTGGAATTGCTAGGCTGTAAACCTGACCTCTTCTTGCATGGTTCCTCCTTAAGTGCTTCTTCACGAAATATGGGTGGGGTACCACAGTCCAGGAAAAAAGACAAGTGCCAGCCAGTAACTTGTGTTTTGTTTATCGACTGAAATCTCCAAGTTGCTTATACCTTGACAGTATGATGTTCACATTTTCCAGCAGGAACTACAATTTTGATCAGGAGCGGGAGAATCATTGATTTCTTTATATCCCTTACTGACCAAGGGTCCATGATTGCTCCTGGGATCAGTGAAGAGGAACTGGAATACATCGTTATTATTATTGAGGCATTATTTTAGTCTTTATTATACTGAAGTATGGGAAAGAAAAAGATATTCGGCCCCAGCAGGTTCTCTTTGGTGTTTATGCTCCACACGAGCGTTCTGTCATCCCTTTTCATTCCGATTAGCACAACCTTTCTCACTCAGGGAGAAGAATTTATGCCCTAGAGGAAAGCACAAGAATAATGGCAATGTCACTGGACAGGTCATGCAACTGCCTGTGTTCATGCATCAGACACATGGGTTCAAATTCTACCATGGCAGCTAGTGGAATTCAAATCCCATTTACAAAATATGAAATTGAAACTTAGTGTCAGTAGCAGTGTCAATGGAACTAGGAAATATGATATACCTGCCTAGTTTGACTTGCACGTGACTCCAAATCCTCAGTAATGTGGTTGCCTTGGTCTGGCATTGCAGAGAGTAGTTAAGAGGCAAAGAAATTTAAGATGTGTTACAGATGCTGTCCATCTCATTGAAAAAATTATATGCAGTTCACTTGAACTGACCCTTGTGGTCAGGAATTCAAATTTCTTACCATTCTTTAGGAAAATATGCTTCTCCTGAATTTCGTCTTGCGTTTTACAGTACGTATAAAATTAATTTGTGCTCCCACCCCCACTTTCTGGCTCACATTGTCCAGTTAGGTATATTGGCCTAACCTTCGAAGCTCTTTGTTTTGTCATGGAACAACCCCAGTTTTTAGCTGAATCTTTGATCTCAGTTGAAGCACAAAAGGATCAGTGCAGCCTCTCCAGGGTAAGTCCCTAGATTGCAGGAGAGTTGAAGGAAATGGAGGGCCCTCCTCTTTTAATAACCGTAGCTGCCTTTCAGGATAAGTTTTTAAAGGTCTCAATTCTTTTAGTGAATGTGGAAGAGTGAGGAGCTGGACTGGATTTTACATCCACAAATCAGAATGCCCCCCCATTTGAAGAAAAAAAATACACTCTGATCAAGGTTATCACATCATTCACTGAAAGTTGTGGGGGTGGGGGGAGTCTGAAAATGGGCATCCCATCCAGCATTTTGAAATGAACAGTTAATGCACCAGTGAACTTCTTAACGGGTCGATCATCTGAAGTTTTTTATTTGTTGCACTGCTGCATTTTACAGGCACGGGACTTGAAATAGTTTGGAAGTCATTTATGACAGCAATGGCAGGGCAGCACAAAGGCAAAAATAATAATGGCTCCTGGGAAAATGGTTTAATGTAGTAGCAGATTTCCCTTAGGGTAGGTGATAACATCTGTAATTAAAAGAAAATTTGAGCTTTTTTGAACCTTCAGTCTAAAATAGAGACATTTAGAGAGGAGGAGGCTCTTAAATTTGTGACAGTGACTGACTTCCTTTTTGACAGCAATACCCCCTTTTTGCATACTATCCTGGCATACCATACCGATTTGGTGCACAGTCTGCCCACCCATGCTTTGTTCTTATAAATTGGTCTTCTTCACACCAGAAAGCCACTATTGGCCATCTAACATTTGAGTGGCCAATCTGGAATGGCTGGAGTAGGAACAAATGGAGCATTCATATTCCGTTTGGTCTCCCTCACCCCACTGACAAATACAAAATTCAGCCTGGGTGGGTGCATGAGTGAGTGCGTGGGCAGTTGGGCTGTGCTGTGGTCAGATCGGGAGATGATGGTCAATCGGAGATAGTAGGAACTGCTGATGCTGGAGAATCTGAGATAACGAGGTGTAGAGCTGGATGAACACTTCAGAACACACTTTCTGAAGAAGGGCCCAGACCCGAAACGTCAGCTTTCCTGCTCCTCTGATGCTGCTTGGCCTGCTGTGTTCATCTAGCTCTACATCTTGTTATCCCACGATGGTCAGTTAGGATGTGTTCAGGTCATTAGGGTTAGTCGAGCCATTTATTTACACCAGGCAAAGATTAACCAGCATAGCATTTCCTAGCTAAGTGTCAGGTAAGTCCCTTCATCCACCTGCAGTCTTTGACCCTGAGCTTAGCGTTGAAAACTTTTACGTAGTGTCCTAAGCAATGCAAATAAGCCTATCAACACTTACATTGTGCGCTGTTTGAGCCAGAACTTCTGATGGGTCCTGGCACCTAATACAGATTTATGTCCAGATTTCTCTGTTCTCACAATGAAAAATTTGGGCCTTTGTTAAAATAGAGTGAGGGCTGCATTTTACCATTCCTTTGTGATCAGGTGTGAGTTAGAAAGATTGTCAAAAAAGGGCAGTAAAGCAACAAATGATCAGCAAAGTGTTTTCACACTGCCATGCTATGTTGCCAGTGGTAGGATAGATGGCAGAAGCATTGCCCACCAAAGGCCCAATTAACTAGTTAAGTGCCCAATTGAGGGCCACTTCTCACCTCTGCCAGCTTATTGTCAGCATTGAAGTGGGAATGGGGGCAGGGCAGTGGTGGGAAGGGGTGGGTTTCACTGCTCCCTGGGGAGACTCATGCATCCTCCCAGTACATATGAGTGTGGGGGCCCTTTCTTTTGCGGCTGAAACCTGGCCCAGAGAGGGGCTCCCTGATGGTTATGGCCTTCCCTGCGTCAGTGACGTTGAAGATCAGCAGTCAGTCCTCTTCCCCACACATCCTGGTTGCCCAGGCCTGCCAGCTTGGTCTGCACAATTCCAGTTTAACCATTTTGGATTGTGCAGGGCCATCACTGCACCCTCAGCTTGCAGGTGCACCCTTTTGGTATTGCTGCTGAAGCTGTTGGCACGTGATTGAGCGGTCAACCATCCATATTAGGGATGGCAGCCATCACTTAATTGGCTGCTGTCAAGGAGTTCAGTCTTAGCCATCCCATAAAATTTAGCTTCAACTCTTTTTCAGGACACTTTGATTTATATTCCATGAAATGCTGATAACCATGCTCGTTCATAATGATAAAAAGAACTCTGACATACTTGTTTGACCCTCTTAGTATAAAATGTTGCAAGCCAACACCATATGAGGAATTTGGGACCACACCCAATTCACAGGCAAACAATTTTTTTTTTTATAATCCATTGCTTTGCTTTTCATGAAAGAAGAGCCATACCCATGCAAATTTTGGCTTGTAGCCAAATTTCCAGTATGCTTGCCAGAGCACTGAAACACTTAGAAATGTACCCTTACACTGCACATCTGTTCCTCTTGAAATTCTCAGATATAGTATATGCCATATTAAATACACTTATTCTCTCATTTGAACACTTGTCTTTTCTATTTTGCTTGATAAGGTCACAGACTTTTAAAAATAATTCCCAAAGTCTTTTCCACATCTTTATCTATTGGTTTGCCCTTGAGAAATCTCTTCATGTCACCATTCTGTGATCCTTAATAATATCCAGTTCCTTTCTGATTTGTGAATGCTGTACACTGTTTGCTGTGTCGTGTTCATATTTAACTCTTTCCAGAGTGCAATAAACAGGTAAATTGCATTTTTATTTTTATCTCTCAGTAGCTTATATGACAATCAATTGTTAACTTACTTGCTAGATTTTTCACTCTGTGAGACTGTCTTTTAATTCTTCTGTTCTTGGTCACACTACCTCTCTTCCAAATGTTTAAGATAGATATTTATTGGTTCAAGTTCCATTCCAAGACCTGAGCACATGGTCCAGTTTGATATCGCAGGGCTGAGAGAGTCCAACATTGCCGCAGGTACTTCCTCATTTTAAGTCTTCGTTTAACGGTTCATTCTGTCTGCTCTAGTGGTTCACGTGAAGCTTTAAAAATCCCCCTCAATTCCTGGCTGCTGTTTCACATTTTTCTTTCAACCAATATCACAAAAGAATAAAATCTCTAACCAATTGTCCCAGTGCTGCGTGGGGATCACAGCAGGCAAGACATGTCTGTTCAATTACCTACCTAATATAGTCATTGAATTTTGAAGAAATCAATTGCACACAAAACACTTTCATATGATTTTGAGAGTTGTTGAAGCACTACAGTATATGTGCATGGCTCTTATCCATCATTCATGAGGTATTAGTAAGGATAGGTCGTGGCATTGTGGTAATGCTGCTGGACCAAATGATCAACTGCCTAGGTTAGCATTCTGGGGCATTGGTTCAATCTAACCATTGTAATTCATTTGGTTAATCAATTTGGAATTGAATACTAGTTTCAGTAGTAATTGCCATCGAACTATCATTTATTGTCACAAAGAACCATTTGTTTACCAGTGCCCTTTAGGTGGTATTGCGGTACGATCACTGGGCTAGTAATTGAAAGAGAATAGCAGCCTGGGGCATGGGCTAAAATATACTATGGTAGATTTTGAGCTCAATTAATCTAGATTTTTCTTTTTAAAAGAAAAGCTGGCCTACTGATGACCATAAAACAATTGAATCGTTGTATGAAACCATTGTTGATTGTTATAAAAACCCATGATTTCATTCATGTCCATTAGGGAAGGAAAATCTCATCTGGTGTAACCTACGTGTGACTCCAAATGCACAGCATTATGGTTGATAATTAGATGCCTTCTGAAACGGTCTAGCAAACTCTTACGTTGTATCTAACCCTTTTCAAATCTGTTAAAATGAATGAACTGGACAGACCACCCATTGGCACAGTGGAACACAAGTGGGATTGCCCTGGAAGTCCTGAACATTGACTCTGGACCCTACAAAGGCTTGTGGTATCAAGTCAAACATAGGCAAGGAAATCTCCTGCTGAGTGCCACTTACAGCCCACCACTACTGATGCAGCAACACACTTCCATGTTGAACACCACTTGAGGATTTAATGTTCATCACCGGGAGTGGCTCAGCAGCATCACTCCTCATTGTGCTGGTTGAATGTTAAAGGGTACTGGGATAGGTGGTGAAGGAGCCAAAAGTGGGAAAATCATGCTTGTCTCATCCTAACCAATCTGTCTGCCGCAAATGCATCTGCTCATGACTATCAGTATTGACGACTGCACAGTCCTCCAGCATGTTATGTGAGGCTATCACCATGCTAAATGGAATGGACATCGAAAAGATCTAACGACTTGAGATTAGGCATCCATGAGGTGCTGTGGGCCATCAGCTGCAGCAGCAGCAGAATTGTACTCAAACACAAACAGCAACCTTGTGGCTGGTAAATCCCACACTCAACCACTACCATCAAACTGAGTGATCAGCCCTGGTTCAATATAGGGTGCAGAAAGGCATGACAGGAGCAGCACTAGGCATCCCTAAAAACGTGCCCTCCTCATAAAACTGCAACACAGGACAATGCAAACAGTGTAAGAAGCAAGCAATAGACTGGGACAAGCAAACCCATAAACAACTGATCAGGCCTAATCACTGCAGTCCTGCCATTTCCAGTTGCCCCTGATGGGAGAGCCCAGCACATCAGTGCAAAAAACAAAGCTGAAGCATTTGCATACATCTTCAACAAGATTTGCCAAGTGGATGATCTATCTTGATCTCCTGAGGTCCCCAGTATCACAGGTGCCAGTCTTCATGTTTGATTCACTATGTAATAATAAGAAACAGCTGGAGACACTGGATACTGCAAAGCCTACGGGCCCTGACAGCATTCCAACAATAGTATTGAAGACTTGTGCTCCAGAACTAGCCATGCCCGTTGTTGAGCTCTTCCAGTACAGCTACAAAACTGGCATATACCCAGCAGTTGGAAAATTGCCCAGATATATCCCATGCACAAAAAGCAGGACAAATCCCCCACCCATTTTTTCTCTTTTCATGTTTTTTTTTCTTTCTACTTACCTCTCGTCCTCGGACAGCATCGGCGGTGGCATGTTAGCTAACGCAGATTCAAGGTGGAGCCCAGCAAGGACTCCAGGACCTTGAGGTGAAGCCCAGCATGGAGCCAAGAACCTTTGGCCTTGTGGTGAAGCCCAGTGCAGACTCCCAGCCTTGAGGTGAAAACCAGCACAGACCCGAGTTGAAGCCCAGCGCGGACTTGTCTGCTTTTTCTGTTTCGCACTTTCTCTGTTTTAGAAGGATTGTAACCTGGAACTTTAACTTAATTTCCTTATTTTTCAAATCTAAACTTTCATACCTAGGCACCTTTGTGCCTAAGATGGCACAGGAAATAGCAACTTTGTACACTTTTCACTGTACTCATGTATCCCTATTTTGTCCTAGCTATCAAACCTAATTCTAATTCTAAATCCAACCTGGCCAGTTACTGTCCCAGTTTTACCTCAGGCATTAGCAAAGCAACAGAAAATGTCCTTGACCATGTTTTCAAGTAGCACTTGCTTAGTAATAACCTTGGCACTGACATTCATTTAGGAGTGTGCTGGAGCCACTTAGGTCCTAACCTTGTAAGAAGCCTTGGGCCAATCATAGGCAATAGTGCTGAAATCAAGTGTGAAGGTGAGGGTGACTGTCCTTGACATGAGGACATCATTTGACTGAGTGTCGGATCAATGATCCCAGCAATGCTGGAGTCATTGTAAATCAGGGAAAAACTCCCCACTGTTTGGAGTGATATGTGACACAAAGGAAGATGGTCGTGGTTTTTGGAGGACAATTATCTGATCTATAGGCCAGCACTTCAGGAGTTCCTTAATTGTGTTTGAGACCCAACCATTTTCAGCTGCTTTACCAGTAATTTTCCTTTCGTCGTAAGGTCTGATGAATACACAAAATTCAGTACCATTCATGACTCCTCAAATACCGAAACAGTCCATTTCCAATTGCAACAAGACCTTGACAAAATTCAGACTGGGCTGATAAGTGGCAAGTAACATTTATGCCATACAAGTGTTAGGCAATGACCATCTCCAATAAGAAAGAATCTAACCATTTCCCTTGACTTATAATGACCTTACAATCACTAAATTATCCACTACCAACACTTCTGGATTAACTTTGCCTGCAAACAGTAGGATAAATATTGCATTTACAACAGCAGGTCAGAGGCCAGAAATTCGATAGTGGGTAAGGTAAAGTCAGCATAGTCCTATCAAACAATAAGGCTACTCACCCATTAGAGAGACAACTGTGGGGTTTAACCTGAGAGTCACCACACGTCAGGTGAAGGAGAGGTTGAGAATGCAAGTACTTCATGGTAACCTCAGCCAGTTTGGGAATTAAACCCACACCGTTGGCATCACTCTGCATTGCAAACCACTTTGCAGCCACTCAAGCTAACCAACACCTTATCGTGAGTAATTCATGTCCTGACTCCCAAAAGCCTGTCCACCATCTAGAAGGCATAAGTCAGGAGGGCAATGGAATGCCCCCCACTCGCCTAGATGAGCGTAGCTTGACATCTAGGACAAAACAGCCCACTTGATTGGCGTCTTATCCACAAGTTTCAACATTCACCGCTTCACCACTGACACACAATACAGCAGTGTCTATCATTTACAAGGTACACTGCATTAACTCAGTCAGGCTCTTCCAACAGCATTTCCCAAACCCATGACTTCTATCACCTTAAAGGATAGTACAACAAATGCATGAGAATATCACCTCTTGAAAGTTCCCATTCAAGCTGCAAACCATCCTAACTTGGAATTGTGTAATCATTCTATCGCCATCACCAGGTCAAAATCCTGGAACTCCCTCCCTAACATCACTATAGGTGTACCTACCACATGGAAGGCAGCAGTTCAAGGAAGCAGCTCACCACTGCCTTTTCCAATCATTTAGGTTGGGCAATAAATAACTGATCTAGTCAGCAATGAATGAAGTGAAAAAGAAATTGCAGCACTCCCTTTAAATTGCAGTTGAGTGCCAGCCTTGATTTTTGTGCTTGAGTTCTGGAATGGGACTTGAGCCTAGATTTTATGACTCACAAGTATGCATGTTACTAACTGAGCCAAAGCTGACAGAATAAATGAAATATTTATCAATTTAACATGCTCAAACAAAACATACTATGAAGCAATTGTTCTGCAGTAACTACTGTGGAAACTTGGTTTCATTAGAAAAATTGAGCACAAATTTTGTGTTTTCGTTAAGGCAGTAGTAGTCCTGGAAGATTCTTGGGAGTCAAGAGGACCCAAACCAATAATTTAGAGTGTGTGTGTTCGAATCACACAATTGCAGTCTGAGAATTTAAGTTCATTTTTTTTAAAAGAAATCAGGAAAGATACAGTTGATAACAACAAAATTGATAATGAAGCTGTTAAACGGTCTTAAAAAAACTTAGTCATGTGTGTCCATTATGGAGGAAAGTCTACTGTTTTTAGCTAATCTGGCCTATATGTGATTACAGTTCCACACAACATACTGGACTCTTAACTGCCTTTCAAAAGTGATCTGGCAAGCAATTCAGTTAAATCTACTGGGGATCAGGGATCAGGATTAAATGCTGGACTTGCCACATCCAGAGAATTTTTTTTAGAAAGGTATAGAAATTTGAGGGATTTCTTTTTGAAGTGAAAAAAGTCAGCCTTAATAAAATTGGCGAGAATCATTTAGTAAAGTGTTTCAGTTGAGTTGGAGACATGGCTTAATGAAAGCATCTTGTTTCCCTGCTGCTTTCTGGAATGTTATGAACCTAAGGTTATATTATCTTTCAGGTTTTAAATTTGATGTAACTCTCTAATTGCACTGATCTGGCTAAAGACATGTTTTGGTGAGATAATAAAAGTTGTTTCTGTATTTTGTCACACTTTTTGGGGGTCAGTTCATGATTATATACTACATTATCACTCCTTCCATCCCTCTTGTCAGCTTTCCTTGCAGAAGGGGATATGAAGTTATAAATGAGGAATGCTGGTAATTGAGTTAAGCAGATAAAATTATTTCAGTGAATCAAAAAGATGAAATCTTCAGACTTTTCTTTGTTTTTACAGATCTCTCTAAATCATATCTGATCACCATGACAGCCGCTGATATAATCACCCTCTGGGATTACTGGGATGAACAAAACATTACCGCAATGAACCAGACCTGGACCACTTGTGTAAATGACTCTGATTGTTTGACCTGGGAGATTTTCCACTGTCTGCACAATTTTTCTAAGAATGCGATGCTGCACACTATATCTTTCTTTTATATCCTGATTTTTGTCATCGGTTTGGTGGCCAACATTGTGGTGGTCTACGTGAACATGAAGGCAAAGCGATCAAGATACGAAACCCACTTTTACATCCTGAACCTAGCCATTGCAGACTTGTGTGTGGTTGTCACTCTCCCTTTCTGGGTCACATCTCTCATTCAGCATGGCACCTGGCCATTTGGGCAATTTATGTGCAAAAGTACTCACCTCATCTTCAGTGTCAATCTATTTGGGAGCATCTTCTTTCTAACGTGCATGAGTGTGGACAGATACATATCAATGGTGTGGTTCCGAGATTCCATTGACCGTAAGAAAGATTTGATCCGTAAGATTATCTGCATGTTTGTTTGGATTTTCGCCTTTCTCATATCTCTTCCAGATTTATTTTTCTTGAAAGTGACTTCCAGTTATCAAGATGAACCCATTTGCCATTTGGCTTATCCTGAAGAAAACTTCAGAGAATGGATGGCTGGGATGGAAATGATCTGCATCATCATAGGCTTTATTATCCCATTTACCATAATTGCAATTTTCTACTTTCTACTAGCAACAGCCATTCCAGTCACAAGTGACCCAGAAAGAAAAAATAGCCGGAAGATAATATTTGCCTACGTGATTATTTTCCTTATCTGTTGGCTCCCCTATCACTCAATTCTATTTCTTGATTTTTTGTGGTTTCTAAACCTTTTATCTTTCAGTTGTCAACTTGAAAATTTCATATACACTGCTTTCCATGTCACTCAGTGTCTATCCCTAGTACACTGCTGTGCCAATCCCATACTTTATAGCTTCATCAATAAAAATTATAGATATGATCTCATGAAAGCTTTCATTGTCAAATACTCTGCCAAGTCTGGTATAACGAGACTTAAGGACACCACAGAAACAGAGTGCTCCATGTTGGAGGCAGTCGCTTAATATAACCTTCACTTTAAGCAGAAGCGTTACAGTCTCAAACATCTATTAAACTGCAATAGCGAGTATAATGCTTGATTAAGTTGTATAATTGCTATTGTAACCAAGTGTTTAAATATTCAGTGGATTCTATAGAGTATTTTGGGTGCAAACATTTTTCTAACTGGGGGAATTTGGACTTCCAAGCTTGTAGGATTTAGCAGATTGATGTAGAATCAATGAGCCTATTGTGCACAAATATGTCCCGAAACTAATGATAAGGCCAAATGAAAAACTTTTTTCAGACAGGCACAAGGTCAGATGTCCTAGGGATATAGACTATCATTGTTTTAATCTTGTTCTTTGACCATTTCCTACCTAGCAATGAGAGAGTTTATATCGAGCATGGTGGTACTACACTGACTTCACATTTGTAAATATTTTCTAAACAACCTGTTCAGTGATGTTATTGTACACCTCTGGAGCAGGGGGGACCTGAACTGAGACCTCCTAGTTCAGAGGTAGAAAAACTACCACTGTGCCACAGGAGCCCCACTATCATTATTTCAGTTAAACCTCACTGTATAAATATTTTGTGACTCTTGTTACTTCAACTGACTGGACAGTTAGTTTGCAAGGCAGAGAAATGCCAAAAATGTGGGTTCAATTCCTGCACCAGCTGAGGTCTTGACCCCACTCTTCACCTAAGGTGTGGAGATCCTCAGGTTAAGTTCACTGCCAGGTCATCTCTCTCGATTGAGAGAGCAGCCTTACGGGACTATGGTAACTATCGCTATAATTATTCTGTTTTTAAAATAATGATAACGTTCCACTTAAGGCAAAAAAAAAGTGTTGTGGAGAAAATTTTAAATGAGTTTAACTAATGTCAACATCATTCTGTACAGAATTAAAATAGGACCTTTTATGTTGAAACAACACCAGCATAGAAGATAATATCCCAGGTGAAATTTAATGATAATTCTCACCATGTCTTTGCATCTATGATTTTCCATATTCCTCTGGTGTCATCTTCCATTTTGCAGTTAAGAACAGGGAGATAATCTGTTCCCTTCATGCTTCTTGTAGACAGTGTTGTTGCACACATTAACTTGTGCATGATGCAATATCCAATTTGGCCCAAGGTGAAACACTGCCTATTTGTGGCTCTGAAATATTGCTTGTTCCATTTCTATGACGGCTCATGTCATGTTGGAACCCTCCTTTGTCATTACCGAACTCATTTTCCTCAATGTTCCCCTGCCAGTCTCTCGTCATTTGATACCATAAATCTAGATACATTTAAAACCCTGCCTCGAGTTTCCTATTCCACATCAAGCAGTATTCAACTCAACCACTATGCATATCTTATGTGACTGGCCTCCCAGAATTCCTTAAATGTAATCCTGTCATCATTGCAGTTCGATAATTCCATGGAAATGTTCCTGCCTACCATTTTCACCTAGTCCAGATCTATAACTCTACTTGTGTCCTTTTTTGTCTGGTCTCAATTTCTCTGTACTGTTCTATCTTCTATGTTGTGCTTCCTGCAACCTTTTGCAGAATCAACGATGACATGCTTTCAGCCATTAAGGTTGCCTGTCCTAGTGTTCCCTCAGCAAAACCCTCTACTCCTGAGTTCAGCTGGTACTCCTAACATTTTCTTCTTTGGTTTGGCTTCCTTTTTACCCCTTAAACCTCTTGACATGTTCAAAGAACCTTTGCTTGCTTAAAGTTGATACATAAATGCAAGTTATGACTGTTGCTGTGAGTAACATGAACTGTTCATTTCAATGGTATTTTTGGTAACTTACTCAACAACATTCCTTGGTTGAAAGAGCTTGCTTTCTTACTCGGAAATTAATTTTATTTATGTCTCCTTGGACATGTAAGTATGTTGTGTAATGAATGTTGGCAATAACCTTATGCTTCAATCACCCCTACTGCTAAAGAGGTGAGTCCAAGTGGAGAAAATCAGTGATTTCAAAAGGAAATTGCTGTGGACACTTGAAGGAAATAAACTTGTAGAACTCTGGGGATACTATAGAGGAATAGGACTAACTGGATTACTATATGGACATGTACTCCATTAGCTGAATGGTCACCCTGTCTGCAGTTAGGGCTGTATGATTCTCAGACTAGGTCATCTTCAAGTATGCTCCAAAGCAAAATAAAAACACATCTCCCTAAGGTGTCAGATGTGGCTGAGATAATAGCACCGCCATTTCAATGTCAGAAGATCATGGATTCAAGCCACACTTCTGACTCTCGTGCATGCAGTCTACATGACACTTCTGTATAATAGTGAGGGAATGCTGCACTGTTAGAGACACTGACATTCAGATGAGCTGTTAAGCTGAGACTTGGGCTTGCCCCTCAATGGGTGTAAATTATCCATGGTGCTGTTCAAATAAGAATTTGGGTTTTTACCTGCTATTTTGTCCAAAAATCTGTTTTTTCAACCAGCATCATTTAAACAGATAATCTGCTCATTATTTCATTACTGTTTTCAGAGCCTTGCTTTGTGCAGTTTGGCCGACATATTTTTTACATTACAACAATGATTACACTTCGAAAGTAATTTGTTGATTGCAAAGAGCTTTGGAATGACCTGAGGTTCTGAAACAAAGCACATAAATGGAAGCCCTGATTTTCTTACAGTTTGATTCCTGACACAAAATATTGACTCCCAGTTTTGATTTATTCCCTGTAGGGAAGGGCCTGGATTCTGTTTGCTGCACAGCCTTGTACCACAAGGCTGATATCAAAAGTTCATAGCTCTTAATTTTTATGCACCTGAATCACTGCACAGACATATTTTTGGAAGTGCACATTGTACAGCACAAATCTCCTAGCTGCAATTGTGAAGGAGTTGGATTATGTTTTCTGTTAGTGGTGCCAGGTTTTATTCCATTATTTGTCACATTTGCTGTGCGTAACCAAAAAGCATTTTGCTGAAAACAGTACACTGTAAAGTCTGTTTACCTTTGCAAGTCGAATTATACAGGCCTAAGATTTGTCTTTCAGTTTAGTATCTAATCACAGGGCTCATATGGCTTCAGTTTGGAAGTCTGGACAAACCAGAGTGAACTAAAGGCTATAACCTTCAGAAGATTTAGCATACCTAGAATAATGGATTCTGGGGTATAAACAAGTTGGAATCCAGACCAAGATTTCAGATGTATTGAAAACACAATGTAGATTGCAAAGAGGAACTTTGGTTTTGAGCTGTTCTGTTGAAGACAGCCCAGGTTTTAGCAGCCATGATATTCAATATAGTTAATATGTTATACTATACTATCCATATCGCAGTTTAGCAGTTCATAATCAATCTTTGTTTTCATTAAACAGTATTGCAGAGATAGACAGGTTTTCCTGCAATAAAACATCTCCGAATATAAAGGTATTAGTGGCATTGAGAATGTATCAATATGTCCGGCTTGCATTGATGTTAAAATGTATAAACTGTACCAATCTCATACAGTATCACTGTGGTCTTTCAATAAATAATACAATACAGCAATTAATCTTTGTAAATGCCTTGTCAAGTTTTACAGAATTATTGCATACTTACAAACTGAACTAGCATCATATTAAATTCTTCTTGGCTACCCATGCAAATATGAATCCCATCTTGTCAAGTACAAGCCCCAAGAGATTTTCTTCTGTTGTAATATGCAAGAATATTTCACATCTCTGACCTAGCCCTCTAACATTTGGTGCAGATTTCCTGCAATATGCTGCCTGTGAATCTAGCTTCCCACTAGCAGTGTTGGATTACAAAAGTGATCCTTTAATATTTCATCTTTGAGAATGGTTTGTAAGTGTATCATTATCGAGTTGAATTAAAACAATATATAATTTTTAAGAGGAACTCTAACTTTTATTGTTTGCTCATGCTGCTGAGGAGGATGGCAGGGTATTTTAAGGCACCATATAACTCCATACTATTATAGCAGCAGTCTGTTTAAAGAGATTATTGGTGTTGCCACCTGAGTGTAAGAATTCCAGTTATACGCTTGACGGCCTCTCATCTCTCACTAAAAACAGTAGGGAAGATTTCTTATGAGGGGAATTAACAGATGAAAAATTACGTTTTAGGGTACACCACTTAGCATCATCTTACATAACTGTCTTAAGAAAGTCTTTGGAAAAGAGAGGCTGGAATTCCTCCAAAGAAAGGGGTGGGGGCTCTGGTGGAGCAGGCGGTCTGAAAGATTTAACTCTGTTTTGACTGAACTTTTCAATGGATCATTAAATCCGGTCTTTGGAGTAAATCTTGCCATTTAATGTCCCTTACTGCATCTTCAAATAGTCCGATAGTCTTTCTGGAGTTTTGCCAGGTACACATTGAACAGTGAGGTCACTGCTGGAAGCCTATCTTGTATGGGCAATGTGCCTGTTCCAGGAAAACAAATGGACAGGGGATGGATGGGAGAATTAACCCCTATTATTTATGTTTTACTGTTTTATTCCCCGCCTTGATTTGGCAATCATCTTCAATTTTGCAAACTGAATATGGATGTGGAAGCAGTGTCTGTAGTGATAGTGACAGTCCTGTATTTAAAATGCAGGATTAGTCTTGTGCCTTTCCTCCCTCTTTTAGTTTTCTTGACTTTCTTCTTTGTCTGATAAGGTTACCTGTCTTTTTTTACATCAACCTCCTAGTGTGATCATTAATGAACAGAAAACATGGCCAATTTTCTCTTCCCTAACTAAAGGCCCTGAGACCACTTCATTGTCCAGGTTAGGGTCGGCTAGCCCAACAACCTAGGAATCACTGGAGGACCTGGGCGTAGCGTTAACAGAATTTCAGTACTCCTGTGCAAACTACAATCACTGTGTCTTTGCCTCAGTCCCTTGCTTTCTTTCATTCTCCAACACAACTTATGATAACTACCGGCATATGTAGGCATGAAATTGCAATCTTAAAACAGGAGAATGGGAGTTTGGCATCACATGCATGAGTTAACACAAACATATCAAACATTCCCACACCCAGTAAGGAGTCTCACTGAAAACAATCTGAGGAGTCCCTCAGTTTGCATAGATCTTAAAAGGGACTTCCTACTGCTTCTGCTCTGTTTTAATATTGGTTTTATATTGACCAATGTAATTTTTAAAGCACCATTAATATAAAGAACATCTCAACGCATTCCATAGAAAAAAAAACAAATGCTGCACTTCATAGATAAGCACAAAGAAGAACTTCGCAAGCAAAAAGATGACAACCTGCTGAAAGCTCTCCCACCAAGTAAGTGACAAAGGGAGTAACTGCAGAGTACAAAATAGGTCCGAAGTAAGTCAGCAAGGGCTCTGGTGAGGGTTAAGCAGATCAATGTGCAACAAAGTTTTTCACAAATTGGAATTAGAGAAGAATGCAAGAATGGAGGCCAGCAAAGAGTGTTTGAGTCAGAACAAGACTAAGTGAATTTAAAACTGAGAATGAGAATTTTGAGATGGGGTTATTGGGGCAGCCAATGTAGGTTTAGTAGTTGGATCTGGGACTTAAGGGTATGATGGGATATGGACAGCACGGTTTCTGGTTAACTGAACATTGATGTGGAAGCAGTGTCTGTAGTGAATGTGACAAGTTACAAGTACAGGTCACATGAAACAGAAAAAGAGCAGAAGTGAGTCGTTTTGCCTATTGGGCCCACTCTGCTATTCAACACAATTGTGGCTAACCTTTGTTCTCAGTGTCATCTCTCACTGTGTTCCTTGACGCCCTTAGCTTCAAGAAATCTGTATTTCTTTCTTAACTTTATTCAGTAATGTTGTCTCCACAGCCTTCTGTGGTAGAGAATTCCACAGTCTCACCACCTTCTGGGTGAAGAAATTTCTTACGTCAATCTGAAATGACCTGCTGTGACTCTTGAGATTGTGATCACTTGATCTGGAACTTCCAGACAAGGGAAACATCATCCCTGCATTGAAATGGTTCGGCCCTGTCAGAATTTTATATGCTTGAGTGAGATCCCTATCATCCTTCTGAACTGCAGTGAACACAGGTCTACTCGACCAATTTCTCCTCACATAACAATCTCGCATTCAAGGAATCAATCTGGTGAACCTTCGGTGCACTCGCTCTGTGCCAAGCATATTTTTTCTTAGGCAAAGAAACCAAACTGCACACAGTACTCTGTGTGTGTTCTCACCAAGGTAGGACTTGGTGAGGCTGCAGGCAAGATTTCCCTGGTCCTGTAGTCAAACAAGCCTTTTTACAATGAGGGCCAACATACTATTTGCCTTTCTCACTGCTTGTTGCACCTGCATGCTTGTTTTCAGTATACAAGGAGACCCAGGTGGCTTTGTACATCAATATTTCTCAATCTATTACCATTTAAATAATACTCTTCCACTCTGTTTTTGAAGTGGACATCTTCACACTTGCCCATGTTATCCTACATCCGTCATGTATATGCTCATGTACTCAACTTACCTAAATGGATCTGTAGCCTCTCTGCATCCTCTCCACCATGTGAGGTGCAACGAGACCTGGGTGCCCTTGTGCATCAAACACTGAAAGTAAGCATAAAGCTGCAACAGGCAGCGAAAAAGGCAAATGGTATGTGGTCATCATAGTGAGAGGATTTGAGTACAGGAGCAGGGATGTCTTGCTACAAAGGTACAGCACCTTGGTGAGACCACACCTGGGGTATTGTGTGCAGTTTTGGTTTCCTTACAGAAGGAAGAAATTTCTGGATATGGAGGGGGTGCAGCGTAGGTTTACCAGACTGATTCCCGGAATAGCAGGACTGACACGTGGAGAGAGACTGGATCAGTTAAGACTATATTCACTGGAATTTAGAAGAATGAGGAGGATCTCAGAGACCTATAACATTTTAACAGCTTTGGACAGGATAAATGAAGGAAGGGTGTTACTGATGATCAGGGATCCAGAAGCTGGCAAAGCCTATGGATTCAGCATAGGCCATTTGGGGGGGAACTGAGATGAAAATTTCCTTCACCTAAGTGAACCTGCAGAATTCTCTGCCACAGAAAGCAGCAAACACCAAAACATTGAAAGTTTTCAACAAGTTAGATATAGTTCTTAGGTCGAAAGGGATCAAAGGGTATGGGGAGAAAACAAGAACAGGTTACTGGGTTGGATGATCAACTGTGATCATATTGAGTGGTATAGTATGCATAAAGGGCTGAATCTCCTCCTCCTGCTCCTATATGATGTTTTCTGTTTCTAATAGTTGAGGGTGAAACAAAAAATCATCAAGTACTGTGGGGAGTATTTTGCATTCTGAGCTTGAGCAGCTTTCCCTCTTGCTGCAGAGTAAAGTTTCTCAATGCTATAAGGTGGAAGACAAATGGGGCATAAAGCCAGGACCCTTCTGTTTATCAACAATTAAAGAGCATTGGAGTCAATTATAGACCCAATTGATCACAATTTTTTGCTTCGAAACTTTAATGCTGGTCTTCTGAGCTCCATTGTGGGTGGTGTTGGAGTTAAGGGTGGCAACAGGGCTGACCTAGTAGCACAAATATGAAACATAAGGCCTGATGAGAAAACAGAAGTGAACAGTTGGAATCCGTAATTGAAACCGTAAGGGAGCTGAGGAAATTGATCTGAGTTCAATTTAAGAAAGTCATTCGGCCTCTTGCGGTACTGGAGCTACTTCCTACAGATGAACCCACAGCTACTGATCTGCTCTGCCAACTCAGCCAGGCTTGCTTGATCAGGCAGGGATGTCTCCTCTTTCCATCCTTTGGAGCGAGAATCTCCTACCATTCAGTCACAGCCTAGAGGAGGACATGCAGGGAGTCACCATCAATCCATAGGGTTGAAGGTGATTCTGCCTTTGCTCCAGAAAGGCTGCCAAATGAACAAAGACAGAAGTTGCTGGAAAAGCTCAGCAGGTCTGGCAGCATCTGTGAAGAAAAAAATCAAAGTTAACGTTTTGGGTCCAGTGATCTTTCCTCAGAACTGTCAAGTGAATGTTCTGCTCACTGGACTGGTAGTTGATGAAGTAGCAACAGTTATGGTTGTTGTTAGCACTTGAGAAGGACTTGGTCTTTCAACGTTTGCCTGCAGTCGTTACTAACTCAGAGTTTACAGTGCTCTGGCTCCCAGTTGGTTTGTCGGATATTACAGTAGACCTTTTAACTTGCCAAACAAGAGCTTCCCTTCCCCCACCCCCGACTGAGGTCTGTCTCTTTCACCGGTTTCTGTCCTGACCTGAGCCTTTAATTTTCAGGCCATGAATTGACTAATCACCATATAATTGTGAGGGGGGAGGCCACAGAGTAAGGCTGAGTGCATATACTGCACCCTTCTGTTTCTCCTACCATCACCAACCTGATTAATCTAAAATTCCATCCCACTAGGTCATATTCCCCCCAGTTAGAGCAGCCGTCCATTTTCCTGACACTGTCTCCTCTTGCAACTCAACAAGGTTTCACAATTGCACCTTCCCACACTATCCCCATTTCCCTTAGCACTGATACATCTGTCTCCATTAATACATTTCACAACTGAGGAACTATGACCTTTACTAATCCGGTCAAAAATTTGTTTTCATTTTCATGAACATGAACTTTAGCTAGCAATCTCTACCAATACTTTCTGAAAGTTCATATACATGATTTCCATAGACATTTCACTTTCCACTACTCCAAAAAAATGCAAATCACGTTATTTAGGAATGACCTACCTTTTACAAGTCCATGTTTTCTCTGATTATTGAAAATGTCAAAGTGTTCAGTCACACGATGCTTAATTATAGACTTCATGAATTTTCCAACAACAGATGTTCAACTCTGCAATTCCCAGTTTCCCCCTTCTGCCTTTGTTAAATAGCAGAATGAAATATGCAATTTTCCAATCTGAAAGAACACTTTGCAAATTGAGAGAACTTTGGAAGTTTGTAATTAAAGCTTCTGTGCCTACTTCCTTTAAAACCTTGGGATTGAAGCCATCTGGTCCTGGGGATCTGTAACTGTTTAGTGCCATTATATTTTTCATTACTATTACTTTGTTAACCCCTGACGTCTGGCATGCTGACCTTTCCTCTTTACAGCAAATATTAAATCAAAGCAATTGGTCAACATGCCCTATTATCCACTTTCTTATTTCATTGACAACATCGTCATTATTAGATTACAAGGTAGCTGCATTGCTCCTGACCGCCTTCTTATTAATGTATCTAAAATTTGTATTGATTTTGATATCCCTTTCAAGTTTCTTTTCACACTTCTTTTTGTTGCACATACTGTGTTTTGTCACCCCTTGCTGTTCTTTGTACCTTTCCCATTTGACCAGGATCTGTACATTAATGTCTTTTTTTAGCTTTATTGTCGTCTTTTATCTTGCTACTTGTCAATGGCTATCCATTTTGTCAGACAGGATTCTTGCTTCTTAAAGCTTCACCTTCTTTTAAACACCAACCTTCTGTTATTTTGTCCATGAACACCTCAGTTTCCTGTGGACTGTCTTATCCAGTTGAAGCCGACCTTATTTAAAACAAAAGTTTTTCTCTCACAGTTCTCCATTTTACTTGCTCCATTGAACTCAATCATATTGTAAGATAGCTTTCAACAGATTTCAAGCTGACAATGGTTAAAGTGGAAATAGATCTGTCAGATTACATTGAAATGCCTCGAAGGAGCAGACCTCTAAGAATACGAGCCAAGCTTTATCAGCATTTCCTGTTTCAATTCTTTTTTCATTCACAAGTGTTCTTGATTTTGTTACTTACCCTCATGCAGATGTATTGTTCACTGAAACAACTTCTGTACAATACCTTTATTAATTAAGAGATTCAAACCAGGAAAACACATAAGCATCAATATCAAACCAACGGACCATATCAACCTCTCAAATTTCAACTGTTTTTTGTCAAACTTTCTTCAAACATTTGTAAAAGTTAATTTTGAGGGTTAAATCTGTTTGCAGAATAAATGATCAAATCACGACCACTTTCTCCTGTGATTTCCATGTCCATCGAACAAGCAGCAGGGGAGCATTGAAGTTTAGTACAATTTCCTTTGAGCCGACAAATATCTTGCCACCGTCAATGTTCATCAAAATCCCTCTTCTGCGCGCTGCTGACTCTAAGACAATGTGACTAGCCGAGCAGAGCTCAGCTGAGTGTATTCATCGTCATGAAGCAAAAATCACTGCAGGTGGGAGGCTCAGGTTCAAGTCTCACCTGCTCCAGAGATGTGTAACAACATCTGAGAAGGTTGATTAGAAAAATGGGTTAAATAGAGAAAAATTAGAAATCACTGCAAAGTTATTGTGGCACTGTGGTAGTGTCCTATCTTTGTTCCATGAGGCCCGAGTTCAAGTCCCACCCTCTCTAGACGTGCAAAATAACTCTTCTGAACTGGTTGATTAAAAATATCTAAAAACCAAAGCAGAAGGTACTACCATAGCTCAGTCACACATCACCCTGTAATCGGCAGCAATAGTCCCCACCATGAGCACCATTTGTGTTTGTAGGCAACTGCCACATCAGGTAAATAATGCTATTTCTCTTTTCTGTTGAAAACTTTTACATTATAATACATTCCGGGGAATACAATAAGGTCTTTGCGCCTCATTAATAGCCTCAATAATAAGTGATTACTTGAAGCAATCATCTCTACCTGCTGTAAAAAGATCCGTTGATTTCAGATAAATTGAAGTGTTTATTCACTGTGTTATTGTACTGTGTACTATTTGCCGTAACTGAGAGTTTCAATACAACAGCAGCTCCATTTGAATTAAGAACTCAAATGAAATAATGGTATGGAGATTAGTATTAGTATTTATCAACCCTCACACAGTTGAAAAGATTTTTATTGTTTTTCAAAAGATTGTAGTTCCCCTCCTTTTGCTGATTTTGACGACTGCGATCGAAACGAGAGAGCTGAAACATAAACTGGCTCCTCATTCTTAACAGTTCTACTGCCTAGCTATCTATCTGCCTAGCTAGCTATCTTACAATATGATTGAGTTCAATGGAGCAATTAAAGTGGAGAACTGAGAGAGAAAAACTTTTGTTTTAAATAAGGTTGGCTTCAACTGGATAAGACAGTCCACACGAAATTGGGGTGTTCATGGACAAAATAACAGAAGGTTGGTGTTTAAAAGAAGGTGAAGCTTTAAGAGGCAAGAATCCTGTCTGTGAGCAGCAACATGCTTGAGTAAGGCATGGAGACTATACCAGCCTTCCCATGGAAATTTAAGAAATACAGCATCCTAAATTATGCTCGCAGGTTCTTTGATCATTTGCTCCTCAACCTGCCAAAGTTCTGTGACATCTGTGACAACAGGACCATTGCCTTCTTCCATGCTGTTAAGTTGTGGGGTGACCACATCTATATGTGCACTACCCACCAAGTACGCAGACTCAGATGTGCTGCAGTGATGCCAGCTGCCACTCGTGCGATAAAGCACAGGATATGCATTCTAGAGGTTGGAGCAACCCTGCTACTTATTTATCAGTTAAATTTGTTCCTGCTGAGACAAACCTTAGCAAAACTAATGAGCCTCACTACGATTCATAAGCCTTATCAACACTGATGAATCCTATTAATATTGTACACCTCTTCCTAATGGTAGAAACTCTTACTTAAAAATAAAATTAGAGAGGACTCATCAACTATTCACTTATAGCTGACTGTTAATTCTTTTGTTGTTCCTCACCTGCCAGATGTTTTGACTTCATCCATAAACAGCATAACTCAGCAAACAATCGACTAACAATTTTCCTATGTTGTCACGCCTCAGTTTCTGTTTCCGGAAAAATCTGACTGTCCACAGGCAGCAGCCTCAACATCCACTCCGAAACACTCATGCCAACATTCTTCTCCAAAATACTGATTCCAACATCCTGCCCTGAAAATCCTACATCAACATAGCCAAGGAAACCTCCTATTGATTCACCCCAAACATCCATAACCCTCAGCTGATGAATCAGTACTCCACCATGTTGAACAACGTTTGGAGAAAGCATTGTGGGTGGCAAGGGGAATATCACCAAATGTGCTCAGCAGCACCACTACTGACGGAGCAGGTAGAGTCCTAAAGGACTGGGTCAGTGGAAGGTGGTGAGGGAGCCAACATGAGGGAAAAATCTGCCTGACTTTGTCTTCACTAAGCCACTTGTCACAATAGTCCATGTCTGTATCAGTAAGAGTGGCCACTGCACATCCCTTGAGGAGACAATGCCTCTAACTCACATTGAGGATACACTCTCAATTAGGTTATGTATCACTGTGCAAAACAGAACAGAATCCAAAGAGATCGAGCAACTCAAACTGAACATCTATGAGGCAATATGGGCCATCAGCAGCAGAACAATGTTCAGCCATCTGTAAACTGCGTGACCCAGCATAGCCTTTGACATCAATCAGGGAGATTCAAGACTGGTTTAATGACGAGCGCAGGTGGACTGGCCTGAAGCAGCACCAGATATACCTAAAAATGAGGTGTCAACTGATGAAGCTACAAAACAGCACTATTTACCTGCCAATCAACTGAAGCAGCATACAATAGATAGGGCTAAACAACCCCACAACCATTATAACAAGCATGGGGCTGGATGAACACAGCAGGTCAAGCAGCATCATAGGAGCAGGAAAACTTGACGTTTCGGGCCTAAACCCTTCATCAGAAATGACTAAGACAATGTGACTAGCTGAGCAGAGCTCAGCTGAGTGTATTCATCGTCATGAAGCAAAAATCACTGCAGGTGGGAGGCCCAGGTTCAAGTCTCACCTGCTCCAGAGATGCGTAACAACATCTGAGAAGGTTGATTAGAAAAATGGGTTAAATAGAGAAAAATTAGAAATCACTGCAAAGTTATTGTGGCACTGCGGTAGTGTCCTATCTTTGTTCCATGGAAGTCTGGAGTATGATGGGGGCAGTTCCAACAAAACTCAAGTGGCTTGACAGCATTCAGATCAAAGTATTCCACATGATTGACACTCCAACTACCACCTTCAATATTCACTCCTTCATGACCAATCCACAGTACCAATCCCGGTGACTACCATCTACAAGATGCTTTGTAGTAACTTACCAAGGGACCTCAGACAGCACCCTCCAAGCCTGCAGCTTCTCCCACTTGAAAGGACAAAGGCAACAGATGACTGTGAACACCACCACTTGCAAGGTTCCTCAAAGTCACTTGGAACTGTAGTAGTGTTCCTTCACTGTAGTTGTGTGAATATCTTTAACTCCCTTCCTAAAGCAGTCTGTGTGTCCATACATCCCAAGGACTGCAGCAGTTTATGAAATCTGTGCACCACCATTTTCTCCAGGGTGAATTAGGGATGGTCATTTAATGCCGGCCTAGCCAGAGATGCCAAAGAATTTTTAAAAAATCCTCTTCAAAACTCTTGCCCTGACATCCTCTTTGAAACTCTTGCCCCAACAGCCTCTTGTCTGAAATGTTCCTGAAGCTTTTTCCCTGACATCTCAGTGAACCCAATGCTGTGACTCTTTAAAGAGGAACAGGTACAGCCATACTAGTTTGTTGCAAGGAAATTTTATCACTGTGACAGCTGCAGCTCACGTACTGAAATCCAACTCTGCGTCCTCTTGGGAACTGGAGTTATTTCAGAAATGTAAATGTTTCAACAAGCAACATTCTCTGACCTCCAACCGCATGCTCAAGGGTGCTGAATTAAAATTATATTCTGCCTCTGCTGTTCTAATCGATAGCTAAAGATCTTTCCTTGTTGATTTTTATTTCCTGATCTGACTTGCATAAATTTCACCCTGCCCCCTAATGTCCTTTCGCTGCTGTGATGTTTCATAATATAAAGTCAAACCTCTGCACTTCTGTCCACCAAAACAAAGGATTATGCAATGAGCAGGAATGTGCAGTGAGCAGTTTAGAGGTCAGCTGGCATTAAACCTGGGCCTTCATTTTGTAAGCAGGTAATTTACATCTGTGATATGCTACGTTCAATAGTTTTTGCGTACAATTGTGATTGTACTCCTTTAGGATGGCACACGACACAAATTAAGGAGCGTGCCTCGCAACAAGTTAAGCTGGTCAGGGATTACGTCACATCATTAAAGCAGAGTGTAGCACATACAGGGTAACACATGCAGGAGGACACAGAGCTGGGATTCAGTTTCATATAGAACAATAAGAGTTTGGACTGCATTGCACACAAAATGATCGAGCTTGGCGTGTTGTACTCAGAATAACAGTGAGTTAGAAGCGCATTACATATAAATTATATTGAATGAGGAGAATGCTACATACACAGTAATCTCAAGCTCTGTAGAACTGGGCCAAATTTTATTTAAAGGCTGCAGATCCTGGCAGCAGCAACATGTAAGGAGACCAGCTAATTGCGAGCTTCTGGACGGCCAGCCAATTAACTATCTGGAGGCATAGGCCCATTCAGTAAGGGACGAGGCTGGATATTGAGATGCCAATAACTGCATTGGACTTAAAAGCAGATGCTGGCAAAGGCCTGCATAGGAAGCAATTGAATTCAACAACCTTAGGATCATTCAAAATTGATCATCAATTAGCCTCAGCAGATTGTGTTTGCCAATCGGCAAACAGATAGATTTGGCCAAATTGCTGGGCTTGCCCTAACAATGATTAATTATGTTCCCGGATCTCAGGCAATTAGTTTTGTCACTGAGTCCTGAGTTCTTTAATAGTGTGACTGGGTCAGTCAATTAACAATTTTGTTATTATGGTCTTGGGAAGCCCCTACCCATGTGTAGATGCAAGGAGATGGCAAAAAGCAAGCTCAAAAGAGTAGGATATGTACATCAAACCTGTACATACTTGGATATCCCCATGAACAAGTGGGCAATTGGGGAAGAAAGTGACAAGATCAAGACATCAAGATGACACCAGGGAGTAACAGCTAGCTTGTTACCTGCTCTCACAGACCTACTCCATCGCCAAAAGATCCATTGAGCAGGTGGAAGGAACGACCAGGAATTTGATACAATTGAAGGACATGTCCTTTCTAATGTAGTACATTAGATGAGGATATCGAGTGAACCAATCTGATCTCCATAAATTTATGTTGGCTCCCATGAATCTCAGCAATAATTTGTTGACCGAAACACAAGGCATGTTGGTCAATAGCTGTCAGCTTTTATGCAATACTGCCTGGTTTAGAATGATTACCACAGCAGCATTTCAGCAGACCCTCCTACAGGACAGAACACCCCTGAATCCCTTCCCCAAGGGAGATGAAGCTTACACCACTCCCCCAGGAGTGTTGACAGCTGTGACCCCCATTTATGTGGACACAATCAATAAATGCTAAGACGTACTACTGATAGTAACCACTTGTTTGCTGTCTTGTCAAATGACATCCAGCCCTGTCTCACTACAGCCGAAACCCTCATGTCTGTGTTACCTTCAGCCTCACTCTTGGCTGCTTCCACATTCCACCTTCTATAAGCTTGAAGTCATCCATATATCTGCTATACATTTCTAAATTTGTAGAAAGTCCTATTCCTCTATAACCCCTTTGCAAGCTGACCATGCCAATTTAAAACCGAAAGGACAACTTGATTTTGGAATTTTCATCCTTGCTTTAAAATCTCTCCATACCTTCAGCCATCCTTATCTCCATAATTTCCTCTAGACCCACAACCCTCTCGGATATCTATTGTTCTCCAATCTGGTCTTTTCTGTATTGAAATTTATAATTGCTCTGACATTGTTACCATGCTTTCATTTGACAGGGCTGCAAATGGTAGAATTACCTCCAAACACCACTGTGCCTTGCTACATCAAGGGTGGCACGGTGGCTCAGTGGTTAGCACTGCTGCCTCACATCACCAGGGTCCTGGGTTTGATTCCACCCTCAGGTGACTGTGTGTGGAGTTTGCACATTCTCCCCTTGTCTGCATGGGTTTCCTTTGGGTGCTCTGGTTTCCTCCCACAGTCCAAAGTTGTGCAGGCTACATGAATTGGCCATGCTAAATGCCCATAGTGTTCAGGGATGAGTGGATTAGGAGCATTATAGCAGCAAGGGTCTGGGTGGGATGCTATGAGGGTCAGTGTGGACTTGTTGAGCTGAAGGGTCTGTTTCCACACTGTAGGGATTCTATGAAAAAAATTATATTCCTCCTTTAAAGGCATGACATAAAACCTTCCTTTTTGACCAAACTTTTGATCATCTGTCCCAATGCGTCTGACCCAATTTGGCTCAGCATCATACTTTGTTTTATAATGCTCCTGCAAAGCACCTTGGGACTTTTAATCACATTAAGGATGCCACTTAAGTCTTTGTTGTGGAACGTTGGGAACTAGGGGCATTTAACATTGTGGTTTGTTTGTTGAAGATTTTAAAAGAGGAGTGCGACTCATATCTAAGATTTTGAAGACCAATGTTGTTACTTTTCCACTTTATACATTAAAACAAAATCAATATTCTCCCTAAACTAGATGTTCATGTTATTATCTGCCAATGGTGGACCAATCTATTAGGGGTTTGGGGCAGAAAGAAGTGGATGTAAGAATGATCACAGCTCCACTAAGCTGCAAAAACATCATCTTAGATAGTTTCATGTTCTGTATAGACAATGGCTCAAGGTTAATTGGGGGAACCTTTTCGATCGGTTTGTTTCAAACTGGCAGACCCCACGTAATTGATAAGACAGACTCACCAGTATCCTTTCTTACTTATCAGATTTGGTGATAGTACAGGATGCTGTCAAGCTTGCTGTGTCAATTTGTCAATTGCACCAGTTTTGCAAAATTTAAGATGGTTGCCATTTCCAATCCTTGCTGAAGTTCCACATATGCTGAAACAATTTAAAGTATAATTATTACATTAATATGGACATTGAACATAATCATTGCATGGCACAAAAGTAGCAATCTGAGACTACCTTAAAACTATAATTCAAGGCAAATATCCACTTCCTAGATTCAAGAACTATTAGCATCAATTCATGACTTCACACTCCATGAAAATTGACATAAATCCAGCATCTCCATTTTTCATTAACCTAACCCTTTTACGCTTACTGCCACAGAATGACCTAAAAACTATAGTTAAAAAGCATCATTTCTTTGGTCTTGTCAGACTTTGAAGGGATGCTCAATTTACTTGACAATGTCATTGTCCATGGAAGGAACAAAACAGAACATTGTCAGTGATTATCAGCAGTACTTGAACATCACAATTTAATGCTCAACAAGGACAAAAACACATTCACGATATCCAAGAATGGCATTCTATGGTGTGGAGTGACAGCAGCTAGAGGAAAGTCAAGGCACAACATTGTCAAAAAGCCCCTTCTAACATGACTGATTTGGCATCATTCCTCAGTACAACCAACTTTTTATCACAAATCCTTCCTTAAGTATGCAGTTATCACAGGGCTTCTTCAAAAGTTCATTGTGAATGACGGATGATGGAAATGGACCATAACCAACATTTGATACATTAAAGACAAAGATAATATCTCCACCAGTCATTGTACATTTCAACCTGTATGCAGAAACACGTGTCATCAGGAAATGTGATTGGCAATGTACTCTCTCAATTCACTGGGGGAAGTGAATGGCCAACTGCTTTTGGTCCATACCTGTATTCAAAAACTGTGCAAATAGTCTACAGCGTGTGAGAAGCACTAGCCTGCATCTATGTTTATGAAAATGTATTGCTCTAGTAGAAAGTTCAGTCTCCATACTGTTCGCTGAATGCTGACTACATTTTTAGCCTCATCAGATCTGGTCATCGATCTCTATGCAATGGTCAGAATGCCTTCATCAATACAACAGGACCAAATATCTCTCAGGTTTATGCAACCAAGGAGCTGAATAGCTTATCCATGCTGCTAACTCTTTTTCTTCGTGATGGTGAAGTGACTTGCAACATTGAAAACTGCTTGGATCCATATTTTTACATGCAACTGTGAACCTTGTTACACTAGAGGAATTGGGGTAGAAACAGACTGCAGAAAGTAAGGCAGTACCTAAAAGCGGAGGAACCTAAAGGAGTGCTACTGGAGAACACTTTGGAGTAGACGATGAACTCACAGTCATGACAACAATATTGGATACAGATCCCAAGTAGTTATCCTTAAAACATGAAAGCAACCTGGATTACAGGTTGCCTGTGAAAGACATTTGGGTGGTGTTAAGATGAAACAGTGATCCTGTGAAGCAATCCTGCGGCCAGCATTAGATTTCAGCAAAGAAGTTAGAAGCTGTAAAAAAAAAATCTGACAGTGTTGCACACCTCTACAATCCAACTCCATGACCAATGAAATAACAACAACAACTCCAAGTAAATATTTGTGGAGAATTGCAAGCAGCCCCTAGGAATCAATTCTTTTTTGGGCTTGTTGTTAATGGTCTGTATAATAAAATGATCATAAATCGCTACAATAAATTCCATAACCACCATTTCAGTCAGACATTCTAGCCAAGTTCTTTGCAAAATGCTTTATACCAGAGCCTGTCACTATAGAGAATGATTGCAATTTATTTCCAGTCAGTTTGTAGAGCTAACAAACTATGAATTAACCACCATCTGACAACACAATATGTCCTACGACTGTATGGCAGTGTTGAATGATTCAATAGGGTGATGAAGGCCAGTCAGAAAGCTAGAATGTCGAGGGGCAAACATTTAAGCAATGCATTTATATCCTAGTTCACACATTGAGATCCACTCCCACACCGTCTGGCTGGAAAGAAAGCAACTGAAATAATGATTGGCTGCAACTTTCGCATGCGACTGCCCATTCTTGAGCCATCACCTTCATTCAACGAGAATGCTAGAGCAAAAGCAGAAGACTTTGAAATGCCATTGAGCAAATCAACAGCACAATTCAACAAGTAAGGGTGCCACAAGGAAACCACAATTTGAAGTTGGACAGAGGGTTCATAACTAGCCAAAGAGCAGCCACAAACAGGTATCATGTCTATATGGACCAAAACAGAACAAGCAATTGTTTAGTCCTAACTGTTATCTGTTGGATGACAATACAAAGTGGAATCTTTGATAACAGGCACCCATGGATATTTCAAAGCCAATGAACATGAGAATATATTTCCTTTTACGATAAGTGACTGTGAAGGCAACTATTCATCTCATTGAACTGATCACACAGAACCACACTTTCAAGCTTGTAGTTCTCAGCACCATCAGAGTCCGACATATTTCAAGACTATTTTCATAATTAGAGAAAATAAACATGCTGAACTCCGGTAAATATTTCATACTTCTGTTTGTTGCCTTTTGTTTATTGTCTGAATTCAAGGTAAGACCATTGGTTCTACAAGGGGAGAGAGTAGTAGAGTTCATTTCTTATTTATGTTTGGAAGTGTTTGTTGATTACGTCTATTGCTGACTGCTCGCTTATATAATTAAGCCTGGGCGTAGTTACTCAGAAAGAGATACTGAACAGACGCCAATTGCTATTAGCACAAAAGTAAACATTTTAAGTGATTTTGAATAAATCTTCTGTACACCTAAAACTTGCAACATCTCTTATATTGGAGGCATATGATGCAACAAGAGACATGCTTATATAAAGTAGAAAGCTGTTCATATTAGCTGATAGTACAAAAACTAGGAGATACACATTGAAGGTTTTTGGGCAAGAGGTCCAGGGGATGTCTAGAAATCTCCAGCGATGAGGTGCTTGAAACAAAAATGATCAATGATTTCAAAAGCAAAATAGATACACATTTGAAAGAAATAAATGATCACATATATTGAGGTAGTGCAGTGGAACGAGACTGACTAAATTGCTCATTCTGTGCCATATTTTACGACTAATTTACACATTTGTGCTTTGCAAATTGCATTGTTGTGCTGAGGCAGCTAAGAGCTTAGATACTCCCATTAGGGAGTATAACTCAAAGTCGGTGTGATGAGCGTTTTAAACTTGACAAATTGCAAGTAGTGGAGTGCCACGAAGATCAGTGCTGGAGAAATAACTTTTTAAATCAAAATAATGGCTTGAATTAAGAAACCAAGTGTATTACTGGCTGATAATTAAAAGCTAGGTAAGAAAGCAAGTTGAGTGAAAGGTTCAAGATCCTCTTTTTATGTTACATCAATTAACATTATTCCAATTTAGTGTTGGTTATCAAAAAATGGTTTAAAAGGCATACTTGGAAATAAACAGAGTGGTCGTATTGGAGTACTATTCAGACATTTACCAGCCAAGTTAGACTAGTATGCATTATTCACAAGTTTTATTGGGCTTTCCCTTCTGGAATACAACTTAGTTCTTTGAAATATGTTTTTGTTTCCTGGTTAACTCCATCTTGTGCAATATTGTGTTGTGCTCTATTGTATTGGAAACTGATCAGAGGGGAATGGGCAATGAGACAAACGAGTAAAGTAAAAGAGGCAGAGAAACTAACTGAAAGAGGCCATTAAGGTCTGTGCTTAAGAGATATTGGCAAATGTTATCTAATTTGAAATTACATTATATTTTTGTTATATTCCATAATTCATTTTATCTTGCAAATTCTTTCAGATAGGAATACACAGTGCTGCTTATGTTCAGGTTCCAATAGAACAATGATTCATAAGTAATGTTTTCTGGGAAGACAACCCCAACTTGAAGTGAGGTCTACCTAAACTTAGAGTAAGTCTGTGTAGGGACACTGTTATGATCCCAGTTGAGAACATTGGTCAAGCTGGGTCTTGATTATGGTCTGTCTTGGTGGGCCACACTCTTATCAAGAGTTAATTACATAGTCAAGAATGACTGGATTCCAGGCCTGAATTGAAACCCCCAAAATAATTGTTATTATATAAACTTGAGCAAAATAAACACAGGTAATGATGACTAAAAAGTTACACTGAACAAATAAGATAATGATTATAAAATTGCTAAAGGAAGACTAGAAGTAAAAGCTTTTTGTCTTGCATTCATCAGGACTAGGGACAAGAAACAGACTTGAAAGTAAAGGCTTCAATTTATACTGCATGAGAAGGGGGTGCTAATTAGCTTGGCCATCTTTGGCACAGAGATGTATCAAGAACAGTTAACTGTCAGTCTTAGTTCTTAGAACAGGCAGGTAGATTCTGATTGGTGTTGCCATGGGAATGCAGAAAAGAATAGCGGTCTCCAGGACCTCTTTCTCTGTTTTCCAATGTGATGATGCAATGTGCATTTTTTTTGTCTATATAAGGCAAGGTCCCGTGCGTTACAGTGTGTAGCTTCCATCACTTACATCTTGCTCCTATTTCTTACCATTTTAGGATCACAATGTTGCTTGGACAGCTGATCTTGAATTGTCAAAGCTTTAATAATTTGCTTCGCTCGAGCTGCACTGAGGAAATTCATTAATTCTTGCTAACGAAATACTGGTACTGAATTTGATGTGCTCACCTGATGACGCACAATAGTAACTCATTTTGATTGCTCACTCCCAATAGGTGTTAAATACGTGCAAAAATAAAACACAAACTGCTTGATGTTGGAAATCTAACACAAAAGCAGCAAAGACAGAAAATTCTCATTGGTGAAAATAGCATCTGGCCAGAAAATGAGCAAGTGCAGCAAAACAGGACATGAGAAATCTACCAGTCCACATTTCAGCACAATGGGGCACATGTTATTACTCTTTCTTATCCCAATGCCATTCACTTTCCCTTCTTTGCACTACATGCTAACACCATCTCTTATCACGTTACCATTTGCAAATAATTGCCAACTACATTGTGCTTCTTCATCATTTAAATTATATATATCTGACTTTACATGTGGTTGCAAGTTTTCACTCCATGCTTCTGCACTGTTTAACACTTATGCTTTATGTACAAATCTATACACATCTTTACATAGCTTTCAACTGTCACTGACAAACTAACATGCATGTTTTTCTCTGTAGGGCAAAGCTCCAGATAATGCAAGAGAGATGATCAACATAGGGAGAAAGATCCTGAATGTTATGGACACTACCCAAATTGAACGAGGAGATGCCGAGATCAGTATCTGCTATTTATTGGTAATCTTACCTTCACCTCAGCACATACGGTACAGATTTCATTGTTTCAAGTCTCAAGAAAGTCACCTGCAAGTGTTAGGCTTCTACTTATTATTCTCACTCTTGTCCCTTCCTCCTAACTGTGTCTCAATGATTCGGTAAGTAACATCTGTGCCTTTGGGTTCAAAAGACTCTGGATTCATTTAACACTGAAAAGGAACTCCAGCTAAAAAGGTTGGTATAGGAATAGCCATGAGATAGCAGACTACAGGCAGTGTGACTGCAGGTTACAGAAAAAGAGCAGATTCACAAAGTAACTGAGCTTGAGATAGCAACTATACTTCCATAGATGCATTCCAAAAAGATCTCCTGGACTGGTCCAAAGTTTAACGTAGAAATACTGCTGCAAGGCAAATATGAATTTAAAATCACACTGCTAGGCTGACAGAGTCTACAATCTATGCATAATTTATCTACCACTGACACAATAGCCTTTCAGGTAAGCCGAGTGAGCAAAGCAAGCTGTATCGCCTCAAATATGCACCCAGAAATTGCTCAGCTTTTTACAGTATGTGTGATGTATGTTGGGTCAGCAGTCACTGGAAACACCAATGCACAGCGTAAAGACCAGAACGAGTGAATCCACTGCAACAGCAGCCACATCCTGGGGCCAAATGCATACAACATTCTAAACAACCGAGAGAATGTACCTAATATTGCAAAGCGAGATCCAAAAAAAGTGACTCGCCAAGCTGTACGGTCAGAGAATGAGGATGACCAGGACATCAATATACAAAGTGAGCAGACTAGTAAACATCAAAGAATGAATGAGCACAGAGATAGCCTTTACCACAATCCAGATTATATGCCAATTGAAGCAGGAACACATGAATTGTGCACAAAATTAGATTCTGGTACAGGAGCAAATATCCTTCCATTACACACACTGAAATATATGTATTCATAGATGTAGCAAGTAATGTAGATGTAGCAACCAACGTCAAACTCACTGCATACATTAGATAGAAGATCCCTTTCTCAGATGCATTAGACTGAGTGTTGCTCCAACTGCCACAACAACTCATCCTGATGACGACAGATATTTTATATTGTGGACACCAAAGCTGTAGTGTTTTCAGCGTACAGAAGGACCTGTTTTGGGCCATCATTTATGGTATTGTCATGACAATAACAAAGATAGCAGAAAATATCTTCTAAAAGCTGATGCCAGGAAAAGGCCGTCTAAGTCTGCAACGAAGATTATCAGCCAACTGGCAACACGACTATGTCTTGGAGCTAATATGTATATCTGTTCCAACGAATGTTTTCTTTTCACAGAACCACAATGCAAATACTTTTCAGTGAGGAAGTGCAGGAAACCCTTTCCCATCGTCATTTGTTGATATTTCCAAGGCTACAAGATGCCTTGACTGTAAAACAGAGGCAGATGAAAGATAGTCATCACTAGCATGTAGGTGATGAGTTGCACCTCCTAAACATCAGACAAAGCATTCAAGTACAACACTGAACAGTCTGCCAGCATATGTCCACAGCCAAGATTACATCAAGTAGGAACACCAAATGGCATGACAATGTGACAAAACAGATACCAAATCAGACCAAAGTACCAGAGTTACATAATATCCCTATCCATTATAACATGATTTGAAACTCAACCACAAGACCATTACCAACAAACAGCTTATGAGAACACATGCAACCTCAAACCAAGTTCACCACAAGTAGGTAAAGTAAGCTGCCAGTATGCCTCAGAGATTTATACATTCACTGCTTTATGTGATAACATTTTCCAATATTAGAAAATTTCTTTATAATGTGATGTAAATGGTTTTAGACTCTTTGACAGCAATCAAACTCACAGGAATATACTAGTGATTAGGGCAACGTACCACACCCTGAAAAAACTCTCAATGAGTTATTACCTGGACATTAACATTCATCATCTGGAATGCGTAGCTCACAATGAGACCTTCAATGTCTTTAGGGAGGAGACATCTCAACTACAGGTATTACTGGAGTGAACTGTTAAACCTGAAACTTGCAAAGCAAAGTGGAGGATTGAAACCCCACTTCGTACCAAAGGATGACAAGTTGAACTCATATACTGGGCCATCAAAACTCTTTGTAAAAATAGATTGTCCGCATTCTGGGTCAAAAGCCTGGTTTAACACATCAAATCCCCACTCCACCCCACTTCTTATGTGAGGAACTGTGATATAAGCTTGTGGTTTCTGATACACAACAGAGACATCTGCAAATATGGATCAACATCTTGCAGCAGTCAAGAGCAAGAGCTCTCATTTTCTTTGCTGTCTGGTCCTGCAAAAAGTGGTCAGGTCCGAGAGAAAACAAATCATCAACCGAGATTTTTTTAAAAACACGAAACTCAGCCGTGCAACAGTCTCAAGATGAATCCCCAGTTCAACATATAATTCCTTCATCAGAGAACAGTAGATGTTTTTTTCAAATCCACCTCTCCACACTGGGTACATCATTCTGTTTGCATGCATGCCAATGTTGGTATGAGTCCTTACCATTCAAATAAATTCATACCTCACCACTATGCATTTCAATAAACTAATTCCTTCCTTTTGATTAACTGATGCAGACAGTCTGGTGTGTTCTTCAGAGGTTTAACGCATGTTGAAATCTGTATTGACCTGCGAAAAAGGACACTTTTTTTCAAAATTCCAAACTCCTGTCATATCAACCTTAGGCAGAGACAAATGTACTCACTGCTCTGGACTTGGTTGTAACACCTTTTCATTGAAAACGGATCCCTCTCAAAGAGATAACAAGGTGTGGAGCTGGATGAACACAGCAGGCCAAGCAGCATCAGAGGAGCAGGAAGGCTGACGTTTCAGGCCGAGACTCTTCAGAAATGGGGGAAGGGAAGAGGATTCTGAAATAAATAGGGAGAGAGGGGGAGATGGATAGAAGATGGATAAAGGAGAAGACAGGTGGAGAGGAGACAGACAGGTCAAAGAGGTGGGGGTGGAGCCAGTAAAGGTGAGTGTAGGTGGGGAGTTAGGGAGGACGGACAGGTCAAGGGGGCGGGATGAGGTTAGTAGGTAGGAGATGGGGGTGGGGCTTGAGGTGGGAGGAAGGACAGGTTAGGGAGGCAGGTCAAGCTGGGCTGGTTTTCGGATGCGGTTGGGGGAGGGGGGATTTTGAAGCTTGTGAAGTCCACATTGATACCATTGGGCTGCAGGGTTCCCAAGCGAAATATGAGGTGCTGTTCCTGCAACCTTCGGGTGGCATCGTTGTGGCACTGCAGGAGGCCCAGGATGGACGTGTCATCTAAGGAATGGGAGGGGGAGTTGAAATGGTTCACGACTGGGAGGTGCAGTTGTTTGTTACGAACCGAGCGTAGGTGTTCCGCAAAGTGGTCCCCAAGTCTCCGCTTGGTTTCCCCGATGTAGAGGAGGCCACATCTGGAACAGCGGATACAGTATACCACATTAGCAGATGTGCAGGTGAACATCTGCTGATGTGGAAAGTCTTCTTGGGGCCTGGGATGGGGGTGAGAGGGGAGGTGTAGGGGCAGGTGTAGCATTTCCTGTGCTTGCAGGGAAAAGTGCCGGGTGTGGCGGGGCTGGAGGGGAGAGGAGCGGACAAAGGAGTCACGGAGAGAGTGATCCCTCCGGAAGGCAGATAAGGGTGGGGAAGGAAAAAGGTCTTTGGTGGTGGGGTCAGATTGCAGATGGCGGAAGTGTTGGAGGATGATACGTTGGATCCCGAGGTTGGTGGGGTGGTATGTGAGGACGAGGGGAATTCTGTTTTGGTTGTTATTGCAGGGATGGGCTATGCGGGTGAGTTGTGGGAAATGCGGGAGACACGGTCGAGGGTGTTCTCGACCACTGAGGGGGGAAGTTGCGGTCCTTGAAAAACGAGGACATCTGAGATGTTCGGGAGTGGAATGCCTCATCCTGGGAGCAGATGTTGCGGAGGTGAAGGAATTGGGAATAGGGAATGGCATTTTTGCAGGAAGGTGGGTGGGAGGAGGTGTATTCTAGGTAGCTGTGGGAGTCGGTAGGCTTGAAATGGATATCGGTTTCCAGGTGGTTACCAGAGATGGAAACAGAGGTCCAGGAAGGGGAGAAAGGTATCAGAGATGGTCCAGGTGAACTTAAGGTTGGGACGGAAGGTGTTGGTGAAGTGGATGATCTGTTTGAACTCCTTGTGGGAGCACAGGGTGGCGCCAATACCGTCATCAATGTAACGGAGGAAGAGGTGGGGTTTAGGGCCAGTGTAGGTACGGAAAAGGGATTGTTCCACGTAACCTACAAAGAAGCAGGCATAGCTTGGGCCCATGCGGCTACCCATGGCCACCCCCTTTGTCTGTAGGAAGTGGGAGGAATTGAAAGAGAAGTTGTTGAGGGTGAGGACGAGTTCGGCTAAGCGGATGAGGGTGTCAGTGGAGGGGGACTGGTCGGGCCTGCGGGACAGAAAGAAGCGGAGGGCCTTTAGGCCATCTGCATGGGGAATGCAGGTGTATAGGGACTGGACGTCCATGGTAAAGGTGAGGTGTTGGGGACCAGGGAATTGGAAGTTTTGGAGGAGGTGGAGGGCATGGGTGCTGTCGGTGGAGAGTTTCTGGACCAAGGGGGAGAAAATGGAGTCGAGATAAGTAGAGATAAGTTCGGTGGGGCAGGAGCAGGCAGAGATAATTGGGTCGACCAGGGCATTCAGGTTTGTGGATTTTGGGAAGGAGATAGAAACGGGTTGGGGAACGATGAGGTTGGAGGCGGTGGGTGGGAGGTCACCTGAAGTGATGAGGTTGTGGATGGTTTGGGAGACGATGTTTTGGTGAGGCTTCTTGCTCACAGCACACATTGCAGTTGAAAGCTGGAGGTTTGCTGTGGATTTCCAATGCACTGTCGATTTTAACTCTCTTAACCATCCATTCCGTCCCAGGCCTACTTGCTGTGTAAGGTTAAAACTCTCTGTCTCTGGACGAAAGAAAAGCTGACCAAATATACACAGCTATCCATCTGGATTTATTCATAATTGCAATATAAACAAGTCAAACTGTGCCAGAACCCCAGGCAACCTGTATACACGGGGGAATGTAGCAGTAGTTGAATTATAAAGTGTGAGTGAAATTGTCAAGTATTTGTCTGCAACCAAGATGATTACGTTGAGTGTAAACTTATTTAAACAACAACTATTACCATTTATATAATAGTTAAACATTCGAAAGCACTTTATATCAGAATAACCCCAGGACAAAGAACTGACCCCAAGCAAAGAGGAATTAGGATAGGGGGCCACAGGTTTGGAAAAGAGTGTGTTAAAGGAGAAAAGAAAGAGACATGTCTAGGGAGGAAATTTCAAGAGTTTAGGTTCAGGATAGCTGAAGGAACAGCTATTAATGGAAGTCTGGGATCTGCAAGAGGCCAGGACTGGCGGGACACATGATTAACTTTAAGTATGCATTCAATGCATAAAGTTAGAGAATCGACGACCAATTGTCTTCTGATCCGTGCAGCAATCTAACTTCAGATGGTTGTGCTTTGTGGGTTCTGAACCAGGCCTGAGCCTACCGCTGCTGCTTTCCTGGGGTCGGGACTGAATTGAATATTATTGATGGTCTTCGCAGAGATTCCCTGTCTTCATTAGACACTTGTCTCTGTAAAGGTCTAGCCTGCTAACAACTGAAGACAGTGAAGAACAGTTCAACTAATGCTTAAATTGAACAGTAGGGATCTGAAATTTACACAAGTTCTTCATGCGTTATAGAAACCGTGAACATTTTTGGCACTGCTGTGATAAGCTGTGTGATTTCTCAATGCCTGTTTTAGTAGAATTTACTGCTGAGTAACAAAGGGTGCTGGAGACAATCTGAAGCATGCTTTGAACATCCTGGTCTGACTTTTCTTTAGTGAGGTGTTTCATAGTACATGTAATTAAAAAGACAGTATTGTTATGTTTCAAGTATTATATTTGACCCGCAGATTTCTGGAATGTTGATCCGTTTATCATGGAGCAAGCTGAATGTGGAATCATGGATCTCACACTGTTGCATAAAGCAATACTTCAGAAGGAGTTAATGATAACGTTGCATTCATTCCACCCAACTTGATGATGATGCACAGTCTTTGTGTGGCAAAACTATTAGTTTTGCATGAGATGCCAATGGAGACAGACATCATATACCTAGCTCTTGGTAGCTGTAATTAAACTTAACTGATCAATTTTAATCGTAACTATTGCCACTATGATATAAACAATACTTGGCTATTTAAGATAAGACCCTCTTCTTGTTAAGACTCTCATGGTCTATCCTCGATCACTGATAATAGACAGGTCCTTAGACTCTATATATGAAAGGAGGATTGATGGTGTCAACTACCACAAGCAATGAGTGGTTGGTAACTAGAAGATATGACATACTGACAGCACTCGTATCTGAGAATACGACAAACATGGCAGATGGCTTGCTGCACAGAACAACAAGGCTACACTAGAAAGAACTGAGAAGCGATTACATGGTTCAGTTTGGGGCATGACATGAAGAGGTTAGGTGAACTGCCAAATTCTGAATTGACCACGAATCATTGAGTCATAGAATTATGGAGTTGCTGGGTGCAAAAGAAGGCTAATTGATCCATCAAATCCAGACTGGTTTATTGTATGGCAATTCACTCAATCTCATTCCCTATGCAAGCCCACAGCTTTCAAGTGACCATCCAAATGCTTTTTCAAATCATTTTTTATCTCTACTTCTACCACCTTCATCCCCAGAGTCCAAAGTCTCGACAACTTACTGTATAAAGAGCTCCTCTTCACATTTTCCCTGCATCTCTTATCCAAAACCTTGAATCTGTGTTCCTTAGTCCTTGTACCATCAGTATACAAGAATAGTTTTTCTTTGTCGACTTTACCTAAATCTGCCATAAACTTGCATGCCTCTATCGGATCTTTCCACTGTATCCTTTGTACCTCAGAGAACAACTACTGTTTTTGCAATTTAAAGGTGTAGCTAAGTTCCTTCATTGCATGGAGATATTCTGGTAAGTCCTCCCAGCGCCCTCCCAAGGTCTTTTACATTGATTCTAATGTGTGGTGACCACAACTGGATTCAATATTCCAGTTGTGGCCTAACCAGAGCTTTATAGGTATTCAGCAAAATTACCTGCTTTTGGAGATAGTAAGAACTGCTGATACTGGAGTCAGAGATAACAGTGTGGAGCTGGAGGAACACAGCAGGCCAGGCAGCATCAGAGGAACAGTAAAGTTGACGTTTCAGGTTGGGATCCCTCTTCAGAAATGGGTGAGGGGGAGGGGAGCTCACAAATAAATAGAGAGAGGAGGGGTGGGGCTGGGGAAGGTAGGTGAGATGTGATTGGTGAGTGCAGGTCGGGAGTGGTGGGGATTGGTCAGTGGGATAGGTGGGGTGGATAGGTGGGAGAAAAGATTGTGTCAGGTTGTGTCAGGTCAAGGTGGCGGGGATGAGAGGGTGGGTTGGTCATGGGATGAGGCTGGGGATGGGGAGACTTTGAAGCTTGTAAAGTCCACATTGAGACCATTCGGCCGTAGGCTCCCAAGGCGGAATATGAAGTGCTGCTCCTCCAGTTTCTGGGTGGTATCACTGTGACAGTGGAGGAGGCCCAGGATAGACATGTCATCCAGGGAGTGGGAAGGGGACTTAAAATGGTTCGTGACTGGAAGGTGTTGTCTTTTGACCTGAATTGTCAACTTTCCTGCTCCTCTGATGCTGTCTGGCCTGCTGTGTTCCTCCAGCTCCACACTGCTTCTGTATCCACACCTTTATTTGTGAAACCCTAAACCCCATTGTTTTGGTTGCTAATCTTTCAATTGTCTTCCCTTTGTCAAAAATCGATGTACTCAGACCCCTAGGGTCCCTTTATTCTTGTACACTTTTAAGAACTGTGCTTTTAATTCTATATAGCCGCTCCCTGTTTCTCTTCCAAAATGTGCTACTGCACATATTTGGATTAAATTCCATCTTCTATTTGTCTGCCTGTTGTGCAAGTTGATCTTAGCCCAATTGGAGTTGATTGATTTCACCCTCATTATTTGCCTCTGAGTTCAGTACCCTGTATGATATTTTACATTGCGTTCTAATGCTTGAGTTGTTAAAAAGAAGTTTAAAAAAAGTCCTAGTGCTTACACCATCTACCATCTTCCAGTCTGAAACACAATCATTTACCATGATTGTTACAGAGATAGCAGGAACTGCTGATGGTGGAGCTATGTCCTCTCCACCTATCTTCTCCTTTATCCATCTTCCATCCGGCTCCCCCTCTCTTCCTATTCATTTAAGAATCCCCTTCCCCTCACCCATTTCTGAAGAAGGGTCTCAACCTGAAACATCAGTTTTCCTGCTCCTCTGATGCTGCTTGGCCTGCTGTGTTCATCCAGCTCCACACCTTGTTATCTCATTTACAATGATTCGTTGCTCACTTTCCTTCAATCAATTTTAACCCAAATCTTCCTAGTCCACAAGCTTCCATGTTGTAAATGCGCTTTTATGAGGTAATTAGTTACACACTTGTTTAAAATTCACAGACACTTTCTATTGTATTCCGCTGGTAAATTTCCTCTCTTACTTCACCAAAATATTCAACTAAACACAATCTGTTTTATTTTTACAAATACTCGCTGGCTCTCGTTAAGTAATTCAATCCTTTCCTATTTCCACCCTAATGATTGTTTCTAAAACCTTACCCACCATGGGTATTAAATGGACAGGTCTGTAGTTATTAGGAATGACCTATCTTCCTTGCATTAGTAAGAGTAACAGCACCAATAAATCTCTAATCTTCAGCTGGCATTGTCTCTGATCTAGAGAAGGTAGGAAAATAATGGTTAAAAACTATTGCTATTTTCACACCTCATTTTCTTCAGCACCAGAAATGCACGCCATCTGGACCAGGTGACTTATTCACTCGAAGCTTAATTAGCCTTCCCAGTATATCCTATCAATTATAACTGATTCATTATCTTTACCATCTCTACTTCTACTGTGACTTTGTTGACATACTCTTCGTAGTAAATGCTGGCACAAAAGACCAATGAACTATATTACCGCTGCCTCTAACTTTGCAATGTTCCTGATAGATTCTCCCTCACCTCTGACTATTTATTTATTATTTGACTACAGGTGCAGGATTTCTGTGTTCCTCTTTATGATAACTCCCATTCTATTCTCATATCTGCTCTTTTCCAGTCTCATTTTCATTTACTTTCCATCTCTCAACTTATTGACCCAAGCTTTCTGATGCCATTAGCAGTGAGCAATAAGATATTTCCAGTATTGAAGGCTGCACAGCACAGGATGTGTCAGAGAGCTGATTTTAACCCACACCTGGAAATTCCAATGCACTAAAAAGGCTCTGTGGAGTCAGCAATGACACTAATAATGTTCGAATCCCAATTTGTCCTGTACTTCCACTAAGTTAATTTGCTTAAGAGTTTTCTATACCATATGTGAAAGCTGCTTGGCAGTGCCACTCGAGGGAAATCAGATGGAGTTTTAAAGCATCCCAGCATCCACTGCAAATCTGACACAATACTCACTGTCCCCAACTCATTCCTGGCAATGCTCGTGTCCCATCACAGTCTCCCAAATATTAACAGATCGCACACCCAACACTATACTCTTCCTCCCCTTCTTTCAAAAACACTGAAAATGCTTACATCCCTATTGTACCCCTGACATTGCTCACACACCCTACCACAGTGATCGACACTTGAAAACTCCTGACAACTCTGACATTGACCCAAGCCCCTGCTCACATTGTGCAGAATAAGGAAGTAGGTTTTCCTGATGATGAGTCAAGGAGCATGGATGCTTAGGAGTAGCATGCAGTGTCCAAAGGGCGTGGAATGGTAAGCCATGTGAGGACATGCAAAGAAGAGAGTCATGAATTTCTGCAGTGTGGAAACAGGCCATTCAGCCCATCGGATCCACACCAAATCTCCGAAGAGCATCCCCCCAGGATCCAGCCTCCCACCCCATCCTTGGAGCCTTGCATTTCCCGTGGTTAACCCAACTAGCCCGCACATCCCTGAACACTACCAATTGGCATGGCCAATTCACCTAACCTGCACATCTTTGGACTGTGGGAGGAAACCGGAGCACCTGGAGGCAACCCACACAGACACATGGAGAATGTGCAAACTCTACACAGACAGTCAGATGAGGATGGATTCAAACGTGGATCCCTAACACTGTGAGACAGTTGCGTTGACCACTGAGCGACTGCGCCACCCCAGAACACTGGCAGGGGCCGGGAAGGAGAGCATTTTCAGGGATGTGCAAAGGATAGCATCTTTGGGAGTGCTGGGTATGTGATGCTGGTCAGCATCTGGAAGTCAATGAAATGAAAGACTACAGGTGAAAGCTCAATTAATGGTAACGCAGAGATCATGGCTTTACCTCAGTTAATGGCCTCACTGGGTCCAAGCTTGAGCTAAGCTAGAGCCCAAATGCTTCATTACGAAAAGCTAAGAGCATAATTTAAACAGGGACAGCAGTGGGCACTCCATCTGTTCCACTGACTAGAAGATCTGGGCCATTATATTCAGCTGGTTCTAGCTTAAAAAATTCATTCACCTTTGAGGTAAGATCTACCTTTAGTGAAAAGTACTAACAAACTTTAGTAGAAAAAGCTGTTACAGCTGGAGAACTGAGAAATGGCTGCAAGAAGGAATGTAAGGAAACATGTCCATTCATTGGGCATTTCTTGAATGTTGTGAAGGAAATGGTCAACTGCACATTTACTCCTACAATCACAATTGAGTGTTTGGAAAAGAGAGCCATTGATAATGATGGCAGATCACATGGAAAATAAATATGAAACCCTATGGTTCCAGAAGAACTATTTAAATATCCATTGTATATAGCAGTTTAACAAAGCCTGTTAATGTTCACTGGCAAGGGTGTAGACTGATCTTACTACAAAGGGATAGATAGTAACTACATCTGTGGAAGTAAAAGCAAGTGGTGTGGTGATACTGTGGCTTTAAGAGGTGTGTTTTGTCCTGGTTTCTAATAGAGAGATATTGAGGGACAGGTACCTAGTAGTCAATGAGAGAGTAAACAACTTGTGAAGGCTTGGGTGTTTTTGCTTTAATAAGCTGGAATAATAAAAGTTGCCTGAATGCGTCAAGATCCCACCCACAGAGCTGGGGATTTTAGATTTAACGTTCCACAATTCTTACTGGGGTCTCAGCAGCATTGGAAAGCAGTGAATCTCTCTGCTGCTACACTGTCTTTCTGAGTTGTCTCTCAGAATTGTCTTTTGGTGTTCTTTCCTCTCGGATGGGAGGATTACACGTGCGATAATCTGTTTGCCTTATGCCAAGGGTGTGCGTGTGGAGCATTGGAATAGTTACCGTTTAGTGATAAAAGAATCTATTATTCTGCTAAGTTTTCCAATAGAGTTGTTATTTTGAGTTCCTCTTTCTTTTGTTTTATTTTAACTCTACTGTTTGAATAAATTGGATTTTGCTTAACATTGAGTAGTTTGACCAATCAAATTGCATCTTGAACACCACATCTCATATTTACTTTCTAAAATTAGAAAAAGTCAGGGTATAGAATACTTCCTCAGTATATTCTTTGAGAGACTCTGGTCTGGTTCATAACGGGGGAAGGAGCACTCAAAGTGAGTCCCAGAAACAGCACAGGGTTGCAGCTGAAGAAAGACGTCTGCCCGATGATCCAACTGCAGACTTTTGGGGAAAGTCCTGAAGACAAATTCCGCAGTAACAAGCAGCAGTGCACAACAGACTTCAAGAGAACTGAACTGCAGAGAGGGAAAGGCCGCATAAACACTGAAAAAGCACTGGAGAAAGCCCACAGCAGGGAATGCAACAAGCAGCTAGGAAATTAATCGACCGAAGCAAGTTATAAATCCTGTAAATCAGAAGTCGGTATAGAGAGGGATAACTGCACAAGGGAGGAAACCCATGTAATGCTTAAAAGGGCAGGAATCAAGAGAAGCACTTCATTTGCCATGGCCACATATAAAATGCACTCCTGATGGAAAAAGCTTTTCCTTTGCCAGATCGTGTGGAGAACACTGAGGGTACTGACCAAGTTGTGGATTGAGGTTTCAGACCTAGGATTTTGCAAGATCAGAATGAGTGATAAAGGGACATATCTGAAGCTGAAGCAGGAGTTTTCATGGAAGAAGAAAGTGAACAGACTTTATCACAGCCAGAAAAAAAGCAGTAAATCCATTATTTAAATTACAGTGCAGGCTGGAAGCATTGCTAAAACTGCACACAGCAATACTTATCAGGAAAAGATCCCAAAAGAAGCAGGGATTTTTAGAGCAACAGGCATCTGCTGTCAGCCAGAAAAAATAACTGTGATTAAAGGGGACATTATTATCGAAGCTGCAGGCAATGGTATTTATTCAGGAAAGCCATTTAGGAAATGGTTTTAATTCACATAGGCTGCAAACAGCAAGTTCATCCTGAGAGATTGTGGAAAAGTCAATAATCCTCCACTTTACCTGCAAAACATTGGAATCCTCCACTTTAGCATCCGAAAGTGCAAATCTTTCATTTAGATCATAAAAATGCAGGAAATCCCTCCAGTAGCAGCACACAGCAACAACGTTGCTATTACTACAACAATAAAAGTCCTTTAAGCATTGGAAATAAATCACGTTAGAAAGATGTGGTATCAAAAATGATATTGTCAGCAAGATTTAATCTCAGATATCAGCCAAAGAAAACACAGAATTGGACATTTTCACGAAAAAAGTTCTTAAGATTCAGTGTAGCTTCCAAATCAGATACCAAAGTAGAAGCTGAACAAGCTAAAACACTTTGATATACAATTGGGAGAATAATTGATTGAGTTGTAGCTTGCCAAGGAACAAAATAAGCACTGATACATTTGAAGATGTACTAAAAGCCTTTGAAAATTACTCTAATTTCAGGACAGTAAGAGTTCTTGACTGAGCAAGATATGATATAGGAGTTCAGCCTCCAGAAGAATCCATGAATAATTTCATTCACAGAGTCATAGTGCAAGGAAACAGACAATTTGGTCCAGAGATAATAGGTACTGCAGATGCTGGAGAATCCGAGATCACAAGGTGTGGAGCTGGATGAACACAGCAGGCCAAGCAGCATCATAGGAGCAGGAAAGCTTGACGTTTCAGGCCTAGACCCTTCATCAGAAGTGGGGGAGGGGAAGGGGGTTCTGAAATAAATAGGGAGAGAGGGGGAGGCGGATAGAAGATAGATAGAGGAGAGGATAGGTGGAGAGGAGACAGACAAGTCAAAGAGGCGGGGATGGAGCCAGTAAAGGTGAGTGTAGGTGGGGAGGTAGGGAGGAGATAGGTCAGTCCAGGGAGGACGGACAGGTCAAGGGGGCGGGATGAGGTTAGTAGATAGGAGATGGGGGTGGGGCTTGAGGTGAGAGGAGAGGATAGGTGAGAGGAAGAATAGGTTAGGGAGGTGGAGATGAGCTGGACTGGTTTTGGGATGCGGTTGGGGGAGGTGAGATTTTGAAGCTTGTGAAATCCACATTGATACCATTGGGCTGCAGGGTTCCCAGGCGGAATACGATTTGCTGTTCCTGCAGCCTTCGGGTGGCATCACAGTGGCATTGCAGGAGGCCAAGGATGGACATGTCGTCTGAGGAATGGGAGGGGGAGTTGAAATGGTTCGCGACTGGGAGGTGCAGTTGTTTGTTGCGAACTGAGCGCAAGTGTTCTGCAAAGCGGTCCCCAAATCTCCGCTTGGTTTCCCCGATGTAGAGGAAGCCACATCGGGTACAGCGGATGCAGTATACCACATTGGCAGATGTGCAGGTGAACATCTGCCTGATGCGGAAAGTCTTCTTGGGACCTGGGATTGGGGTGAGGGAGGAGGTGTGGGGGCAGGTGTAGCACTTCCTGCGGTTGCAGGGAAAAGTGCCGGGTGTGGTGGGGCTGGAGGGGAGTGTGGAGCGGACGAGGGAGTCGCGGAGGGAATGGTCCCTCCGGAAAGCAGATAAGGGTGGGGAGGGAAAAATGTCTTTGGTGGTGGATTGCAGATGGCGGAAGTGTCGGAGGATGATGTGTTGGATCCGGAGGTTGGTGGGATGGTACGTGAGGACGAGGGGGATTCTTTTTTGGTTATTATTGTGGGGTCGGGGTGTGAGGGATGAGTTGCGGGAAATGCGGGAGACACGGTCGAGGGCGTTCTCGACCACTGTGGGAGGCAAGTTGCGGTCGTTGAAGAAAGAGGACATCTGAGATGTACGGGAGTGGAATGTCTCATCCTGGGAGCAGACGCGGCGGAGGCGAAGGAATTGGGAATAGGGGATGGCATTTTTGCAGGAAGGTGGGTGGGAGGAGGTGTATTCCAGGTAGCTGTGGGAGTCAGTGGGCTTGAAATGGACATCGGTTTCTAGGTGGTTACCCGAGATAGAGACAGAGAGGTCCAGGAAGGAGAGAGAAGTGTTGGAGATGGTCCAGGCGAACTTCAGGTTGGGGTGGAATGTGTTGGTGAAGTGGATGAACTGTTCGAGCTCCTCGTGAGAGCACGAGGCGGCGCCAATACAGTCATCAATGTAACGGAGGAAGAGGTGGGGTTTAGGGCCAGTGTAGGTACGGAAGAGGGATTGTTCCACGTAACCTACAAAGAGGCAGGCATAGCTTGGGCCCACGCGGGTACCCATGGCCACCCCCTTTGTCTGTAGGAAGTGGGAGGAATTGAAAGAGAAGTTGTTGAGGGTGAGGACGAGTTCGGCTAAGCGGATGAGGGTGTCGGTGGAGGGGGATTGGTCAGTTCTGCGGAACAGGAAGAAGCGGAGGGCCTTTCGGCCATCTGCGTGGGGAATACAGGTGTATAGGGACTGGACATCCATAGTGAAAATGAGGTGTTGGGGACCGGGGAATTGGAAGTTCTGGAGGAGGTGGAGGGCGTGGGTGGTGTCGCGGACGTAGGTAGGGAGTTTCTGGACCAAGGGGGTGAAAATGGAGTCTAGGTAGGTGGAGATGAGTTCGTTGGGGCAGGATCAGGCGGAGACAATGGGTCAACCAGGGCATTCAGGTTTGTGGATTTTGGGGAGGAGATAGAAGCGGGCGGTGCGGGGTTGGGGAACGATGAGGTTGGAGGCAGTGGGTGGGAGGTCGCCTGAGGTGATGAGGTTGTAGATGGTTTGGGAATGATGGTTTGGTGCTCGGGGGTGGGGTCATGATCCAGGGGGCAGTAGGAGGAGGTGTCGGAGAGTTGGCGCCTGGCCTCAGCAATGTCGAGGTCGGTGCGCCATACTATGACTGCGCCTCCCTTGTCCGCGGGTTTTATGGTGAGGTTGGGATTGGAGTGGAGGGAGTGGAGGGCTGCACGTTCTGCGGTGGAGAGGTTAGAGTGTGCCTCCAACACAAGCCCTCCTCCTGGACACCACCCCAAGGCCTCCTACCCTCCCTCGACCTCTTCATCTCCAACTGCCATCGAGACATCAATCGCCTCCACCTCTCTACCCCTCTCAAACACTCCAACCTCTCCACCGCAGAACGTGCAGCCCTCTGCTCCCTCCGCTCCAATCCCAACCTCACCATAAAATCCGCGGACAAGGGAGGCGTAGTCGTAGTATGGCACACTGACCGCTACATTGCTGAGGCCAGGCGCCAACTCTCCGACACCTCCTCCTACCGCCCCCTGGATCATGACCCCACCCCTGAGCACCAAACCATCATCTCCCAAACCATCCACAACCTCATCACCTCAGGTGACCTCCCACCCACCGCCTCCAACCTCATCATTCCCCAACCCTGCACCGCCTGCTTCTATCTCCTTCCCAAAATCCACAAACCTGAATGTCCTGGTCGACCCATTGTCTCCGCCTGCTCCTGCCCCACCGAACTCATCTCCACCTACCTAGACTCCATTTTCACCTCCTTGGTCCAGGAACTCCCTACCTACGTTCGAGACACCACCCACGCCCTCCACCTCCTCCAGAACTTCCAATTCCCCGGTTCCCAACACCTCATTTTTACTACGGACGTCCAGTTCCTATACACCTGTATTCCCCATGCAGATGGCCGAAAGGCCCTCCGCTTCTTCCTGTTCCGCAGATCTGACCAATCCCCCTCCACCGACACCCTCATCCACTTAGCCGAACTCGTCCTCACCCTCAACAACTTCTCTTTCAATTCCTCCCACTTTCTACAGACAAATGGGGTGGCCATGGGTACCCGCGTGGGCCCAAGCTATGCCTGCCTCTTTGTAGGTTACGTGGAACAATCCCTCTTCCGTACCTACACTGGCCCTAAACCCCACCTCTTTCACCGTTACATTGATGACTGCATCGGCGCCGCCTCGTGCTCCCACCAGGAGCTCGAACAGTTCATTCACTTCACCAACACCTTCCACCCCAACCTGAAGTTCACCTGGACCATCTCCAACACTTCTCTCTCCTTCCTGGACCTCTCTGTCTCCATCTCGGGTAACCACCTAGAAACCAATGTCCATTTCAAGCCCACTGACTCCCACAACTACTTGGAATACACCTCCTCCCACCCACCTTCCTGCAAAAATGCCATCCCCTATTCCCAATTTGGTCCTATTAGTTCATGCTGACAATGTTCTCAATCTTAACTAATCCCTCCTGACTGCGCTTGACCCATATCTCTGCAAACCTTTCCTATTCATGAACTAATATCTTTTCACTGTTATAACTGTACCGGCATTCACCATTTTCTCTGGCAGTTCATTCCACATATGAACCACTTTCTGCGTAAAAAAGTTTCCCCTCATGTCCTTTTCAAATTGTCCTCCTCTCACCTTAAAAATATGCTCCCTCGTCTTGAAATCCCAAACCCTAGGAAAAGGACCCTTGTCATTTACTTTATCTATGCCTCTCATGATTTAAAAAATCTCCATAAGGTCACCCTTCAAACTCCTATGCTTCAGTGAAAAAAGGTCCCAGCCTATCCAATTTATTTTTAAATCTCAAACCCTTCATTCCCAGCAACATCCAGGTAATTTTTTTCTGAACTATCGTCAGTTTAATAATATCCTTCCTGTAAAACGATGACCAGAACTGCACACAGTACTCCAGATGAAGCCTCACCAACGTCCTGTACAACCTCAACATGACGTCCAAAATCCTATACTCAATGAAGGCAAGCATGCTAAACACGTTCTTAACCATCCTGTCTACCTGTGATGAAATTTCAAAGGATTATGTACCTGAAACCTTAGGTCTCTCTGTTCTATAACACTATCCAGTGGCCTACCATTAACCGTATAAGTCCTGTTCTTGTCGGCATTACCAAAATGTAATACCTCGCATTTATCCAAATCAAAATCCGTCTGCCACTCCTTAGCCCATTGAGCCAATTGATCAAGATTTCTTTGTAATCTTAGATAACATTCTTCACTGCCCAGTATAAAATGCTGTGACAACATGAGTAAGTCAGAGACTGGGAATCCTGCAGCATGTAACTCATATCCTGCCTGCCCAGAGATAGCCCACTATCTACAAGGCATAATTCAGGAATGTGATGGAATATTCTTCACTTGCCTGAATGAGCACAGCTCCAACAACACTCAAGGAGGCCTACACCATCCAGAGTTAAACAGCCTGCTTGATTAGCCTTCCATTCACCACCGTCAACATTCACTCCCCTACCATTGAGACACTTAGTAGCAGCAGTGAATACCAGCTATAAGATGAACTGCAGAAACTCACCAAGTCTTCTTCAACAGAAGCTTCCAAACCCATGGTCACCATCATCCAGAAAGATAAGGACAGCAGATAACACCACCTGGAAGTTCTCCTAAAAGCCATATGGCATCTTTATGTGGAATTATATTGCCATCGTTCATCGTTGCTGGGTCACAGCCCAGGACAGGAAATCCTGACAGCAATGTGGGTCCTACATACCAAGATCTATGGCAGTTGAAGAAGGCAGGTCACCAACAATCTATGCAGATCAATTTGGGATGGACACTAAATACTGGCCCAATCAGTGAGACTTCTCACGACTGAACAAAAAAAAGCAAAATGTCAAATATGGACATATTTGTTCCCTCTTCACAGTTTTTTTTGAAGTTGTCAGACTAATTACTATATTTGTTCATTTTCCCCGCTATAATGCTGGATCAAAATCCTTGCTAACAGCATTGGGCTTCCCTGTACCTCATGGACTACAGAAGTTCAAGAGAGTTGGGCTCACCACCACCTTCTTAAAGGCAGTTAAGGATGGGCAATAAATGCCAGTCCTGTTCACATTCCAGAGGGAAACAAAAGCTCCCAAATTTGTGTGGTTTTTTTGTTACTTGACAGTACATTTACCCAAAGAGCTATTCGGAGGATTTTTTAAAAACCCATTCACAGGATGGGGGTATCGCTGGCTAAGCAGCATTTATTGCCCATCCCTAATTGCCCAGAGGGCTGTTAAGAGTCAACCACATTGCTGTGGGTCTGGAGTCACATGTAGGCCAGACCAGGTAAAAATGGCAGTTTCCTTCCCTAAACGGCATTAGTGAACCAGAGGGGTTTTTCCTGACAATTGGCAATGAATTATGGTCATCATTAGATTCTTAATTCCAGATATTCATTGCATTCAATTCCACCATCTGCCATGGCAGGATACGAACCTGGGTCCCCAGAATGTTATCAGGGTGTCTGGATTAACAGTCCAGTGATATTACCAATTAGCCATTGCCGACTTAAGCAAGTTTTAAAGAGCACGCTTTGAACAGAATCAATTTTTTTAGAAGAAGGATGTGATCACACTTGAGAGAGTACAAAGGAGATTTACGAGGGTGATGATGACAGTAGAAAATGTATGAAGTAAGATTGGATATTTTGTTCAGAACTAAGGAGACTTCAAGGTAATTTGATTGAGCTGACCAAAATGATCTGGGGCCGAGATTGAGTGGATACGAAGAATCTATGTTCCTTAGACGAGAGGGGATCTCCATTTAAAATAACTGGTAGAAGGATTAGAGGAGGCTGAGAATTTTTTTGCCTCATAAAGGATGCTAGCACTGGAACTCACTTTCTGAAAAGGAGGGGGGTGGAGACAGGAACGTTTGTTGCAATTAAAATGTACTAGAACTTACATTCAAAGTGTCAGATCAAGGCAACAGGCCAAAAACTGGAATGTGGGATGACACCCAGCAGCTGTCGCTCGGTCAAAACGGACAAGACGAACCGAGTCCCCACTAACCCCCACCCCACCCCCACAACTCCCACCTCAGTATAATTGTGCCGACTCCTTTGCCTTCACTTTTTCATGTTACAGTTGTAAATGAGGGTTGATTTCTGGCCAGGATTGAAGAATATCTTTTCACTTCCTTCTATCTTGAATTTGATCATGCTCGTTCGTTTTCAGCATCTGTGTCTGTGTCTGTATGTGTCTTACTAAGTCTCTGCAGATTGGTGGAAAAGGCAAAGATGATGATTTAGAGTTCGTAGAGACAGAATTGTTGGAATTGCTGATGAGTCTTTGTCAGATTTATTGCAGTCAAAAGAAGATTTGACTCTGGAGAAAGTGCTACAAATGGTGAGTGAAGTTGAAGTTTACAAGCAGCACAGATCATTCTGAAGAGGAGAAGGTCGACCTATTACAGGTGATCAATGGAATCCATTAAATTCTTAAGGTATAAAACCACAAAAGTCATTTCTGAGAAATCAGTAAAGCAAGTAGGAGAAGTGTCACATATTAAAGGTCTTTGACAGTACTATGAAGCAGGGAAACCTCACAGGTAACAGGTTTAGGTGGTGACCAGCTATTAAAAAGGAATGCTTTATCTCGAAGCCAATAGGCCACTAGCAGAAAGATTTTATTTTAGATTTAGATTATATGGTCATGTGTACTCAAATACAGAAGTAAAGGAGTACAGTGAAAAGTGTAAAAAGTTATCACACATGGTGCCGTGTTAGGTATGAAGGTACCTAGGTACTACAAGACTTAGGTACAAAGTAGTAAGAGAAATGAGAGTTAAAAGGTTTCGTCCAATGGTAGAAAAATAAAAACAAAGGTCATAGTTAATGTTAAGTCTTTCGTGGTTTAAACTAGGAAAATAAAGGAGTAAGTTCCTGCTGTGCTCCTCCAGCTCCATACTGCGTTGTCTCAGTTAAAAGTTCAACAGTCTTTGATAAACCCTCCACTTATCTCGCTCTGCTGTCTGTCCTCGATGCTGCTGCTGAAACTGCCACCTCTCCGATCTCTCCCAGTGCCTTAGGAACCATGCCCCGGCAGGATCCACTCACACGCCAAGCCGAGACACCGCTACAAGCTGCAGAGAGACCAGCCGACATTATGCTGAGAAACCAGGCCGAGAGCTGCCGAGAGACCAGGCCGGGACCCATCACGAGCCGCAGAGAGACCAGGCTGAGAGCCACCATGACCTGCAGAGAGACCAGGCCGGAACCTGCCACAGGGGAAGTGAACACCAAAAGGGGGAGCTCACCAAAACAAAACAGAAAAGGAAGGGGACCAAAAGAGAAGGAGCTGAAAAATAAACAGAAGGAATAGAGGAGCTCCGAGTGGAATGTCCTCCTCTGCCACCATGAGTGTACCAAAGTAGGACACAGTTACAGAAAATCAAGAGATTACATTGCTGCCCATAAAAAGACATTTGTTAGGTATAACAGTCTACAATGGGAAGAAAATTCTAAAGTGTTCTTATTAGAAATATGTGATCCATCTTAAGCTATTGACATGACGATACTTATGCCAAGGGACATGCACTAATTTTAAGCCTGATACAAGGGCAATTATTAGACATTGAATCAAGGTCAGTTTTCTAATTCAATAACAGTCCAACTACAGGAGATACAGCACTCAAGGTATCCTAAAAGTAACACTTCAGCCCAAAGGGTGTCAGATTGTGAAGAAATTATACATCATCATCAAGTATTCTCACACTGGCACAACCTTCTTCAAATACCACAAATAGTGAAACTTGTTAAATTCAAAAATAACTGGTCCAGGTAAAGCCAGATATGGGACAACAGATAAAGAACACTCACGTAAGAAAGGGCCAGTCATGGACCAAACGACAATCAGTATAAGATTTCCCTGTGGCTCCTGGAGTCACAGCAGATCTCAAACAGTGGACAAAATACATTGAGATGAGCTATTTTGCCATAGGAAATTGTTTATACTTTACACAAGCTGAAAGTCTATGACTACACTGTATTGGCACAAATGTTTCACAGTGTTATCAAGGTTGAAGAGACTTCTGATTGCAGAAGTCAGCAAAGTTTGTGAAGAAACATCACTTAGTCAATGAACAGTCCAGTTCATTTGAGCTCATTGATGCATTTTCAACTGAGGTAACTTGAAATGCATCACAGCTTGGTGAATAAATCATTATGAGTCTGATGTCAGAAGACTTAAGTTGAAACAAAGAAGTTAATTTCCTTATCTTGACAGGAAGAATCCACAGTAACACTATCAGAGGACATGCTAAACAAGAAACAACACACAAATAGGAGAAGAGAGGGCATTTCACCAATACTGCAGTCAGTATGCTGAATGAAAGTGCTTATGTTAATAAACAAGTTATGGAGTCCATGCACTTCAATACAAATTTATTGACGGGTTAAGAATAAAAATCTGCTGACACAAATAGAAAGTCATAGCACAAGCAATGCCATGAAAGTCACCAACGTCCAGAGATCCAGAATATAGTCACAAAGGAATTGCCTGGTTCAGTAATCCAGGATACTGCAAAAACAAAAATACCAGTTTGAACAGGATGGCTGTCTTCCATAAAGGAAATATTTGACATTAACGGTCCTCATGACGTTGTAATGGGGCAATTGACTGTTTCAGCAGGAAATAACATCCTCCGTGAAGGAAATCCAAGAGATTAAAGGTTTACAGTTTAAAGTGACCTTCCGCGCTCAGGCTATCAGAGACAGAATCGAAGGTCAAGAATCTTCAACCCAGAGATTTACCGACTTTCCATATCCAAAGAGAATTTATTTTTGGAGAAATAAAGCTCGAAGGGAGATACTGTAAAAAGGTGATGGGGTTTGAAAGCTTTTGTATTGAGGAAAACTGTAAACGCCACCTACTATGATGACTTTGTATGGAGTTAGTGAGAGAATAGCTGAGGGTTGTGACGGAGTAAGACCTACCATCTGGGTCCTCCTCATAGATTCTGTGTAACAATGCCTATCATACCTTTGTAACTTGTACTTAGGTGTCAACGTGTATTAAACAACATCTTGTTTAAGATGAGAGGCTGTATAGATCCCTTCCCTAAAAGAGGATGGTGGCAGCAAACATACCCCATGGTGAGCAATGATGCAGTAAAACCCTTACAACTCGGCTGTCAGCGATTAGAATTGCCTAAACAACAAGAAGCATCTATTCAAAAGTTTGCATTTCAGCATAACTAGGATTACTATTATTGTGGGCAGGTTCACTAGTGTGACTGAAGAGTGTTTAAACTAAATTAGCAAAGGGACAGGCACCAACGTATAGAAGGTGAAAAGAGGAACAGGTTCATGCAGTGAGAATGTTGGATAATTCTGGGGAGCTTGATGCAACTGAGTGGTGCACTAGACCATTTCAGAGGGCAGCTAAGAGTCAAGCACATTACAGAAAGTCTAGAGTCACATTTAGGCCAGGCCAGGCAAGGATAACTGATTCAGAAATTGCTGAAAAAACTCAGCAGGCTCTGGCCGAGATTTGACTTCACAAGAAACCACTTAGTTACATATTTGGCTACATTCTTTCAGATTGGGTGTGCCAGGCTGAGTTCCCACTCATTGCATTAGGCTGACGTTTTGGCAATAAAATGAAATCGGTGCTCAGATTGCATGTACCTTTCTAGAATGTTGTGTAAAGCATTGTGCAGTATGACAGGTGTTCACTGAACTGGGCACAGTTTTTTCTGTCAACACAAAAGCAGGGCCATAAATTTTATCAGGAGTCATGGCACAGGGTGTTATGCAAGTAATGTGAGGTGACAGCCAAAATACGAGAGAACGTTAGCCCTCACATACAGCAGGGGGGCAAAAACAAGGTGCTGAAATACCAACAGCTTCTTTCAATCTGGAGTGCTGTCTGTTTTAAGGACTACACATTGAATGCTTATGCAATACGGGAGCTCTGGAAAATCACAGGATGCTAATTTATCATCGCTGTGGAAGTATACAGGTAGATCTCTGCAGGCGTGTTGTGAAGACACATATCTAACCAGGGCCAATATAAAAAGAGATATTCACATGTGGAATTTAGAATATTCATAGCATCCATTACTATCACAGAATTGACGGAATATTTTAAGATGGACTCATCTGCGCAAATTCCTGCAGTTACCTTCCCCAAAGGTATTCTTTGCTGTGATTTCCTTTTGCTACAATTGCTGCTTGTTAAGTTTGAGGTCAATGTAAATAAACGTAGTTAACCCAGGATCACATGAAGCAGGAATTCACATTACTGCACATGCTAATTGATTACAGACCTGATCCACAGGGACATATTGTTTCCAAACCACATGGCTTGATTGAAAAATCTCATAAACCTAAAACAGCGGCTCCCTGGATTCTGTAATCAGACTGACCATCCATGCAGTGTAAGCTATTAGTCTCTCTCTCTCTCTCTTCACTGCTAATTATTTCCCCAAAATTATGAGTCAGTTCACTAAACTTTCAGGATTCTCCAGGTGTCTCCAGGAATTAAAAATGAGAGTCTCCAGGAATTAAAAATGAATTATCTGGACATAACAAGGAGAAGCCTTAGAGAGAGGAAAACAAAGTGGCATAAAAGTAAAGTGTAGCAACATGCCATTGTCTTGAAACATGTTAGAGGTGGGACAAAGAGTTAATAGCTCTAGACAGTTGGGAATCAGTCAAACATATGACAAAGGCACTGACATTTTGGGGGAAGTGATGAGGGAGTAGAATCTACTTTTAGAAGCAGTACAAGGTATTTTGGGATCGAATTTGGCAGCAAACTCTCGTTTGAGCACTTTCTTGCTGTTTCTTATGAAGGACGCAGCTCTGATGAAGGATCACCGGACCCAAAATGTTCACTCTACATTTTTCTTCATACATACTGCCAGGCCTGCTGAGTTCCTCCAGCAATTTCTGGTTTTGTGTCAGATTTCTGATATCCTCAGTTCTTGGTTTTATGGTATTGTCGGCAGCCAGCCAGATTGGCAACCTGTGTGCTACTGAATGAATAGACAGATTCCACACACAGTGGAGGGAGAGATCTCAGTGTAGGTGAGGGACATCAACTCAAGTGTGTGGGCATATTTGCACAGAGGCTCTATGAAGACCATTCCTGTTCAATTTGCCCAAAGGCAAAACCACCAAAAAAAACTAGTGTCAATTGTCCCTTTCAATGTCATTCTTGGTTTATATAACGCCCCTGCCCAGACCCAGACCCAGTCCCAACTCATTAGTTTGGGATATCAAGTATTAATTTTGTTTTGTCTTATTCTTGGGATTTGAGAATCACTGGCAAGGCAATAATCATCTCTCTAGTTGTCCTTGAGATGGTGGTGGTGACCCGCCTTTTCCCATCACTTCAGTCACTCTCTTGTAGGTACTCTCACAGGGCTGATAGGGAGTCTTACGTTGGTTATACAACCCAGTGTCAAGCCTACATTTTCCTTGAAGTTTTATAGCCCCAGTAACAGTCAGTTATTTATCTTAAATACCATGTCCCTTATCTCTTATTTTGATGTTCAATGGTTTAAGCATTATAGTTATCAACATCTATCTTTATAATTTATATTTCATCCTTATCAACCGTTTTGCTGAGTTTTACTTATGTGTGAGATTCATTTCCTTGATTCCTAATCTCATTCTGCTAAAAACTCAATTCTCTTTCTGGTCATTTTTTTTCTGATGAAGGGTTTAGGCCCGAAACGTCAAGTTTTCCTGCTCCTATGATGCTGCTTGACCTGCTGTGTTCATCCAGCCCCATGCTTGTTAACTCGGATTCTCCAGCATCTGCAGTACCTTTTATCTCTTTCTGGTCCCCAACTTAGCTAAGCTTGTAATTGGTTCCCTCTCCTAAGGTACTGTCCCCTCTATCTCAAAACATCAACTTTTCCCTCCTCCAGGTAAGCCTACCCTGGACCCCACTGTTTAAGCAAAGTCCCAGCATCCATAACTTGTCACCTTCCAATTCTGAGTAATCTCTCTCCTGCATCTTCTTGTTAGAATCTTGTTAGAATCCTTCCAATTCAGATCCAGAAGATATAAGCAGAAAACAAGCAGACGTAAATGTAAGCAGAAGATTCCAAGCCATGGTTTCTCTGAGTGCAGCTTGCACAAGTGTGGATGCCTCAGACCAAATCAATCTTAGATATTATCAATTAACCTTTTCAAAGTGGGACCTCTAAAAGGCACCGGGTTCCTTATTTGGACAAGTAAAGTGTCTGATTTTGGCTTAGGGAAGGGGCAATTATTCCTTTTACAATGTGTCTTGCTTTGCACGTCCATCTTGAAGTGCCTATGTTCATCTTATTGAGAACTTTTAGTAGAACCAGTTAGTGCCTGAAAAACATCCTATTCCTTCATCTTTAGAGATGATCAAATGACTTTGTTATCTATCGTCACCAGTATTCCAACAGTCTCCCAGCTGACCTCCCATTATTCACTTTCCATAGCTCATTGCAAACTCTCATAGCTATAACATACTACTGTCCATTGATCACTCCATCCTTACTGATCTACAGTGTCAATTTTCCAAACAGATAATTCAACATTTTCATCCTGGTTCTGAAACACCTTCACAGGCTCATCTTGTCAAAGTGTAACCTGCTCCAGCTCTAAGAACCCAGTCAATCTCTCATCTTCTGGTTTTGGCCTTTTACTTACATTCTCTATGCTCAGCACTGGCAACTGTGAGTTATTTGTGAGGTATTTTGCGATGAAAATCACCCACTAAACACCTCTGACTCCCAATTTTCTTCTCAAGTTTTGAATTTAGGACCTTTTCTTTAATTTGGAAGATTGACCAGGTCTTTTTAGGAAAGCTGATAGAGCAAAAATATTGACAGATCAGTTGACAGGGAACTATTAATCTCTGATTGAAGATGGAATAGCTGAACCAATGTTCTTTACAATCCAAAAACACCCCTTATAAATTGACGCCTTTAAGTTACCACATGAATGTGGCCATGAATAAAAATTTAAAGAGGCCGTGCACTTAAATAATTTACCAGGAACTCTCCAAAGAAAATCCAGCGGGAATTTTTGTCTGATCACTTTCTTTATATTCATTCAGAAGATGTGGGCATTGCTGCCTAGGCCAGCATTTATTGCCCGTCCCTAGTTCACCTGTAGAGGGTGGTGGTGAGATCCCTTCTCAAACCACTGTGTTCCTTAGAGAGTAGGGACATCCATAGGGCTGTTAGGAAGGGAGTTCAATGACTTTGACTCAGTGACAATGGCGGAACAGCAGAATAGTTCCAAGAGAGGATAGTGCGTGACCTGGGGAGAATCTTGAATCTGGCGGTGTTTCTCCTGCCCTTGTCCTTCAAGGTGGTAGAGGCCACAAGTTTGGAAGATGCTAATGAAGGAAAGTTATCACTATGTGATGGTGATAAAGGGAATAGATGTTGAAAGTGGTTGCTGGGGAACTAATCAAGCAGGCTGTGTTGTCCCAGATGGTGTCGAGCTTCTTGAGTGTTGTTGGAGCTGCACTCATCCAGGCAACTGGGGACTATTTCCAAACATGCCTGACTTGTGCACTGTAGATTGGGGACAGTCATTGGAGAGAGAGGAGATGAGTTACTTACTGCAGAATTCCTAGTGTCTTGTGACCATAGTATTTTCCAGTTCAATTCCTGATCAATGATCAACCTTATGTTGTTGATAATGAGGGATTCAGTGATGGTAAAGCCATTGAACATCCAGAGGAAATTATTAGATTCTCTCTCATCAAGCCTGCATTTGTGAGACGCTAAAGTTAGTTGTTAAATATCAGTCCAAACCTGGATCGCTTCCAGTCTTGTTGCATTTGCACATGGACTGCTTCAATATCTGAGGAGTTAGAAATGGCACTAAGCATTGTGTAATCATCATTGAATATCTCTCCTTCTTGACCCATGGTAAAATGAAACAGCTGAAGATAGTTGGACCTAGAGCACTGTCCTGAGGAACTCCTGTACAGATGTTCTGGAGCTGAGATGACTGACCTCCAACAACCATCTTCCTTTGCATCAGGTATGACTCCAACCAGTGGAAGAGATTCCCCTGATTCCTGTTTGCTCCAATTTTGCTGGGTCTTGTTAAGGCCATACTTGGTCAAATGCTTCCACTCTCACGTCATTTTGAAAACTTTAAGCTGATCAGAGAGAATAAACACAAAATCTAATTATTTGAAGAGATAAAATCTCTGTGAATATATCTGTGGAGGTAATGTTATGGGAGGTAATGGCCTAGTGATGTTATCACTGGACTATTAATCCAGAACTCAGTTAATGTCTGGGGACCTGGGTTCAAATCTTGCCATGGCAGATGGTGGAATTTCAATTCAGTAAAAATCTGGAATTAACAGTCTAATGAGAAACTCTTTGTTGATGAGAAAAATCCATCTGTTTCACTAATGCCCTTTAGGGAAGGAAACTGCCCACATGTGACTCCAGACCCACAGCAATGTGGTTGACTCTTAACTGCCCTCTTGGCAATTAGGGATGGGCAATAAATAAGAAACGAAAGAACTGTGGATGCTGTAAATCAGGAACAAAAACAAAGTTGCTGGAAAAGCTCAGCAGGTCTGGCAGCATCTGTGGAGGAGAAAACAGAGTTAACGTTTCGGGTTGGGTGACCCTTCCTCAGAACCTCAGGGCAATAAATGCTGACCTAGCCAGCAATGCTCTCAACCTGTGAATGAATTAAAAAACATTTGTGTTTGCCTAGAAGCCATTTGATAAAGTATCCCACAAGAGATTGTTCCAGAAAGTTGAATCTCGTTGTTTTGAAGGCAATTTAATGATCTGTTTAAGACATTGGCTGAATGAAAAAAGACAGCGATTTGGGACAAAGCCCAGCAGTTTCAACAGGCAGGTGTCCTACCAGGATCAGTTTTAGATTCTCAACTATTCTCTCGTGTTGTTAACCATAACGGGATAGAAAGCCGCAAACAGGATGACATAAAGGCGTGCAGGATTGTAAGTCATGTAAATAGGGACTAAAGTTATGAAAAGCTACACATGAATTAAATAAATGCGCAAAGTTGTGCAAATTGGATTCAATGTAGGAAAATATGAGATCATCCACCTATGGGCTGAAAAAGATATAATAGTGAATTTTCAAATCAGGAAAAGCTAGGAGGGGTGGACACTAAAAGTGACTTGGGTACATAGGTCTTTAAAATGTTGTGAAAAGGTACAGAAAATAATCCAAAAGGCAAATGGGATGCAGGCCTTTAGATCTAGAGGACTAAAATACAAGGGAGTAGACATATGCTTCAACTGTACAAAGCCCTATGGTCTATACCAGAAGGTACTGTGACCAGTTCTGGGAATCATGCATTTGGATGTATAACATTAGAGGGAGTAAAGAATAGATTTAAGCAGAATGATATGTAATTTATGAGGAGTGATTACACAAACTGAGGTTTATTCACTGGAATTAGAAGGTTAAAGAGTCATTTTAGCAAAGTGTCCAAGATATTAAAGGAAACAGATAGCATAGACAGAAATAAACTCGCAAATCAGGAACATCATCTAAACATTAAAACCGGACATTTCAGGGGAGGAATTAGTAATCATTTCTTGACACAAAAAAATTGTGGAAGTTTGGAACTTTCTTTTAGAAACTCCTATTGATGCAAATTAATTTTTAATTTTAAATCTGAGTTTGATGGATCTAGCCAAGACAGGTCGTAATATGGGGCAAAAGTAAATGCAAAGAGTTAATCTATAAATCAGCGTTGATCTCATTGAATAGTGAATTGAGCTCAAGGTGCTAAATGGTCAACATACCTGTTCAGATGTACTTAAGTCTCTCCTTAAAGTCTATATTTCTTACAAACCTTTTAGCCTTCTTAATATTTGCTTCTTTGACTTGTATCCTTATTTTAATTATGCCTCTGTAAAATACATCATGATACTGTTCTACTTTAAAGATGTCACATTACTGCAAATTCTTTTAATTGTTAACACTGTAAGACGCCTTTCAGCTGAAAGTGTGCTGCATTTCATTCGAGAATACTTGAAACCAGTTGGACATACAGAACTTAAAACAACTTCAAACAGATGTTGCAACTGACCTGAGAGTTCTTGGTGAGATTTTGACAGACTTTCTGATTGGCAGAAATGAAAAAAATTCCTATTCCCCTGCACTGACATGCCTCAACCTGATGACAGAGAAAACAAATAGAGTAAAGAGCTGCTTTTCAGGCTGCAAATAACTTGTAATTAAGAAAGTTCTGGGGGGCGTGGGGGCCTGAATAAAGGTTTTCAACTTCTACTCTGAACTTTTGCCTCAACTGTGTTGATTCAATTTTTTTTTGTAGAATGTAATTTAAACCACTCAAGGCAATCGAGTTAATGTTTTCCTGCATTATACTTGTACTGATTTTGTTGATACAATTTCTTTAAATACGCGACTGTGGTCTCCTGTATCTTATTTTGTTGCCTTGAAGGATTATGTGCCTTGCTGAGTAGCACGCTTCTCTTGTTTTCCAGTCAGACTTTAAAAAACAAATGCATTGGACTTGTCACGTTCCTGAGCTATCTGCCAGAAGGTGTGGTAGTAAACTGATCCATCCTTTCTGTTTTCTTTCTCTGCCAATCCTGCTTAATGTCTACTTCTTACTCGTCCAGTTAAAGTCAAAACCAATTTAGACTAATAAGATTTATCATTTATTGCTTTATATCTATTGATTATAAAACCCCTTCATAAAATATGCTTGGACAACTTTCATTCTAATTCCAGCGGCACAGATCAGTAGTACAGAAAGGTCCAATTTTGAAGTTATTAGCCATAAAATAGCTGGTGGCAGCCATAGTTAGGAATTAGTACTCTCACTACTCAGAGAAAAGGTTGGGATTCATGTCCCACTCCAAAGAATAAATACAAAAGTCCTAGCTGACTCTACAATGCAGTACAGAGGGAATACTGCACAATAGGAGGCACTGCCTTTTAGATGAAACGCTAAACCAAAGAACTCTGAGATCGTTGTAAGATGCCCCATTTTATTACTCCATAAAGGAATGGTTTAACTTTCCTAGTTTCTTGTTCAATATTTAGCCTTCAAACAATATTATTGCGTTAAAAAAATTATCTTTTTTGCATTGATGTTTGTTGCAGCTCACTGTGCATAAAATGGCATATAATTGCATGCTCCTTCTTTAACATTGCTAGCTGCATTCAGAGAAGCCACAACCATGGTAGATTAAGAAATAGAAACTGCCACATTGGATCAGAAATGAAATCTTAAACTGTAGCTAAAGCAGGTTGTTGAGTAGAAGACACAGAGTTTGAATCTGAATTGAATCTGTTTGGAAGGTCCTTAATAACGGCAACCTTAATTCTCAGGGCATTGAGTGGGATTCAGTCACTTTCAGCTGCTTCATCAATGAATTTCTCCCAACACAAGGTCAGAATTAAGAATGTTTGCTGATGATTGGACAGTACTCAGTTCAATTCATGACTCCTCAAGGTATGAAGCAATCTATGCCTGTACATGTCAAACACTTGGAATACATTCAAATTTGAGCTGATTAATGGCTAATAACATTTTCACCACTGCAGTACCATACAATAACTTGATCCAAGAAGAGAGGGTGTAACCACTAACTCTTGACACTCAGCTTATTATTGTTAAACTGCCACAATTAGCCTCTGGGAGTTACCACTGGTCAGAAATGAAGAGAACCAAATGGCTAGCTGAGCTGAGAGTTTAGCATCCAATAGTTCTTCCATCATTACTCATGAAGTATTTTGTGTGCATTTTGTTAAAGTGCCTTTTAGATTCTGGTTCCAAATCCTGGAACCCCCTCTTTAAAGGCATTGATAACCTTTTTCAAGAAGACAGCTCACCACCACCTTCTCAAGGGTAAATAAGGATAAGCAATAAAATGCTGACCCAGCTCCCATATTCCAAGAATGAGTTTAAAAAAATGTTCATGCTACCTTTGTTGATTTTTCTCCAGCTTTTAATACCATGTAATCTTTCAAGCTCATTTTGAAATTGAAAACCCATAAAAATGCTAATCGCATTCCCTTACTTTATATCAGTGAGTTTATTCACAACTGAATTCAGTGATTGTTAGTTTCAGGATTTACTTGTATCTCATTTTAATAAATATTGCATCTCTTTGAGGCTATGTACTGTCACCTTTACATTTCATCGTCAACATAAATTATTGCCAATCAGAGTACGATGATATAATGATTAACAAAGCTGTATGAATTCAGTGGAAAAGCTTGTAAACTGGTGTGATAACGATTCTCTTAAACTGGATGAAAACAAAACAAAAAGAATGATCGACAGACCTAAGTAAAAGTCAGTTATTGTTATTGTTCCCATGAGGGTGAATGTGGACATTGAGATGGTTACTAAATACAAATATCTAGGAATCAAGGTATATGAATTATAGGGAACAGTGTAGAGATATGCTGGCCAAAGGACTTAACTTGACCAATTAGAGTCAATCTGATTAATTTAAAATTTGAACAAAACCTGGTATTTAATTGTGCCTCTTCATTAAATTGCGCTTCTTCATGCAACACCTTTACTCATCAGAGCCCATTTACCAATCAATTAACACTCTGCTCTCATACTGTGAAAATGTATGTTTATCCCTTAGATTGGTATTCTTGTGAATTGTCCTGATAAGCAAAAGACAAAATGTTTCGCAAAAATGTCCTTTTTTTTTAGCAATACTCAAGGTCTGCATGACATAACAACTACTCAAGGAAACAGGTTAAAATCCCCGAGGTCCAGGCTTTTGGATTTGGTTGTGCCCTTCTTTAAATGAACTGTTAACATGAGTTAGATACACGGATGAGGATATGTGCTCATGATGGGACTCCCTGATTGATTATTTTAATGTAATGTGATAATTTTAATGCATTTTGATTAATATTTCATTACTGTAAATGGGTAATTTCACTTTAATGTTACTTTTCATTTATATGTAACTAATGAGCAATGTATCTGAATTGAATTTCCATTTGGACAATAAAGTGAAATTGGAATTATTGATTTGAATTGGCCAAGGCATTGCAATGGAGATAGGAACAGGGACCTATATGCTTTACAAACTCCTAGGTGGTTGAGTAAAGTCTCGAGGCTTGAACATCTTGCTTTTTGCTTGCAGAGACTAAGTCCTTATGTATGTAAATACACAGTTTACGGAAAGTGTAAATAAGTCATGTTAGCAGCTCAACAGTCTTAAATTGTTTATGAATGTAGATATTTGCATACTCAGGATTGTTTAACAATTTCTGTCCACCCTGCAGATCCACGTCCAACATTGTCTTGGGCTTTGCAACTGCTGTCTGTTTGAGTATAGGCTGAACTCTACCTTTCACGTACAACCAAACGAGCATGCTGTTTGATTTTTGCACCATTTCCTGGGGCATATCGTCTATATACCTAGCATCCTACTGCTACTTAAATTTATACATGGCATTGAACTTTTCTGTATTGGACTGGATACCTTCTTGTGACTGAGAACAGCAATTAGTGCATATTGTAGCCATTATGTTCTTGTAGCCTGAAGTGGCTTCCTTGGACCATTCAAATTGGTGCAATATTTTCCTTTAAACAGTGATCTGATTAGGATAGCTATCCTCAGTGAAAATGTCTATGCTGCACTTTATTTCCTCATCAAGCTTGCTAGAGGAGAAATGACTGTAGTTCCAGTTACAAGGTTACATAGACGAGGATCGGTTAGTTGGGCAGCTGATTTGTAACGTTGATCGCCCGGGTTTGATTCCTGCACCACATGAGGTTACCATGAAGGGTTCTCCTTCACAAGGTATTTCCTAGAGTGGGGGACTCAGTTACTAGGGGTCACGATTTCAAGGTGAGAGGGGAAAAGTTTAAGGGAGATATGTGTGGAAAGTTTTTTACGCAGAGGGTGGTGGGTGCCTAGAACGCGTTGCCAGCAGAGATGGTAGAGGCAGGCACGAAAGCGTCATTTAAGATGTATCTAGACAGATACATGAATGGGCAGGGAGCAGAGGGATACAGATCCTTGGAAAAATAGACAACCGGTTTAGATAGAGGAGCTGGATCGGCACAGGCTTGGAGGGCCAAAGGGCCTGTTCCTGTGCTGTAATTTTCTTTATTCGTTGTTCTTTGTACAGTGACATTTAGGTTGAACCACTACCAGACCTCTCTCTCTCCCTCGCTCTGCCTCTAATAATGATAGAGCAGCCCTCTGGTCTGTTCAGACTATGGTGGCTTCATGTCATTATAGCAATTGGAGCTATAAATAATCTTTTTAAATAATGAATTGGCAGAATCTGGAATGTATTACCTGAGAGTGAGCAGAGATCCATATGTTGACTTCTGAAGAGATTGGATAGTTAGCCAAAGTTAAATATTTGAAGACTGCAGAGAAGAGACAAGAGAGTGGGACATGAAGAAGAGTCCTACTGGACTTGAAACATTAACTCTGTTTCTCTTCCCGCATCTGCTACCAGACTAGTACTGTCTGTTTTAATTGCTCCTACAAAGAACTTGTACAGACAAAATGGACTGAGTGGCCTGCTTCTGTGCTCTTAATATTGTACAATTCTGAGATAGTCACAGAAGAACAAATTTTAGTTCTGACATGGTTTTCAGTATTGGATGATGAGATCATAAGATACATGATTGGAGGAGGGGGTTGGTGTAGGATATCAGCTCCACTTTCCAGCCTGTCCAGTCTAAATCCACTTAACTTAGTCTTGAATATATTTAGTGACCCATCATCCCTTGCTCTCTGGGAAAGAAAATTCCAAAGTTTAATGCTCTAAAATAAGAAATTCATCCACATTTCCTTCTTAAATGGGAGGTTCCCTATCTTGAATTTTGTGTTTCAATAAAATCACCTCTCATTCTTCTAAGCTCCAATCAACACAGGCTTAACCAATTCAACTTTTCCTCATAAACTAAATCCTTTAACCCCAAGAATCAACTGGGAAAAGCTTCTCTGCACTGCTTCCAATGGAAGCGTATCCCTTCTCAAGTAAAGGAACACAAACTGTACTCAGTACTCTAGGTGCAGTCTCATCAACATTGTACAGTTATAACAAGACCTTCCTACTTTTATACTCTATCCCTATGCAATCAAATCCTAAATGCTATTAGCCTTTCAATTACTTACTGTACTTCCAAGCTAGCCTTTTGTGATTCCTGCAGGATGGCCCTCAGATCCTTCAGCATTACAGTATCCTGTAGCCTGTCTCCATTCCAATAATATTCTGTTTTTGTATTCTATTCTTTCTGCCAAATTGGGAAACCTCACACTTTCCAATATTGTATTTCACCTGCCAAATTTCTGCCCATTCAATTAACGTGTCTTATTCCTTTTTAATCTTGCTGTGCCTTCCTCCTCAGCTTTGTATCATTGGCAATTTTGGCTACAAGCAGTCGATTGTTTGTCCAAGCTCTTAACATTGATCATAAATAGATGAGGCCCCAGCACCGACTTCTGTAGTATCCTACTAGTTTGCAGTTTGCCAACCTGAAAGTGAATCTTTCATCCCAAATCTCCGTTTCCTGTTAGATAGACATTACTCTATTCATGCTAATATATCACTCCCGATATCATCAGCCAGTGTGGTAATCTATTTTTGTGGCACCATATCAAATGTCTTGTGGTAACCCAAATGCACTACATCCGTTGGTGACCCAGTAAGGGATCAAAAGAGATCCAATAGAAGGGAAACTACAAATGAAAGTCAATAGGATATTAAAAAATATATAAAATTAATTAAATTGAGACCATGCCGGGGCTTTTAGGTTGTGCATTCCTCATGTAAGATTACATCACCTACAAATGCCTTTTGTTAAACTTCTTTGAAGGTGGTGGGGCAGAGCTCCCCAGACAGGGGAGAGCTTCAATGATTTACTCTAGCATTGTCTCCCCACCTTAGACCAGCAAAAAAATGAATTCATGCATTGCTAATCTCTAGACTCTCAGCAGTTCAAGGGCACTCCAGCTTTTTTAACAATGATCTTTAAACAGTGCCATTGACTAGCGTGCTTTATTTATATATAACAAGTTGAAACTGTAAAACCAGCAGTCCATGTGTTAATAAAAGAAGCAGCTCAGAAGATTTTGCAGTCAAGTACTCTAATTTTGGGTCATGTTTAGTCTAAAAGTTGAGAAACTTTTCAAACAGTTCTATGAATTTTGCTGTCAAAAAGTTATGTTTTCATCTGTCGTCAAATCTTATGGAAATAGTTGGTGTGTTTTCTTCAAGTGTTAGTAAATGCATTCTCAGAATTTAAGAACAATTCAAAGGCATATAAACAGCTGACCGAACAAACAAGAACAAAAAGATCTTTGTAGTAGAATTAATTGTAATCAGAGCTCTGTCTTGATCTGATATTTTCTTTTAATGGTCTCTTTCTTCATTTAAAATGAGGAATCATCACAATCTTAAGAAAGAAGCAGGTCATTTATAGTTTCATTAGCATCATGTACAATGGTTACAAAGGGTATTTCAAAATATTTTGTATTGTAAAGAACTTTTTTTGCATTACCTTTATGGATTAATGTAAATATACCTTTAAAAAAATTTCATGGAATATAACATTTCTAATTCTATAACAGGGATGTGTACACCTATTAGATATCAATAATAAAAGAGTCATTGTATTTTAAAATTACAGCACAGAAGGAGGCCATTCAGCCCATCAAATCCATGTTAGTTCTTTAATGGAACAATCCAATCAGTCCAATCCCCTCATGCTATCCCTGTAACTTTTCAAGTTTATTTCCCTTGAGTGTCCATCCAAGATCATTTTGAAATTATTCTCCTCCACTGTCAATGACTGAGAGTCCTAGGTTGTCAAATGTCAAGAAGAACAACCATAACTTCTCCAATCTAATATTGTAGATAAAATCCCTTACCCCAGAACAATTCTTGCAAATATTTTCTGTATCCTGTGAATGATCCTCACATTCTTCCTAAAGTGTGGCTATCGTAATTAGATGCACCCTCTATTTGAGGCGTAAGCAGAGTTTCTTAAATTTTCAGAAGAACCTCCATTCATTTGCTCTCCCAACAATTCTCTCAGTATGTTCTGTCACGCTCAAAGATCTTTGCGCATGATTCCCAAGTCCCTCTGTCTCCGCACAATTTTTCGAATGATACCATCAAATCTTTAATGTCTCATCCCACCCCTTCTGCCAAAGCTTCTGTGTTTAATTTAATCCATCAGTTGTCTGCCAGTTTGCTCCCTATCTATGTTTTGTGTCGGTTGAGTTACATCATATTCACTGACATATCATGAATAAGTTTTGAAATTTTAATCTGTATTACAATATCCAAGAAAACTTCATCAAAAAAAACACTGATTGTAGTTCTGAATCTTAAGGAACACCACGTTTTATGCTGCAATGAAAATATAGTGTCTTCATTGAACACAGACCTATTTTAGAGTTTATCAGAGCTGACAAACTTGTATATTTGCATGTTTAGTCTAAGGGAATAATTACAAATAATATCGCTTGCCCTATTCCTTATTGTAAATAAAGTAGAAGGGTAAAGTTGACGTAGTCCTACTGGACCAAAGGGCTACTTTCTCATTAGAGAGAGACAACTGGTGGTGTTTAAACTGAGGGTTGCCATTTCCTCAGATGAGGGCAGAGGTTGAGAAGGAGAGTTTTTCAATGGTAACCTTAGCTATCTGTAGAAATTGAACCCATGATGTTAGCATCACTTTACATTGCAAAGCAACTGTTCAGCCAGCTGAGCTAGCACCAGGCTGAATCTCATCTTTAGATCATTTCTGGGGAGGAAGGATGCTGGGTTTAAATTAGCCTACTTGGAGGCTTTATTTTCCTCAGAGTCACATAATATTGTTACCAAATGTCGTGCAGCTTTTTTTTTATTGTGGTTAGAGTGTGCTCAGCAATTGCACTTTCATTAAGCTGCAGTACTGTTTATAAGAATTTAATCATGTCAGAAAGGAAGGCTCATTAGCCCTGCGGTCGGTGTCGTGTTTTAGTTTCATCTTTCGGGCTCGAGGCCAACAGCCTTCTTTTCTTGGGTTAATCTTCACTCATCTCATTATTACAATCTTCATGGAATCATAGAATCGGAATAGGAAGCCAGTCAGCCCAACCTGGCAGCTCAGTCGTTTTGGTAAGACGGAATTAACTGCCCTTCTTTTTTCCACCTCTTGCTTGGTTACAACAAAGCTTAAAGTCTTTTCCAGCTTTAAATCCTTTTAATTAAAATGTATCCAATAATTTTTACTGCACACAATAAGGAACTAATTAGAAGGTTGTTTTGAGTCAAAGCACAATTTTACTATCTGTTAGTCACAAGAGAAGAAAATAATAAATACATGACATCAAACACATTGTGGCTGTGAGCTATCAGCAGCAGCAGACTATATTCAGTTAGATCTTTAACCTCATGGTCCGGCATATCCCCCACTTTACCATCACCAGCAGGTTGTGAGATTAGCCTTTGTTTCAGGAAGAATGCAGGATAGCCTGCCAAGAGTGGCGCCAGGTATACCTGCAACACAGGACTTCTTGCCTGCCAAACTGCAGAAATAATAAGTGACAGGCCGGGATAAACAATTCTATTATCAACAGATTGAAACTTAGCTCTGCAATCCTACAGAGGGGGATGGTTAGTGATAATTTAACCTGAGGATCACCATGCCTCAGTTGAGGAGGCAAATTGAGAATGACAGGCCCACATTGTAACTACAGCCAGTGCAGGATTTGAACCCACACAAGGTTATCACTCTGCATCATAAACCAGCCATTCAACTAATTGAGCTAGGCCATAAGAAAAAGCAATGGGAGCAGGTCATCAGGCCCTCAAGACTACCCCATGATTTAACAGGATCACGGCTGATCTAACGTTCCTCACTTTGATTTTCCTTCCCTTTACCCATAACCCTATTGATCGAGAATCTTTCTCAGACCCCACATCTCTCTTTGACAAAAGAGTTCCAAAGACTCACAACCCTCTGAGAGAGGAAATTCTTCCTCATCTCAGTCTTAAATTGGTGCCCCTTTATTCTGAGACTTTGCCCTCTGGTCTTTCCCATGAGTCGAAACATCGTCTCAGCATTTACCCTGTCAGCCCCCTGAAGGATTCCATATATTTCAATGAGATCACTTCTAATTCTTCTAAACTTCAGTGAGTAGAGTTCAAGCATGTTTAATTTTTGCTTAAAAGGTAATTCCTCCATACTAGGGATCATCCGAGTGAACGTTCTCAGAACTGCCTCCAGCGTATTGTATTTATATATATTATTTATATTATGTGTACATATAGTTCATAAATAAGGGGACCAAAACTGCTCACAGTACATCAGCTTTGGTCTCACCAGCACCTTGTACAGTTGTGGTAAGACTACCCTGCCCTTATCTACCAACCCCCTTGAAATAAAGACCAATGTTCGTATAGCGTTTCTGATTACTTGCTGGACCTGTGTGCTAGCTTTCTGTGTTTTGTGTAGAAGTACCCCCACATTCTTTTTGTGTTGCAACCTTTACTCCACTTTAATAATGCTCTGTTCTGTTGTTCTCCCTTCCAAAATGAACAAAATGAGCTACCCGGTCCATCCCTTTGAGAGAGAGAGAGAGAAAGAGAGAGAATGACTGCTGGTGGTTTAACCTAAGGGTTACCATGCCTCAGGTGAAGGGAGAGGTTGAAAATGAGAGTCCTTGATGGCCACCTCTGCTACAGTGGGAAATGAAACCACATCGTTGGTGTCACTCTAAGCAGGCATCCAGCCAACTGAGCTAACCGCCCCCTAATATTATTTTTAACTCACACAGTACCTGAACATGATACAATAAAGCATAAAACTAATAAAAAGTTCCAAGGAGCTTAATAGCAGCATTATCAAACATAATTTGACACTGAAGCAGATAAAGTGATATTAGACCAGATGATTAAAAAGTTGCTCAATAAGCTAAGTTTTAACAAGCTCCATGAAGAAGAACACAGAGAGGAGAGGTAGAAATATTTAAGGAGGGAATTCCAGGATTTGGCAACTTAAGGCATGTCTAAGTGGAATGGTTAAAAATAGGACTACAGAAATATCTCAGTGGGTTGTAAGATTTGTGGAGATAACAAAGATAGGGAGGGATGAGGCTGTGGAGAGGTCTGAAAACCAAAATGAGGATTTTAAGGTCATTTTGGTGCTTAACTGTCAGCAGTTATCATAGTTATCATATGAGAGTTATCACTGCTAAGTGCAACTTGTGTCATGGACTCATAGAGTCGTACAGCATAGAACAAGGTCCTTCGGCCCAACCCGTCCGTGCTGACTAGTTTCCTAAAATGAACTAGTCCCATTTTCCTGCATTTAGCCCATATCCCTCTAAACCTTTCCTATCCATGTTCCTGTTCAAATATCTTTTAGTTATTGTAATTGTACCCTCCTCGATCACTTCCTCTGGGAGCTTGTTGCATATATACACCACCATCTTTGTGAAATAAAAATTGACCCTCAGGTCCCTTTTAAATCTTTCCTCTCTCACCTTAAACCTATTCAGGCCAGAAGTCACAGGGCTTTAGACCCTGAGGAATGTAAAAGGCTGGCCAGGAATATTCAAGCCTGGAGGTAATAAAACAAAAATGAGAATTTTAGCAGCAAATGGGCGGAAACTGGCTGGAATTGAGTGATGGTATGGAGATGAGCACTTTTATTAATGGTATGAATCTGCAATCAGATAACAAACTTGATGTCAAATACTGGCCATGGAGGGGCAGAGTCAGTGACTAGAGATTGAAATTTGTGGTGAGGACTGAAGGCAATAGCCTCAGTTTTCCTGATATTGAATTAAAGAAAACAACTTCACATCCAAAAGGGAATGTTAGAGAAGCAGCCAGACAATATAGGGAGAACGGAAGAGTTGAGAGGTGTACTTCTGAGAAAGAGCTAAATGTTGCCAGATACATGTACAGTCCTATGTTATTGCTCTGGAAAGAAGCCACCAAGGGTTATGTGTAGATTGGAAATAGACTGAGACCCAGGATACATCCTAAAGGGATATTAGAAGGAACTGTGTGGGAAAGTAAGAAAATCCATTGTATGCGATTCACTGGCTACTATTTGACAGATAAGAAAGGTACCATGTAAGCAATTTGAAGGAGGGTGAGGCCACAAACTGTTTCATACTGATACTGGAGAAAAGGCCTTGCAAACCTCCTAGAATTATCAATAAAGCTGAAATAATTTCAGTAATAAGCTACATTAATTAGACTTGAACCTAGGCAACAGACTTGTGAGCAAAAGTGTTCACTTGTCAGCTATGAAAGAGGTCTGGGACAAAGCAGCCCATCTGCAACGTTAACTTTTACACTCTGCGCCACCAGGCCACAGTGGCAGCAGCGTGCATGCCACAACGAGATGCAATGCAGCAACTCACCGATTATGACAGGACCTTTCAAACCTAAGATCTCTACCATTCTGGAAGGACAAGGCCTACAGATACATGGGCACTGCCCCAACTGAAAGTTCTTCTTCAAACTACATAGCATCCTGATGTTGAACTGTATTACTGTCCCCTGGATATGGGGCTCCCACCCAAACAGCACTATGGGTGTTTCTACACCACATGGACTACAGAAGTTCGAGAAGGCAGATTGCCACCACCTTCTCAGAGATGATTAGAGCTGGACCCTTGAGAAGATGACATTTCCAGCAACACCCACATCAATGAAGATGTTAAGTTATTGTGCTAAAGCAGAACTACCTTCAAAATTCATTAACTAAACTCATTCATTAATAATTTCTACCTAAATAATCTGTGTACTTCAGTTTTTAAAATTTAAATGTTGCCAATTCCATAATTACAGAAATACTATTTTGTTACTACAGTATTTGGCTTCATTTTTGACTCAGCAGGACAGCAGTTAAATCATTATTCGAGAATTTACATGTGTCTTAACACGTATTTTTTTCCATGCAGCTTCACTAAAGTAAGTCACTTCCTCTCAAAATGTCTTGTTTATGCTCCATTTGACCCTGAACAGAACAAGCAGACAGTCCCCTGTAAACTGGGAACGAAGAAATCAGGGAGTCAGGGTAACAAGTAGCAACATTTGGTTCGGAATCTCTCCTTCCTTATTTTTACAGCTTCACAAACAACACCAGTTCATCCAGGTTATCCTGTGGTGAGCAGCATACATTTGTACTAACAATTTGGCTTCTGTTAGGGATGTAATGTTTTAACTCTGGACTGGAAATCTAAGTTGTAGTCTGTCCATTATTTAAAGCCATTCGGGAAATTAGGAATGATATTACTGAAAATGTACATCAGCCACAGACTATATCAGTTATTCCTGTAAACATACCCCATAAGACCATAAGGTATAAGAACAGAATTAGACCATTTGGCCCATCCACAATTCAATCATGGCCAATGTGTTTCGCAATTCAATTTTCCGGCCTTTTCCCACTAACACTCGATCCCCTTACCAAATAAGAAACTGAATAGACTCAATGACTTGGCTTCCTCGGTCTTCTGTGGCAGTGAGTTCCACGGATTCACCAAAATCTGACTGAAGGAATTCCTTCTCATCTCAGTTCTAGAGGGTCGACTCCTCACTCTGAGACTGTGCTCTCCGTTCCTAGTCTCTCCTATTTGTGGATACATCTTTTTCTCCACGTCCACTCTACATAGGCGCCTCAGTATTCTGGAAATTTTAATCAGATAATGTGGAATTATTTCAACAGTATATCTCCCCTGGCAAACCAAGTAAACATAGTTTAATTTGTCTTCGTGGACACTTCTCCAATAGGAATATAAGAATAGGTGTAGGCCATTTAGCCCTTTGAGTCTTTGAAATAGGCTATGGCTAATCTATATCCTAATTCTATCTGTCTGTGCTGATTGTGTAACTCTCAATTCCCTGCTTAACAAGAATCTACAAATGCAGCTAAGGAAGCATGGTTTTAATGGAGGATTTGAATGTTTCATATAGTTTGGTATAAACAGACATTGTACAAACAAACAGCATATGTCAAGTGAATTTATTGAATGGGTGCAGAATAGGTTTCGGCAACAGTCTGTCCTAAATCATTTTAGATTTAGTAATGAGCTATCAGACTGATTTCATTAACAGCCTAGCCACCCACAAACATTTATTGAATAATGATCATAAAATGTTTTAAAGGGACAAATGCAAATCAGATACTAAGATTGTAAGTAACTGGTTCTGAGGAAGGGTCACCGGACCCGAAATATTAACTCTGATTTCTTTCCACAAAGGCTGTCAGACCTGCTGAGCTATTCCAACAATATTTTGGTCTTGTTTCTGATTTACAGAATCCACAATTCTTTTGTTTTTTTACTAAGACTGTAACATTACAGTCATAGAGTCATACAGCACGGAAACTGACCTTTTGGTCCAACTCGTCTCTACCGACTAAGTTTCCCAACTTAAACTAGTCCCACTTGCCTGCATTTGGCTCATCCGTCAAATCTTTCCTATTGATGTACATATCCAAATATCTTTTAAGTGTTGTAACTTTACCCGCATCTACCACTTCATCTGGCAGTTCAAGAGTCCGTTGTTTCAAAGGCACTTCCTTCCTTATTGAAGGATTCGGAATTGGCTTGGCCCTGTCGGTGGTGGGGGTGGGGAGGTGGGGAGGTGGAGGCATGCTGAGTGTCACCCCCAACTTTGCTGCTGACATTCCAGCCAGGCCACCTCTCAATATTCTGAATTCCAGAGAATAAAGACCCAATTTGCTCCTAACACAGGGTCGTCCTTGGGATTAGTGAACCTTTACTGTACTGTGTCCAAAGCAAGTATATCTTTCTTTTAAATGTGGAGGCAAAAACAGCACACAGTCATCCGGGTGTGGCCTCAACAAAACCCTATCTTATGATAACAAGACTAATTTGTAACAATACTCCAATACCATTGTAATAAAGGTCAGCAAGCCACTTGCTTTTTGAACTACTTGGTGTAGCTCCATGCTAACTTCCTGCATTCCTTGCATGAGCAAATACAACACTCTATGGACATTAACATTAGCAAGTTTTGCTTATTATAAAAAAAGTATTCTGCCTTTTCCTTCTAATCATCAAAGTAAATAACTTTGCACTTCCCAACATTATAATCCATCTGCCGTCTTGCTGCCCGTGCACTTAATCTTTATATATCTCTTTGCAACCTCTTTATTTCCTTCACATAACTTATCTTACCACTCAGCATGATATCATCAGCAAACAAAATAAGTTACCTTCTGTCTCTAGTGATGGAAAAGGATAGATCAGATCCAGAAGTTGAATTCTAAAATGGAAGGACAATTTTGACAGTCTGAGGCAAGAACTTCCAAAAGTTGATTGGGGGCAGATGTTTGAGGTAAAGGTACGGCTAGAAAATGGGAAGCCTTCAAAAATGCGATAACGAAAGTCCAGAGACCATATGTTCCTGTTAGGGTGAAGGACAAGGCTGGTAGGTGTAAGGAATATGCTGGATGATGGGAGAAATTGAAGTTTTGGTCAAGAATAAGAAGGAAGCATATGTCAGGTGTAGATAGCAGGGATCGAGTGAATCCCTAGAAGATTATAAAGGCAGTAGAGTGTACTTAAGAGGGAAATCAGGAGGACAAAAAGGGTACATGAGATAGCTTTGGCAAATAGGATTAAGGAGAATCCGAAGGGATTCTACAAATACATTAAGGACAAAAGGGTAACTAGGGTGAGAATAGGGCCCCTTAAAGATCAGTAAGGCCACTTATGTATAGAACCACAGGAGATGGTGGAGACGCTAAATGAATATTTTGCATCAGTGTTTACTGTGGAGAAGGATATGGAAAACATAGAACATGGGGAAATAAATGGGGATGTCTTGATAAATGTCCATATTACAGAGGAGGAGGTGCTGGACGTCTTAAAATGCACAAAGATGGATAAATCTCTGGGACCTGATCAGGTGTACCCTAGAACTCTGTGGGAAGCTAGGGAAATGATTGCTGGGGCCCTTGCTGAGATATTTGTATCATCAATAGCCACAGGTGAGGCACCAGAAGATGAGGTTGGCTAATGTGGTGTCACTATTAAGGAAAGGTGGTAAGGAAAAGCCAGGGAACTATAGACCGGTGAGCCTGACATCAGTGGATGGCAGGTGTTGAAGGGAATCCTGAGGGACAGGATTTACATGTATTTGGAAAGGCAAGGACTGATTAAGGATAGTTAACATGTCTTTGTGCATGAAAATTCATGTCTGTCTAACTTGATTGGGTTTTTTGAAGAAGTAACGAAGAGGATTGTTGAGGGCAGAGCAGTGGACATGGTCTATATGGACTTCAGTAATGTGTTTGACAAGGTTCCTCATGATAGACTGCTTGGCAAGGTTAGATCACATGGAAAACAGGGAGAACTAGCTATTTGGATACAGGACTGGCTGGAAGGTAGAAGATCGAAGGTGGTGGTGGAGGGTTGCTTTTCACACTGGAGGCCTACGACCAGCAGTGAGCCACAAGGATCAGTGCTGAGTCCACTGCTTTTTTCATTTATATAAATGTCTTGGATGTGAACACAGGAGGTATGGTTAGTAAGTTTGCTGATGACACCAAAATTGGAGGTGTAGTGGACAGTGAAAAAGGTTACCTCAGCGTACAATGGGATCTTGATCAGATGGGCCAATGGGCCAAGGAGTGGCAGATGGAGTTTAATTTAGATAAGTGTGAGGTGCTGCATTTTGGAAAGGCAAATCAGGGCAGGACTTATACACAAAATGGTAAGGCCCTGGTGAGTGTTGCTGAACAAAGAAACCTTGGAGTGCAGGTTCATAGTTCTGGACAGTGGAGTTGCAGGTAGATATGATAGCGAAGGAGGTGTTTGGTATGTTTGCCTTTATTAGTCAGTCCATTGAGTATAGGAGTTGGGAGGTCATGTTGCAGCTGTACAGGAGATTATTTAGCCCACTTTTGGAATACTGCATTCAATTCTGATCTCCTGGCTATGGGAAAAATGTTGTGAAACTTGAAAAGGTTCAGAAAAGATTTACAAGGATGTTGCCAGTGTCGGAGGATTTGAATTATGGGGAGAAGCCGAACAGACTGCGACTGTTTTCCCTGAAGTGCCGGAGGCTGAGGGGTGACCTTATTGAGGTTTATAACATATTGATGTGGAGGTGCCGGTGTTGGACTGGAGTGGACAACATCAGAAGTCACACGAGACCAGGTTATGGTCCAACAGGTTTATATGAAATTACAAACTTTTGGAGCACTGCTCCTTCATTGGGTGAAGTCATGAGGGCATGGATAGGGTAAACAGACAAAGTCTTTTCCCCCAGGGTGGGGGATTCCAAAACCAGGGGGCATAGGTCTAAGGTGTGAGAGGAAAGATTTAACAGGGACCTAATGGGCAACCTTTTCATGCAGAGGGTGCTTCCCGTATTGAATGAACTGCCAGAGGAAGTGTTGAAGGCTGGTACAATTACAACATTTAAAAGGCATCTGGATGGGTAAATGAATAAGAAGGTTTCAGAGGGATATGGACAAAATGCTGGGAAATGGGGCTAGATTTATGTGGGATATCTGGTCAGCATGGAAAAATTGGACCGAAGGGTCTGTTTCCGTGCTGTACATATCTATGACTCTATGACTTGATGACATAAGAACAACTCTCTGTGTGAAAAAGTTGCCCCTCAGGTCCTTTTTAAAACTTTATCCTCTTATCTTAAAAATAAGCCTGCTAATTTTGAATTCCCCCATCTTATGGAAAAGACCTCTACTATTCACCTTATCTATGCACTTCATGATTTTATAAACCTCCATAAGGTCACTCCTCAACATCCTGTGCCTCTCCTTATAACTCAAACTCTCTAATCCCAATAACATTCTGGTAAATCTTTTCTGAACCCTCTCTAATTTAATGGTATCCTTCTTATAGCAAAGTGTCCAGAACTGTACACAGTACTCCAAAAGTGGCCTCACCAACATCCTGTACAACCTTAGCCCCAACTCCTATACTCAAAGGTCTGAGCAATAAAGCCAAGTGTGCTAAATGACTTCTTTACCACCTTGTCTACCTGTGATGCAACTTTCAAAGAACTCTCTACCTGAACCCCTAGGTCTTTCTGTTTGACCACACTACCCAGGGTCCTACTGTTAACTGTATAAGTCCTGCCATTGTTTGTTTTACCAAAATGTAATACCTCGCATTTGTCCAAATTAAACTCCATCTGCCACACCTCAGCCCATTGGCCCAATTGATCAAGATCCCTTTATAATCTTAGATAACATTCCTTACTGTTGACCATACCACCAATTTTGGTGTCATCTGCAAACTTATTTAGGTGAGGCTGACCTCAAGAGATAGCCACAGTAAACTAGGCTAGTCTGTGGATGGGTAAAAGAAAACTTGCTGAGTGGAATATGTAAGTAACAAAATATTAGCAGACATATAACGCTGATAAAGTTTAATGATGTGATTGTAATGCCACTGTCACATGATTATACATAGGGAGGAGGCAAAAGGCCTACCAGAGTCAGAGTGAGTGTTTATACTATGTTGCAAATTAACAGCTTTAAGAGGGCATCCTGGACTCAAGGAGCAGTATTTGGGAGATTAAAGCTAGACATATGCCATACATTTGAAAAAAAACATAGTGGCAGTGGCTAAGGCAGCAAAAAGCAAACACAGGCATTGAGTGCCACTACTGAAGGGGCCTTCATGGTCAAAAAGGGAAAAACTAGATTTTCCAAGTTGTGCCAGAATGTTAGTAGACATTGCAGGAACAGCAGAAGGCTGAGGAAATTGAACCAGAGATCAGAGAGCAGTGACAATTGACACAAAGCAGTAGGAGCAGGACAAGCACAGCCACAATTGTAGAAGCACCTAAGGGGTACAAGCATGGCTTGGAGGGTTTTCTTCTATTGATACTCGGAAATTGGGCATCATTGGCTAGGCCAGCATTTAATGCTAACCTTAATTTCCCTGGAGTAGGTGGTGATGAGGTTCCTTTTCAAACTGCTGCATGTCCTTGCAGTGCAGGGACTCAAACAATGCTCTTGGGAGGGATTTCCATGATTTTGACCCAGCAACACTGAAGGAAGGAATGGTGACACGTTGCCAAGCCAAGATGGTGAGTGGCTTGCAGGTGATGATGCTTCTATGTATTTGCTGCCCTTGTCCTTTTAAGATGGTAAAATTTGCAAGTTTAGAAGGTGCTGTCTAAGGACCCTTGTTGAGTTGGTAAATTGCAATTAGTACATGGTAAATGCTGTTGTCGCTGCTTTGACGTTGGAAGGAATGGATGTGGTGGGTGTGGTGCCAAACAAGCAGGCTGCTTCATCCTGGATTTTGTCAATCTTATTGAATGTTATTGGCTCTGCACTCATTCAGACTAATCTGCTATGCCCAGAGCTCTGCTAGCAAATTGGCAGACCACACCAGACCCAGGAATGGAAGCTTTAAAGAAAAAGTTTTATGAGATATATGACAGCTTCAGGCTTAGACAAACAAAGGGGGGGAAAGACCAGTTCAGAACATTACAATATGTAATGTGGAGTCCATTGTAAACAATACAATTGCAAGTCAGGGCATCAAAGAAAATACTGCCTTGTATGAAGCATTATCAATGTGAACTGCAGCGATTGGTGCAATTTACTTATAGCGTACAAAACTTAGTTGGAGAAAACAGAGGTCTCGCGAAGGCATGGATTAATTCATAACACATCTCCACAGGCTAACAAAGAATTATGCAGATCAAGTAAATTAGTTTAAAAAGATTAAATTGCCACCATTCGCAATGAAACTAAAGGGACCTGGAGCAACATCATTGGGAGCAAAAGGACAACTCTGTGCAAAGCTCCACTGAAAAGGAAGATAAATCGCATAATCTCTTTATGGCATTCAGAATTGAGAATGTTCTCTATTAAGCAGGAATGCATGCTGAAAGCAGAAATTAATCTGCAATGTCGATGAGACTGCAAATGTAGACCAAGGGAATTTATTTTGAATTGAATTCCCAAAGTTGTTCAAAGGATTGGGGAAATTGAAGACAGAGTGCCACAATACCCTGAGGAATAATGCAAAACTAAACTACTTATATACACCAAGAAAATGCCACACACACTCTTGGATAGAGTTAAAGGAGAAATATATGCTTGGACAAGAAGTAATTTTACCTGTTACAGTGTTGACATGGTGTTCAGGAATTGTTATGGATCTAATTCAACTGAATAGATCAGTGGAACCTGAGATTAAGCAAATGGCTTTTGTGGATGTAAATTTGAAAACTTGCTAACTGACATGATATAATCATTTAATAAACTGGATGTTAACAGTAGATTTTCACAATTACCTCTGGACAAAGTTTCCAGAAAGGTTTATTACACTTTTTAGGCATTAATGCTTTAGCAGGTTACCCTTTGAAATAGCATCTGCACCAGAAACATTCTAAAGAACATATTGGAAAGCATTGATCGGGTAATATGTCACATGGATAATAAACTAATACCTGGAGCCTCTAAAGAAGAACATGACAATTATGAAAGTGCTTCAGAATTCAGGTCTAACATTGAATGGGAGGTCTCTACCAAGAATAAAATTTCTTGGGCACACAGTTCAACATGTAGATTTAGATAAGAAAGACAAAGAGAAACTCTTCCCATTAGGCAATGGTACAAGGATGAGGAATGACTGCTTTAAGATTTTGGGCAACAGATGTATGGGATGCGAAGAAGAACATCTTTTGACAGGAAGCGATAATGACCTGGAATTCAGACTACGAGGTGTAGTGAAAGGATAATAATAAATTACGTCAAAAGGGAATTGGATGGATACTTGAAGGAAATAAACTTATAGGGTATGGGGTTTCAGTGGACATGGAATTGACTGAATCGGTCTGTTGGGGTTGGCTTAGACATGATGGGCTAAAACGTGCTGCCAACCACAAGCATACCCTTCACCAGTCAATTTGGCAATTGGGTTTACAACGATACACACTAAAGGGTTGATCTTTTTGGTAATCTCATAAATACAACTCTAGTCATTTGAATATCACTTAAGCTTGATGCTGAAAGGAGATGCACCAAAGCTATCCTGCAGGATAGTGGTCAAATCATTGCTCATTGTTTAGTGTGCATACTCATGATTGGATGATGCAGCAAGCTCAAGATATCCTGTCGTCTTCTCTTGCTCCTCTTCTGTCACAAATTGTGTTAAATAATGTTCCTGTGAAGCATCTCGTGATGTTCTACAACACTAATGGAGCTATTTGATCCAAGTTGTTGCTGTTGACCTTTTGCTAGAATATGATACGAATAAGATCCTTTGTAGCTGAGTTGGAGCTAAAGGGATATAGATTAAAGTATAACAAAAACAGAAATTGCTAGAGAAAATCAGCAGGTTTGGCAGCATCTGTGGAGAGAAAGAAGAGTTAATGTCTCTGACATTACCTTCTCTGAACGAGGGTCACTGGACTCGAAATGTTAACTCTGTTTCTCTTTCCACAGATGCTGCCAGACCTGCTGAGTTTCTCTAGCAGTTTCTGTTTTCGTTTCAGATTTCTGGCATTCACAGTTCTTTGTTTTCATTTATGGATTAAAGTGTATTTGATTAATTTGTGTCAAAGAGGATGCAGTGGATGAATGGAAAGAGTGCTTAAAGAAAGGTCTTAATCTTGTGGAGATTGTGGAGACTGGGCCGATATTCACTAAAGATGGCTCTCATAACCTACTATGATATTATGAAGCCAGATATTTGGTTCATCTTCAAATTCTTTCAGCAGATGCTTGTTTTCTTCCTCCTGATGTTTCATTGATCCCTATCATTGGCCGATGAAGTTGTGGAAGATATAGTAGATTATGATCACCCGAGGAATTAATCAAACTATCTTGGTGAAAACCTCAACCATATCCTAGACATTGACATGTTACTTAAACATGCCTATGCTTCCGACAATGACTCAAATGCCTTTTATTGTATTATTTTATGTGTGTTAGAAGGAGACCAAAATGGATTACCTTCATACTAAAGGATTATGCTGTCTGGAAAGCCAACACTTATTGCAGGATGTCTGTGCTGATGGTTACAATCTGCGCTTTACTGCAATTCCTGAATGCATAACCATTGTCTGACATCAGCGGTAGGGAAATACCAGAATTTATTTGAAAACATGTGATAACTGGACACATTGAAAATAATGGTCAGAATGGCAGAGTTATAACAGGTTTATGAAAGGGAGGTCATTTGACAACGCTGTTAGAGATTTTTGAGGATTAACTAGCAGAAAAGGCAAGGGGAAAACAAATGGATATTTTCAGAAGACTTTTAATAATATGCTGGTATGAATTGAGAACTGATGAACAGACATAAAACAGCCAGGAGGAATAACCGGGGTCATTTTTGGGTTATCAGACTGTGTCTAGTTGGGTACCACAGGGATCAGTGCATGGGTGTAGCTATTCACAATCTACATCAATTATTTTAACATGGGGACCAAATGCATTATTTTCAAGTTTGCTAACAACACACAATTTGATGGGAAAGTGAGTTGTGAGGATAATGCAAATCGACTTCAAGAGGATTTAGATAGGGTAAGTGAGTGGGCAAGAACATGGCATGTGAAATATAATCTGGTAAAATGTAAACTTATCCACTTTGATAGGACAAAACAAGAAGGCTGAATTTTTTTTTAACGGTGAAAGGTTGGGAAATATTTATGCAAAAGAATCTGCATGTTCTTGTTTGTAAATTGCAGAAAATAAACTTGTATAAAACGCAGCAAATGATTAGGAAGGGAAATGGTTTATTGGTCTTTATTGCAAGAGGATTTGCATACAAGAGTAATATAGCCTTGATGCAATTATATAGCAGTGTGATGAGTTTGGACCTTGAATATTGCATCCAGTCTTGATTTTGTTACCTATGAAAGAATATATTTGTCATAGAGGGAGTGAAATGAACTTTCACCACATGAATTCCTAGAATGGTGGGATTATCCTAGGAGTAGAGATTGGGGAGACTGGGCCTACTTTTTGTAGGGTGTGGAAGAATGAGAGGTGAACTCATTAAGTCAGTTAAGGTCCTTACAGGTCTTGATAGAGTGAATGCAGGAACACGGTTACCCTTGGCTGATATATTTAGAACCAGGGCTCACAGACTCAGAATAAGAGGTATGTCATTTAGGATGGAGGCAAAGAGGAAGTTCTTAATCACAGGATGCTGGATTTTTGGAACTTTCTATCCCAGTGGTTGTGGAGGCTCAGTCATTGAGTATGTTCAAGACATAATTTCTAGATATTAAAAAAAAATCACAGAATATGGGGCTTGTGTGGGAAAAGGTGTTAAGATAGGAGATGATCAGCCTCAATTTAATTGAACTGTAGAGCAGGCTCAACATGTGAAATGGTCCACTCCCACTCTCATCTCCCAAGTCTCTGTGATTGGTTGCAGCAATCCATTGGGATCTAAGAAAACTAATATTCACCAAAAGTGCAGTGGTTGTCAATGGCAGGGCTGTGGTTGGGGAAGGAGGGTTGGGGGAGGCGGAATTATCAAAATTCTGGTTCTGGAGACCGAGATAAAGAAGGCAACCATCTTCATAAAACATCTGTGTAACTTACTTTGCCAAAATTGATGGCATTTTCTGGTGCCTAAAGAAGATCATTGGACCACCTGCTTGAGCTTCCAAGATATGTGGTTTATTTTTATGTGAGACAGGGTGTCATTACGATCTTTATTATTCTAAACCAGAGGAATGTGTTGTTATTTATAATAAGGCTTGTAATCAGTCGGCATTAGTTGTTTCAGTTGTTTCCCATCCTGATTCAGGATGGGAATAAACATGCAATACTGTTGGAATGTTACACTTTAGATGACCATTATTCTACTGCTCCTTATTCTAGTGACTCAATTGGATATGAAGGATTACGAAATTCTCTGATATTACCATTTATTTTCCTTCAGAGACGTTATCATCAAACATCGATTGTGCTAATATTACTGCCTCCTGGTTCAATGCAACTATCATCTGTGAGTGTAAATGAACTCCCAATCTTAAGGACTTAGCATTTCTTGTGGTTTGATTCGACATTTGGTGACTGTTTCAATTTTAAATGCAGACTTTACAAAGGAACTGGACTGATCTTGCCACATATAACAAAGCTAACGGAAGATCTACAATTTTTGGAAGTTAGTCACTTGTGTATAAAACATTAAACTCTTTTAGGTTCACTGGTTAAATGTTAGCAGGGGTTAGTTTCCACTTTTGAGTGTAGTCAGGAAATTGCAGTCAGAATTCACTTGAATTGCCAGTTAGGTTATGCTTCAAGTTTCCACTAACTGTTGCTTGCATAATCACAAACATAAAATCTTCCAAGCATTGGAATCATCAGCATGGTGGAATAAAACAATCTTTTTTTAAAATTTCTTATTGGAACATATGCATTCATGATTTTAAGCATTTTCCTGTTTCATTTGAACAGTTAAGCGTTTATCAACAAAATTGAGTGTGTTTTGAATGACTGTTCATTTCACCATCATAAATAACATGATTTAAAATCACTGAAAATGACTGGAACAACTGTGCCAAACCATTTAAAAGTTTTAAATGTGTTAATATGCCAGAGCCTTGTTTGTAGTGGGGTACAGAAAGAGACTATTCAACTCATCGAGATCATTTATCGCAATAGATCAGTTAAATCAGTTTAATTCCACTGCTCCATTCTCAGTAAGTCTAGTTCCTTCAAATGTCCATTTAATATCCTTTTGAAAACAGTCATCATTTCCAAGTCTACAGTCCTCATGGGCAGATACTACCAGGTCGTAAACAGCCACTGATTCAATAGACAATAGACAATAGGTGCAGGAGTAGGCCATTCGGCCCTTCGAGCCAGCACCACCATTCATTATGATCATGGCTGATCATCCACAATCAGTATCCTGTTCCTGCCTTATCCCCATAACTCTTGATTCCATTATCTATAAGAGCTCTATCCATCTCTTTCTTGAAAATATCCAGAGACTTGGCCTCCACTGCCTTCTGGGGCAGAGCATCCCATATATCCACCACTCTCTGGGTGAAGAAGTTTTTCCTTAACTCTGTTCTAAATGGCCTACCCCTTATTTTTAAACTGTGTCCTCTGATTCTCGACTCACCCATCAGCGGAAACATGCTCCCTGCCTCCAGAGTGTCCAATCCCTTAATAATCTTATACGTCTCAATCAGATCCCCTCTCATCCTTCTAAACTCAAGTGTATACAAGCCCAGTCGCTCCAATCTTTCAACATATGACAGTCCCGCCATTCTGGGAATTAACCTCGTGAACCTACGCTGCACTCCCTCAATAGCAAGAATGTCCTTCCTCAAATTTGGAGACCAAAACTGCACACAATACTCCAGGTGCAGTCTCACCAGGGCCCTGTACAGCTTCAGAAGGACTTCTTTGCTCCTATACTCAATTCCTCTTGTTATGAAAGCCAGCATGCCATTAGCTTTCTTCACTGCCTGCTGTACCTGCATGCTTGCTTTCATTGACTGATGCACAAGAACACCTAGATCTCGTAGTATTTCCCCTTTACCGAACTTGACTCCATTTAGGTAGTAGTCTGCCTTCCTGTTCTTGCCACCAAAGTGGATAACCTCACATTTGTCCACATTAAACTGCATCTGCCATGCATTCGCCCACTCACCTAGCCTGTCCAAGTCACTCTGTATTCTCATAACATCCTCCTCACATTTCACACTGCCACCCAGCTTTGTGTCATCAGCAAATTTGCTAATATTACTTTTAATGCCTTCATCTATATCATTAATGTATATTGTAAACAGCTGCGTTCCCAGCACCAAACCTTGCGGTACCCCACTGGTCACCGCCTGCTATTCCGAAAGGGACCCGTCAATAAAGTTCTTCCGCAGGCTGGCCCTGTATCACTTGTCAGATCTTTAAATCTGCATCCTCTCGGTCTTGCCCCATCATGGTAATCGCTTTTATTTATCTACCTGTGGTGAAGAGAAACAGAGATGGTAGCAGTGTAATAAGTGAGTACACAGTCAGCACAAGTTTAAAGACAAGGAATACAGAGTTGGCAGCATGGTGCAGTATAAAGAGTGGGAGCTCACAGCAGGGACAGAGTTTACAGCGGGAGCAGACAGCCGGGCCAGTGTAGAGAGCAGGAACACAGAGCAAGGGACAATGTAATGAGCAAGAACACAGAGCATGGCAAAATTGTTTGAAGTCACAAGGAAAAGGATTTCTTTGGTGGATAATTTTCTCTTTACTGCATTTAAAAGTTTTAATTTGCGCAAATTAGATTATGGGACATAAAAAGTTTCAATCAGCCTTCATGCAGCGCATTAACTAGCGTATAAGCACAGCCCCAGTATTTGCAAATTACAATGAGTAGTTAAAAACGGTAGTAACTAGATTGTTAAAAGGGGAGTAAGGACTTTCTTCAGATCAAGGATGGGCCTAGACTCCTTGGAATTCCTGCTCCATGTGGAAATTGAAGACGTCATATGTCTTGGTGTAACATGGATCTGTCTTAATGCTCTCTCCTCGTCACTTTTGGTGGCAAAGGGCATTTAATTAAATGGAAAGGTGGCATGGGACCACATCTCCATGCCAATTCAGTTCAAGGCAATAGAGCCCATGGCCAGCCTTCCCACTCCATCACATACTGAGGCCCTCATAATGGCCATTAATGCACAATTATTGGCCTCATCAAGCAGCTCCCCCACACCCACTCCCACACACACAAACACACA
>JAHRHZ010000144.1:17699124-17710173 GCA_024137785.1 Ginglymostoma cirratum
CCCGCCCCCTTGACCTGTTCGTCCTCCCTGGACTGACCTATCTCCTCCCTACCCCCCTATCTGCACTCACCTTTACTGGCTCCATCCCCGCCTCTTCTACTTGTCTGCCTCCTCTCCACCTATCCTCTCCTCTATCCACCCTCTATCCGCCTCCGCCTCTCTCCCTATTTATTTCAGAACCCTCTTCCCCTCCCCCATTTCTGATGAAGGGTTTAGGCCCGAAACGTCAAGCTTTCCTGCTCCTATGATGCTGCTTGACCTGCTGTGTTCATCCAGCCCCATGCTTGTTATCTCGGATCCTCCAGCATCTGCAGTACCTTTTACCTCAGGATCTCCTGCTGGGTCTGCCACTGGCAGCCAAAACCCTCACACCTCCATTAAATCCAGCCCTTATCTTTGAAATATGAGCCTGTTAGGCACCACTGGCTTAATACATACATCTCAGGGTTTGTGGTCATTCTGTCCCGTGGCTAACAAAGTGCTCTGTGGTCCCAGTTGCTCCATCACTACCTGCAGTGAAAGCAAACATAAGGACCATAAACATAGATTAGTCACTGACAAAGACAGTTTGGTGCTTAGTGCTTACCAAGAGACCGGTTTGAAAGTGGGTCTTGCTTCCGCAAAGGTTATTTGAGCTGAAAAGAGTAGATATCATTAAGGGGAAGTGAGAGAACTCAATGAGGGAAAAAGCAGTAGAAATCTATTCAGACGTAGTTATAAGTGTGTAGAGTATTTTCACTGGAGTAGATGAGTGGGATAAATGGTCTGTTAATGTGCTGTAGATCCTATGTATTATGTATTTTTCCTTCAGCTCCTTTGCATTGAATGAATCAGGGAAAACCAGTTAACTTACCAAAGGTCAAACTGGTACATCTAACTGGCATGTTGGGTGGCACAGTGTCTCAGTGGTTGGCACTACTGCCTCACAGCATCAGGGCCCTAGGTTTGATTCCACCCTTGGTTGACTGTCTGCGTGAAGTTTGCATGTTTTCCCCCATGTCTGTGTGCGGGTTTCCTCTGGGTGCTCTGCTTCGCTCCCACTGTCCAAAGGTGTGCAGGTTATATGGGTTAGCCGTGGGAAATTTCCCACAGTGTCCAGGGATATGCAGACTGGATGGGTTAGCCATGGGAAATATAGGGTAGGGGAGTGGATCTTGGTGGGATGCTTTTTGGAGGGTCAGTGTGGACTCAATGGGCTGAATGGCCTCCTTCCACACTGTAGGGATTCTATGATTTTTAACCTGTAAGGCTGATTATTGTAATAACTAAAGTCTTTATTCAATTAGAAACAGGTATTTCTGTTATAACATGCATCTACCTTAAGTCACGGCAGAGTGTTTAGTAAAACACAGAAACTTTTATCTTGTTATAAGGTGTCAGTTAGAGATTGTGTGAAAATATTTGTGGTACAAGCAAGGTTGAATTTATTCTCCAACCTCAGTTACTGACAACAGGCAATGAACTTACTTCTATGAACTGTTGTTGTTCATTTAGTGATGATGCTCTTACTATAGTGATGCTTTTTGCTTCAGCAATGATAAATGAAATGGCATTCTATAGAATCACAGAGGTCCACAGGATGGAAAAAGACCCTTCAGCCCATCGAGTCTGCACCAGACAAACACAACCACCTAACTATCCTAATCCCACTTTCCAGCTATGTCAAAGTTACTGTTTGTCCCAACCATCAATAAGATGTGAAATAGGACGGTTGAGGTACAAAGATAATTGGTTTCAGGTTGTCGTTTAACTTCAAAAACATAAGCGTCACAAATTTGATTTAAAAAAAAGATGCTGATAGGCATATTGAGCTTCCCATTGGATTTGTGCCATCTGATTATTTTCCTCTCTGCTTTTGGGGAGTTTTCATGTTTCTCACAGCAAGGGATGTGAATTCTGTAAGAGGAACATATTTCCAGTTCGGAAGCCACAGGTCAGGCATCGCATCTATCAGCTGTAGAATCGAACTTTCTTGACTCTGACCCAGCAATGTGCCTTCGTGTAACTTCAAAATATCATCCACATCAACTCTGACATTTCCCATGCTGGAAGGCATTGGATCTTTCCAATGAATGAGCTTTCCATTTTGGGACCCAATCATTAACAAACAAAAGGCTGTTCTGCACAAATGTCCTTGCATGGTGAGAGTACAATAATTGTAAAATAATTTTAATCATCAGTGATGTACGATTGTTATCTTTAACAAAGTGCTGTGCAGACATGGACTTGTTTTGTTTACATATATCCACAAGTGCTGCATGAAATGAAGTGCTCAGTTTCATTTGAAACACCTCATTTAATGTTGAAACTTGCGTGGCATTTCCTTGCACATTCTATTTTGCTTGTATTTGCTCTTGGCCATTCTATGATCTCTGATTCATGCAGATGTTCGGTCAGGACTGCAACTTAATTCTTCCAAAATTCTTTGACAATTGCATGCGTCGATGACATTGAAGATTGCCAGCGGTTAAGAAGACAAAAAAATCTGGAACAAGAATCAAACCCATCCACTTATTTTAATGGAAGCAAAAAGGAGAGCAGGTGACAACCCTCTTGGAGAGGTGACATGGTTATTGAAGCATGTAATGTGACTGCACGGCATTACTTCTGGCACACTTCTAGTTTGAAGCAGATAGATGGGTTTCCGAAGCCTGAAGAAACTTGACAGTTTAAAGGAGGGGACAGGAGCTGTTTCCATGAAATATATACCTTTGCACCCCTTTTTGTGGGTCGAAGGGACTGGTGCTCTTCTTCAAAGCTCAATTGAACAGGACTAGCCATATCATTGCTGTGCTTACATGCACAATTCTATCAATTGATCAATTGGGTCAATGGGCTAAAGAGTGGCAAATGGAGTTCAACTTGGATAAACGCAAGGTATTGCATTTTGGTAAAACAAACAAGGGCAGGACTTGTACAATTAAACGCAGGGCCTTGGGTCGTGTTGTAGAATAGAGTGATCTACAGGTTACGGTTCACAACTCTTTGAAGTTTGCATCACATATAGTCAGGTTGGTTAAGAAGGTGCTTAGCACGCCTGCCATCATTGCTCAGGCCTTTGAGTATAGGAGTTGGGACGTCATGTTGACGTTGTACAGAACGTTGGTGAGGCCTCTTCTGGGATACTGTGTCCAGTTTTGGTCACCCTGTTGTAGAAAGAATATTATTAAGATGGAGAGGGTTCAGAAGAGATTAACCAGGACGTTGCCAGGAATGGAGGGTTTGAGTTATAAGGAGAAGCTGGATAGGCTGGAATTTTTTTACACTGGAATGTAGTAGGTTGAGAGGTGACCTTCTAGAGGTTTATAATATCATGAGGGATATAGATAAGATGAATGGCAGGTATCTTTTCTCTACAGCGGGATATTTCAAGACTAGGAGGCATATTTTTAAGGTGAGAGCAGAAAGATTTAAGAAAGATATGCAGGGTAATTTTTTTATACAGTGAGTGGCTCATGTGTGGAATGAACTTTCAGTGGAAATGGTGGATGGAGGTACAGTTACAACATTTAAAGGACACTTGGATAAATACATGAATAAGAAATGTTTGGAAGGATATTAGGAAAGTGCAGGCCGGTGGGACTAGGTAAGTTGGGGGTTATAGTTGACATGGACTGGTTGGACCAAAGGATTTGGTTCCGTGTTGTATGACTCTATGAATCTATGAGTGGGCGGCACGGTGGCTCAGTAGTTAGCACTGCTGCCTCACGGCACCAGACACCTGGGTTAAGGAGTTTGCACATTCTCCCCACTTCTGCGTGGGTTTCCTCCGGGTACTCTGCTTTCCTCCCACTGTCCAAAGAGTGAAGGCTATGTGCATTGGACATGCTAAATTGCCCGTAGTGTCCAGGGATGTGTTGGCTAGGTGGATTATCCATGGGAAGTGCAGGGTTAAAGGGATAGGATAGGCGGGTGGGGTGGGGGGGTCTGAGTGGGATGCTCTTCAGGGGTCAGTGTGGACCCAATGGGCTGAATGGCCTGCTTCCAGACTGTTGGGTGTCTATGATTTTCTGAGTGACTCACCTATTGAATTCTGACCCCTAAAGCCCATCTACCATCTACAAGGCACAATTCAGAAATGTGACGGAGTACCTCCACGTGCCTGGAAATGTGCAGGTGCAACAACACTGAAGAAATTGACAAAGCAGCCCATTTGACTGGCATTTTATCATCAGCCTTAAATGTAGACTCCTTCTACTCTTGATACACACAGTAGGCATATACAAGATGCACTCCAGCAAGTCACTTTTGTAGTTCAAAATCCCAGAACTCTCTGCCCAACAGAACTGCGGCTGTTTCTATGCCACGAGGGCTGCAACAGTTCAAGAAGGCAGCCCAGCACCAAGCTCTCCAGAGAAACTAGGCTGAAGTACACATACTGGTCTAGCAGGCAACATTAACTCCCTTAAAAGAATAAAATAAATCATCAGGCTATTGCTTCTTTCCTGCAATACAGCTTCCTATTGGTCCTCCAGCTTTGAGCATCTGTCTGACTTCCTGAAGTGGACAACAAGTGGGATCACAGGCTACTAACTAGCTGATCCGGGTAAACAGAATGTTGGGGAGGTGCTGCTTTGGACACTGGTGAAGGGTTGGAAATCTGCATATGACCTTAACGTCAAATAGAAAATAGAAAATAGAAAATTCTAGTCCAGCCCTCCTGGGTTTTCCCAGTCACCTGCGATATTGTATTTCCGACCACCCAGTGGATTCCCGTCATAATGGATCTGTGACTTCTTTACCCCCTCTGCATTGCCTAGATATTGAGTATTGCCTATGCAATTGAATGTTGCATGAGGAATGAGCATTGTCTGAGGTTGTCTACATTATTGCTCGCCATGGGGTAGGTTTGTCGGCATCATACCCAACCATGTCAGGATCTACAGGGTCCACTTGAACTAGGCTGGTATTGGAAGACTGTATGGTGTCTAATGAGATGAGGTTCTTGTCTTAAACAAGACGCAGTTTAGGCAGACCTAGATGATAGCTCCTACTCCTTCCAAATGCAAAGCTGTTCTGCGCACAAGTCCACATGATAATGGTGTAGTGGGTGGTTATTTAAAACCATCCTCAGCATTTACCCATTAACAATTAAGCCTCATACATCAAAAACATGGTGCAGCTTCTCATTTCGAGATAGAATGCAACTTTTCACTCTCTTTGCAGTTGGTCAAGCTGGCATGATAAATTATTTCACAAGAGCAATAAGCACAGCAGAATGCAAGTCAGAGGTCAAAAGCTCAGAGTGATTTCACACCTCTGGTATTTGAGGAGCAGTCCTGCAGTCATAGCAGAACTCAAGAGGAACCAGATGCATAAACAGGATAGTTTAATTATAAATAATGTTGGAATTTGGAAAATAATCCATTTCACATATGCAGGGGCCTTTAATGTAATTGTATTATTCCCATGCGATTGTTATTTCCCCATTTCCCCCCTGGTGCTTTTGGTGTCTTTTAAGCTCTTCTATCCATCTGTAAATGTTGCAATAAGATATGGGGTCATGTTTATTTAAATCTGATGGGATTTGAAGTTTAACACAATATGTTGTGGGACAGTTCAACAAACTTTTGCAATAATCCTCGTCTACAGCTGCTTCTAAATTAGTGTTTTGTGACAAGATTTATGTGCATATATCCAGAATTCACTTCTGGTTCAAACAACTTCAGTTTTACTAGATTTGGAATATTTCTATCATGCAACTTGCAGTTATTGGCCAAGTAAATCCTCATGCAAAGGGATAATTATGTATCTTATTGCATAAGAACATCCCAAGGTCAATGATATAATGCAAGCTGACAAAGTAGTTGATAGTTTGCTAAGTTCTTCTCAGAATTCTGAAGCATTTTGATACTCATCTCTAATTGCCCAGGGTTAAATGATGGTTGGTCTTTTGAACACGAATGTGACATGTGGTAGAGATGTTTGCATGGTGCAGTCGTTCATAACTTGAAAAATTTCATTTCAAAGAAAAGGAACAGCAACTCAACATGATATATGACTTGGAGGGACATATGGAAGAGTTGGTATTCCCACGCATTTTCTGCCCTTGTCCATCAAAGTGGTCAAAATTTAGGCATGTTTTGACCACCAGACATGAGGGTGGTTATGTTTCAAACTGTCTCTTCAATTCAAGGTTAAATTGAATAATGAAAAGGGGCATATGACCTGCTGCTGAGGAATATTAGTTGCCTACAAATATTTAGGCTACAATGATTTCATTTGTTTGTTCATTACATTAAATGGTTTAAAATGCAAACCTTTGTCATGTAATTGCTTCAGGTTGACCTCTGAAAATTCAAGTATCTTTTTAAAGGTTTTCAGTCACTTCGGGGTTAGTAACAGAATGTGATACTGAGGAAACTTGACTGCCTGTGCATCCTATATATAGCACACATTACCATCAAAATGCACTGGTGGTACTGACGCTGGATATTTACGGCGTTGGGTGATTTGCCGATCAAGTTTCTTCACTTTTGTTTGCACTGCACGCTCGCTCAAATACTGCCTCATTCCCTATCGCTTTCCCACCTGATTCTGAGAAGATGTTGTAAAAAATGAATCAAATCTTCCGAAACTCGACCATCTTATAAATTATAATGATCCCAGCACCCTGAGCTGTGAAGCTCCCTACACCGACATCTCTACTCTTGACTGTGTGTTATTTTCTCTCCCTCTGGATTTAAGTCTCATTAGTTAAAGAAGTCAGGAGATTTAGCTCACTTCTCTCCACCCGAAAGAAATAAATTTAACACAGTTTATTGTAATATTCTGGCAAAAGTGTTCCTTATTGATGATAATCTCAGGATCATGTGAGGTGGCAAAGTAGGTGACGACTTTGAAATGAGATTGCGTTTTAGTGTTCGGACTCCTGAATTGAAATCCTGGTTCTTTCAATAATTGGCAGAAAAAATTTCCTTGCAGTTGTTCCTCATCCACTGATATCCACTCCTGAATTACAGCATTTCTGGCAAAAACAGTAGTGGAAGGGGGACAGAAATTTCTTAAAATCTGCGGCCAATGTTTTCTTGTGAAATAACAAATGGAAAAAAAAATCCTTGGAAGGTCTGTCACAGAGACTGGGCAGGAAAAAGTAATGGATTCTTGAAACTGGTCAGATGGCGTCATCTAGTGGCCAAAACCTGAACTGAATTTTCCTCAAAACGGCTCCACAGATGCATTGGACTTGATCCTGGCAGTGTGAAGTGTGGGGAAGGGTCATTAACTCAAATTCGAAGGCAAGTTAGGGAAAGGAGGAATGGAATGCTCCAACTTATGATGAGATGTATGCTGCATCTCACACATCTAATGCCACACCTTACATGGACACTGAGTCGCATTTTTTCCAATGAAAAACAATTTATTACCTCCATCAAAATTTTAAAAGACACTTGGTGTTCTGGGGCATAGTCTCAACAGACTTCAAACGTTAACTCTATTTGTCTCCACAGATGCACCAGCATTCTTTGCGTTTATTTCAGACTGTTAGCATCCACAGCTTTTAGTCACACACTAAAATCTCACATGTGGTCCAGAAGCACAGAGATCTTGAAGCAAAAACATTTGCACCGCACGGACTTACAGCTAATATATGGATCGGAGGAATCGGAAAGCCAAGAGGGTCAGTGTAAAAATTGTAGAACTGCATTTCCACCTTGAATTTAAAACATAACCACCATAATGTCTGGTGGTCATAACAATCCAAAGCATCTATCACTTTGATGGACAAGGATAGCAATACATGGGAACAACAACCCCTTCAAGTGCGCCTCAAATTCACATCTCATCTTCAGTTGGAATATGTTGCTTTACCTTTACTATCCCTGATACAAAAACATGAAAACTGTCACCAATTGCACAATGCAACCAAATATGTCATATTGGTTCAAGGACTGGGAAAGGTGAAAACAGTGTATCGTTACAATTTGTAACCTCAGCCCTTCTTGCCTAAGGTAATTAAGCAGCGAATTTTCTCAATGGTAAAGCAAGGAACAATGATATCTGCAACGAAACTAACAAGCTGGAGCTCAGGGACGGTCCCAGTCATAAAATTAAATGAAATCTACATCGATCTTACATTGCTCAATGATTAAAGTTCATCCTCTGTCAATTGGATGAATTGAACAAAGCTGGGGAAGCGCTCCATCTTCACAAACACACAATGTCAATAATGGATTTTGGCGACAACCCATTGATAAAGAGTTTTAATACTCACCAACCTCATTACATCATTCGAGAGCTCCTGTTTCGGAAGGCTAACCTTTGATATTCTAGCATTGGAAATGTTCCAGTGGTCAATATCAAATATGTTAGAAAGGTTGCATGGAGTCATTTGTCACTTGGATGAGGTCCTTACCCATGGATCCCCTCAAACAGAAGCTTGCTAGAAAGCAAGCTGCTGTCCCATGCCTACAGGAAGAAGGACCTGCACTCAACAACAAATGTGAGTTCTCATAGCCATATGTCAAGTCTTTTGGACATACTGTGGATACATCTGCTTTCAGAGTGGATCCACATAAAAATGAGAGCAATCAAGAAATTTCCAGCTTCACGGAACATGTCAGAGCACCAGAGCCACATGGGGAAGGTGAAACAAGTAGATAACCTCCTACCCAACCGAGCTGTTATTAATGAGTCACAACATCGGTTGTTACAGCAAGATCATACAAAGTGCTGGGAAGGAGCAGCAATTATATGTAACAAAAAACGACATGTTAATCACACCCAATACATTAGCTCATTATGATCCAGAACTGCCAGAACTATTGCCACCACAGATGTATTTTCAACTGGACTGGGGGCTGTTGTTTTTCAAATAGAAAGTAATATAAAGCACAGGCCTGTTTACAATATAGAAAAAGAGACATTAGCTGTGACATAGGCTTGCAAAACGTTTGTGGACTATGTGCTAGGTTTTGACTTCATGGTTGAGACAGATCATAAACCTTTAGTTACTCTCTTGAATTTTAAGGAGTTAGCAAGAATTCTACCAAGCATACAAGGATTCCAAGTGATCCCAATAAGATTTAATTTTGAGATTATCAAAAGGGATTATCAGCAACAGCTTCTGCCCATCTACTCTATCTAGTCTGCTCATGATTTTGAAGATCTCTACTAAATCCCTTATTCTCTTCAAGGAAAACAGTCCTAACTTCTTGGTTTCTCAAACTTGCAATCATTCTTACAAATTGCTTCTGCACTCTTTCCAAAGCATTCACATCATGCTTATAGTATGAAATCCACAGCTGTATAAATCCTCCAGCTGAGGTCTAATAAGTGCCTTGTGCAAGTTCAACATTAGCTCCTTGCTCTTGTCCTCTGTGCCTTTATTAAGGTGAGAACACTGTATTAACTGCTCTATCCACCTATCCTGCCATCTTCAATGATCTGTGCATATATACACCCAGGTCCCTCAAGTCCTGCAGCCCCTTTAGAATTGTGCTGTTGCTTTATATTCCTTTTCTATGTTCTTCCGATCGAAGTGCATCACCTCACACATCTCTATATTGAAACTCATGTGCCACCTTTCTGCCCACTGTATCAATTTGCCAATGCCAGTGTCCTTTTGGTGATCCACACTGGCATCCTCAAAGTTTCCAATTCTTACTGTAGTGATTGTTAATCTGGTCCAATCAGGGAGCCCTGGCTGACAGATATAAGCAGAACTCTCTATGAGTGCTACGAATGGGCTTTGTGCTCGCTTAATCAGTGTCATGTACGATGTGTGTGTTAAAAAGGGTTGATTTGGCGATGGGATAGCAGTTTTTGTGGGGTTATTTCACTTACAAATGGCCGAGCAAGCCACTCGGGTTCAAGAAGGAACTTCACCACCACCTTCTCAAGAGCAGCTTGGGATGGGCAGCCAGCGATACCCACGGTTGATGACTTAATAAAAATAATGCTCGGATTTGAAGAGAGGCTAAAAACTGTGTTGATCAGTGATACACATTAAAGCTCTTTGGTGAGCAGAAATGGGTTTGCAGTGCTCTGGGCAGTCCCCAAGTTCTGAGGAAGAGTCTTTCGATCCGAAATGTTAAATGTGGTTTCTCTCCACAGATGCTGCCAGACCTGCTGAACATTTCCAGCGATTTCTGTCGCTGTCCCCCTCATCGGAATCCCACTGCAGACGGAGACCCTGAAACCACAGCTCGGCCCTGGGGTCAGAAAGAGAGGGTGCGCCAACACCTCCCGTCCGCTAGGGCGGCGCTGAAGTGGGGGTGGGGAGGGGGGCGGAAACCCGTCAGGGTCGCAGCGGCCGGTGACCCGGAAGCGGAAGTGCGGCAGGAACGGTGGGGACGAGAGAGAGGAGGTCGGCCTGGGAGGTCGGGAAGATGCCCACTGCGGTGATGGCGGAAAACTCGCTGGGATTCAGCAAACTGCTGGAGCAGTGTGAGATCCAGGAGCTGGAGGTGAGGCGGACAGCGCATGGGCCTCGGTATCGGGAGAGAGACAGGCAGGCGCGCGCGCGTGCGTGTGTGGGGGGGGGTGGGTGTGTGTGTGTGTGTGTGTGTGTGTGTGGGAGAAGGTGAGAGGTGACTTGATAGAGGTGTACAGAATGATCAGAGGTATAGATAGAGTAGACGGTCAGAGACTTTTTCCTCGGGTGGAGGTAGTTTTTACGAGGGGACACGGTTTTAAAGTGAGTGGAGGTAGATATCGGGGAGATGTCTGAGGTAGGTTCTTTACTCAGAGAGTGGTAGGGGCATGGAATGCATTGCCGGAGAGGGTAGTGGAGTCGGCCACATTAGGGGCATTTAAGCGGCTATTAGATAGGCATATGGATGATAGTACAAGGTAGCAGTGGAGGTTAGATAGACATTGGGTTCAGGGTAAAAGTTCGGCACAACATCGTGGGCCGAAGGGCCTGTACTGTTCTACGTTTGATGAGACAGGGGAGACCCGGCGCGAGGGGGAGACAGGGGAGACCCGGGGAGAACAGGCGTGAGAATGAGAGAGAGAGAGAGTGAGGGACATGGGAGACCCGGCGCGAGAGAGAGAGAGTGAGGGACAGGGGAGACCCGGCGCGAGAGAGAGAGAGTGAGGGACAGG
>JAHRHZ010000144.1:17710601-17730376 GCA_024137785.1 Ginglymostoma cirratum
GACAGGGGAGACCCGGCGCGAGAGAGAGACAGGGGAGACCCGGCGCGAGAGAGAGACAGGGGAGACCCGGTGCGAGAGAGAGAGAGAGAGAGTGAGACAGGGGAGACCCGGCGCTAGAGAGAGAGAGAGGGACGGGGAGACACAGGGGAGACCCAGCCTGAGAGGGAGACCCAGCGCGAGAGAGAGAGTCAGGGAGACCCGGCACGAGAGAGAGAGTCAGGGAGACCCGGCGCGAGAGAGAGACGGACGGGGGAGACCCGGCGCGAGAGAGAGACGGACGGGGGAGACCCGGCGTGAGAGAGAGAGACACAGGGGGAGACCCGGCGCGAGAGAGGGAGAGAGACGGGGGAGACCCGTCGCGCGCGAGGGCGACACGGAGACCCGGCGCGAGAGAGGGGGAGAGAGGGAGACAGGGGAGACTCGGCGCCAGAAAGAGAAATGGGGGCAGAGACACGGCGGGCGCGTATTGAGTGAGGGTGTGTGATGCTGTGGGTGCAGGTTGAAGCGGGGCAACAGTGTAGGTAGAGCGGATCTGTGTGGTGGGATGAGAGAGTGCAGTGGTGTGTTAGAGTTTTTACTCTTCTAAACCAATCGATATTAGGTTTCATAACCCCTAATGGAGAACTGTGAGAAAAGTGCAAATTAATGGTTAATGGAGTCTTACTAAATCAAAATAAGTGCCCGTGTTAATGATCCACTCTGTCCCTGTGGTGCCCATCTGTCTCTAAAAGCTTGTACCGTATTGTCAGAAGCCACATGCTCTCCCTTCGTGGATGCCCAAGTGCACACCTGACTGTGAAAGAGGGGGCAGGCAGTCAGGTCCAATAATTGTCCTTGTGGGCCTGTTAATGGTCACTTTGACCAGGCCTAGGAGCAGACCCATGAAGAGGCCCTCTGACCTGTCATCCCCTTCGTTCATATGTGCCCTTAAATCAGGAGTGTGGGGCTGAAGTGCCGCCAGAAATTTAAGAGTAGCCCCTTTTAAGAACCAAAGAGGGGCTGCAACAGGAAAAACATTGACAGTATGAAATACAGTCTCACCTATTATGTATCAACCTGTATGGCGATGTTATTACACACCTCAGGAGCAGGTCGGACTTGAGCCCAGGCCTCCCAGTCCAGGGGTAGGGACACCAACACTGCATTGCAAGAGGGTCACCAATCATCCAGGCTATAAAGACTACACCTCCCCTGGCTCCCGGTGTATGCACTTAAACGGAGATTGTTTGAGACTGCCGCATGCAGCGTTCTCCAGACCACATTTCCGATAGAAAAGGGCTCTCCACTGAGTATCTCTGTCACCTGAGAGTAAAAAGCATATCCAAGCGGTTGACAAAGGTGGGGGAAGTGAAAGGTGCACAGCAGCAGCCCCTACAGGGAGCGCTGCCATGCTGTTCTTAAGGGCATGGACGTAGGGGGCATTTTTCAGAGATGGCTCATTGTGAGGCACTACATCTTGAGGCAGGATCTGTTGCACAGAACCAATTTCAAGTTCTGGACAGACAGAAGTTGTCTGGAAGTCCAGTGCTCACATGAGCTGCCTCAATTTTCAGTAAGGTACTGGGTCTGTGGAACTCTGCATTCTGTGTAAAGGGCACTGTGTAATTGACTGCACTCAGAGGTGAGTGGAGAAAAAACCCTCAGTTATATTATCAGTCACTGACAGGCCGGGGTTTGAGGGAAGCTGAGCCAAGAGAGTGGAGAAACTTTTAATACTTGAAGGGACATGTGAAAACGGAGGCCCTAAGTATCTCTCACTAAGTACTTAAGAGTGCTGGATCGACAGATTAAACAGAGATTGGAGAGAGAGCATAATGGGGCTGGGAGTCATTATGTGGGGGGAAAAAAAATCAAAATTGAATGGGGAAAACCTTTAATAAGTTTAGGTATGTCAAATATTATTCATTTCTTAGGCTATGGCAGGTGAATTGCAGAAGTAATTTCCTTTGTTCTTAAATTTAAAGTATTAAGAACATGTTTTTGATGCAATATTAGACATATATTTTCAAAAAGCTGTTTTAAAGTTTACTTTGAGTTCAATTCTGTAGGAGTGAAAGAAAAGTGCATTGATTATATGCCTGTAACTTTTTTGTGGTCTATGAATAATATGTTCTTGTTAAAAATTACTTAAATACTGGGATGATCCTAGTAGACTGAAGTTGGCCAACGTAACATTGCTGTTCAAGAAAGCGAGAGAGAAAAAGCAAAACACATGGCATTTTGAAATTTATTTGTAGGAAGTGGACATATCTCACTGGCCAGCATTTTCTTGCCTGCCCCTAATTGCCATTAAAAGGAGGTGGTGAGCTGCCCTTTTGAACTACTGCAGTCCGTGCTGTAGGTTGACCCAGAATGCCCTGAGAGGGATTTCTAGGATTTTGACCCAGCAACAGTGAAGGAACAGCAATTATATTTCCGAGTCAGGATGGTGAGAGGCTTGGAGGGGAACTTCCAGGTGGTGGTGTCTCCATGTATCTGTTACCGTTGTCCTTCTAGATGGAAGTGGTTGTTGGTTTGAAAGGTGTTTTCTCAGGATCTTTGGTAAATTTCTGCAGTTTATCTTGTAGATAGTACACACAGCTGCTGAGCACCGGTGGTGGAAGGAGTGAATGCTTGTGGGTGTGGTGCCAATCAAGCAGGCTGCTTAGTCATGGATGGTGTCAAGCTTCTTGAGTGTTGCTGGAACTACACTCATCTAGACAAAAGGGGGAGTATTCCATCACACTCCTGACTTGTGCCTTGAAGACGGTGGTGAGTCAGGAGGTATGTTACTTCTTAGTGTCTGACCTGCTGTTGTTGCCACTGTGTTAATGTGGTGAGTCCAGTTAGCCTAGCATCAATGATTGTGGAGACACTGAATCTGTTCTTACAAAAGTCTTAATTTTCTAAAATCATGATATGACCAAAGTCACCGTAGTTTTGTGAAAAGGAAATCATGATTAACAGATTTATCCGAACATTCTGAGGACATAACCAGTAGGATAACTCAAGGGGAATAGTGGCCAGACAAATAGCAAATATACAAGGCAAGAGTGTGTGGAGTTAGGGGCAATGCATTAGCATGGCTAGAGGGTTCTTTAACATACAAGAGGCAGAGTAGCAATATATCGACCATTCTCACTTGAACAGGTTGTGAATTGCGGTCTGTCACAAGGATCATTGTTAGGCTATCAGCAATTTATGATTTATAGTACTTGGGGAAAGAGACCGAGAGTAATGTGGCCAAACTTGCTGATGATTAAAAGCTGGGTGAAATGTAAGCTGAGGAAGAACGTAAAGAAGCTGCAAAAAGATACAGGAGAAAAATTAACTTTGCTGTGGAACGTACTTTTGTCAAAAGGGGCAGTTTTCCTGGATTTAATAGGCTTTCATTTCTCTTAGACATTTCCCCTCCTAAAATATGGGTTGGAATTGCACTAAAAAAAAGTCTTATTTATTGACATGCAGCTATTTAAGGTGGTTATCACTGTACCTTTCATGTGAGGAAAGTTATTCAGTTTATCCACCCCAGAGAATCTAACTTCAATGAACATCGTCAAAGAGAGCTCCTAAGAAGTTGATATACACTTAAAAACTCAGTGTGATCATCATAGTTTGAAAACTAGACCGACATTTTTTGATTGATCACTTCTCATTTTAAGCAGGTTGCCTTGATGTAGGGAATAGGAAGTCATCGCCAAACTCCAAGACCTAGTTCTCTGCTCCCCCACCCCCCGCAACTGGAATCTCTACTTCCTGGCCAACGGAGCACAGTCAGTAAGGATAGGTGGCGCACCTCCTCCACGATAATCCTTAACACCGGTGCCCCACAAGGCTGCGTACTGAATCCTCTGCTATACTTCAGACACACACAATTTGTTGTTAAATTCCGCGCCAACTGCGTTTACAAGTTTGCTGTCAAGAAGTTAGATCAGTGCCATGGTCATTAGCCTACGGTTATACCCGATGGTTTTCCTGCATCCCTCTTTACTGGAATAGAATGTTGGACTTGAATAAATATGTTCCAGTTCTGTTTTCTGATAAATGGTGCAAGATTTAATTTGTGCATCTGTTGTGCAGTTCCCCAGGGGTCACTGTTGGATCTTTGGTCTTGCTGATATATAGACTTTGCTGTACAGAACACAATTTCAAGACATAAAATCTGTGAATTTCAATTGATCGCAAACAGATTAGAATGGGTGGACAAGTGGCACATGAAATTTAACCAAAAGGAGAATGAAGTCTGGCAGGGAGAATGTAAAATGGAATATAAAATGGAGGGTACAATTCTAAAGGAGTTCCAGGAACAGAGGCACTCACAGGCATATGTTCACAAATCATTGTAGTGACAGGGCAGTTAATAAAGCAAGCAGGTCCGTGGATCTCTTTAAATCAGGGAAATAATTCCAAAGTGAGAAAGTTATGTATGAGGCACTGATTAAGCCTCAATAGGAGTGTTATAGAAAGTTTGGACTGTGTATTCTTTAAGGAAATGAAGAATTAAGAGAGGATATTCATGAGAACGGTTCCAGGAATGAAGAACTTCAGTTATATGGAGAGTTTGGGGAATCTAGGATTGTTCTCTTTCTAGAAGATAGGTTTGAAATGAGATTTGGTGGTTATATTGAAAATCGTAAAAAGACTGGATGGAAACCCATTGAAAGGACTGGGAACCACGTTTTAAGACAATTGGTGAAAGCAGCTATGGAGGCTGATTCCATCAGGCATTTGAAAAGGAATTAGCTCGTTACCTGAAGTAGAAAAACCTTCAGGGCTATAGGGCAATAGCACAGAAGTGCCTGTGGCACAATGTTTGCAGAGAACCAGGCTGATTGATGGCTTCCTGTGCTAACCAAAGCTGATAGGCTCAAACATTTTAAACTGCATTCATTATCTTGAAAAATAGTTCTTCTAAATATGAAATAACTTTCATACTTAGAAAGTTAGGGTTTTGTTTTCCATTGGAACTGTGAAGATTAAAGTTGTGCTGTTGATTGAGAGTAGGCTAATTGAGCAGTAGTTGATGGGATTGGATATTTTTTCTCCAGATATTCCTGAATGATTTTCTACATAGTTGAACAGATGTCGGTGTTGTAGCTGTATGGCAACTATATGGCTTGAGGTGTCATTTGTGTGGTTTTCACTATAGCCAGGATGTCGTTGGGCCGTAATGTTTGCTGCATCCAGTGCTCTGTCATTTTCCTGATCTCAGGGCCAAAATGGATCATCTGTTTGGGATTTCTTGTAGTCGCAAACCACGCGTCAGTCTTTTGCGCTTACTTATTGAATTCTATCTATTGAGGATGGTGATGTTTGCAGGTAACCCTTTTATTTATTTAATTGTCTGCCACCATTCATCACTAAGCATGGCGGTGTTGTAGAGCTCGGACATGATCCATTGTCTGTGGCCTCACTTGGCCCTCCCTACGCATGCTGCTTCCACTTATAGGAATTAATGTAGTAACTTCACATGGTCACCTCCCCATTTCTATTTCCTTCCTAGTGCAAATACTGATATTAAGAATTGCTGTATTAAGCCTTCCTCTTAGACTGCAAGAATGCCCAAATGTTAAGATGAGGTTTTCCAGGTCCACAATCTGAAAGCTGCATGGGGAGGGTGAGAATCTGTGACTTGATGGTTTTGCTGGAGATTACTTTGTGTTACTATGAGCAGTGGTTTGTCCGTAGATGTCGGATGTTATGCTGTCTTTTTTGCTGTTGTCCCCAGAGGCTGTGTTATAATAATAGCTTTTACCATTCTAGTATCTAGCTTAAAATGAGAATTAACCCCTAACACAACAAGGGAGGAACAAATACAGTATAAAATGTGTTCGTAGATGAGTAACTTTTTTTGCTTTGGGTACTTGGCAAAATGTTGCTTAATTTACAGTATTGGGGAAGCTAAGTTAGCTGAATGATTGAGAGATTTGATCAACCTTCAGAACGTAAAATGCAGCACCTCCATGCTGATGATCCAGGTGAGCTTCATGGAATTAACAATTTCTTGTTAGATTTTAAAACTTTTGTGTTGTTCTAACACGCATTGTATCTTGAATTTGCAGGCTCCCGGTGGAATAGCAACACCGCAGGTTTATGGTCAACTGCTTGCTTTATATCTCCTACATAACGATATGTGAGTATTGAGTGAAGAGGTAATACCGCACCAAATCTGTATAACTTCTATATGAATCCATTAGGAGTAAATTCTTGAGCAAGATTTGGTGCTATTAAGATTTCAGTAAAATACGGTTAGTGAACATATTTTGCATTGTATCTAATTGCACATTGTATTTAACTATGAATTGTAAAGTTTTTCTTTTTAAATTTGGGCTGTGTAATTCAGCGATCAGTCCTTATTTATAGTGTTATATGGCACAAAGATATTACCAGCAAGCAAAACCAATAGTAATGATGGTCAATAGGTCATTTAGTTGTGACACTTTGAGATGGGAGCAGCATATTCGTCATCATTAACATTTATGAATCTAATTGAATTGTTTTTCTAGTCGACATTCATGTTGATGCTAAAAATAAATCCATTGCCATTTTGGTTTAAATATCTCATGGGATATGAGCATCACTATTAGGCTAGCATTTGTTGCTATTCCCAGTTACCTTTGAGAAGGTGATAATGTGTCATCTTTTAGAAAGACTGCACTCATTGTTCTGCATTAAAACTGCTCTTATCATCCATTGCTTCAGCTATCTTTCCTAATATTTCTGATTTCAATATTTTCTGTATGCCACATTTTACTATGTTAAAGTTACTGCAACAAATGGACATAGGTCCTCCACCAAAGCTTGCAAGCATTAATTTCTTTGGAGCTGCAGGATTTTAATGCTTAATGACAGCTGAGTTTACCTACACAACTATGGTCCACTCCAAAGGCAAGTAATTGTATTGAGATGTTTAAAGGTAAATTCTAAACAGTATCAATAATACTTACCACCCTGGTACCACAATGTTCCAATAATATTATTGTTTGGATTTTGAACTTGCGTCATTTTGAAAGTATAGGTAATTGATAGTCAGCCTTGCATGATTGTAATTGGTGTCCAGTCCCCAAAAGCCAAATTGGAATTTTCAGGTATGTCAAATTTTGGCACCTGATTTCACAGAAAGGAGAACAATTACACCTTGGTTTTCAATGTTGCAGTGTTTCAAATTCTTGTTTTTTATACAAGCATTTTAATTACTGATGCTAGCAGCAGTAATTGGTGTTTGTTGTGAAGTTGATGACTTGAGTCTAGCACATGATTTGCATAGTTTGTGTGTAGTTGTAGTTGTTTGTCAAAGGCTAGTCTTAATTGTTCTTTCAAGGAGACTGAGATGTTGCTGTTAGTAGACCAGATGTATACAAACAACTACAGATGTCCATTATGCCATTGGCTAGATATTATCAGAGATCCTCTTGGCTAAAGTTGTTAAAGCATTTAGATATACACTGTTCTATTCTGTTTACATTTCTTTGTTTCCTGGCTACAAAAACCCCATTGGTATGTGAAAAATAAAATCACTGCTTAATCCAGCTGAGCTGTTGTTGATGGTGCCAATCATTTGGGAGAGTAGGACTTCCATTACAGTTTTCCTTATGAAGGAGAATGACCCCTTCCCATGTAGCTTGAGATTTTGACCTTTCACCCTTTTGTCTTGTAACGTGTTATAGTGGAGGAATCTTTCGGTGGCTGGTGTTGCACGTTCTTCTTACTCCATCAAATTAGACAAATAGTACCTGGTGAATGGTATTTCGCACTTATGCAAGGTCAAACAGTCCTTGGAACTGTAAATTTCTTCCAAATATTATTTCATTAATCCTGAGCAAGCTGTACTCCTTTCTGTTTTGAATCCTTTCCCTGACCTCTGAAGATCGTTAATTAAAAAAAATTCCAAATCAATTCCCAAATTTTAACTCCATGCCAGTTAGGAAATTTTCTAGGATTGGCCATCTGCATTTAAGAGTTCATTGACCTTTTGTGTTTGTTAGATAATATTTTGATGATGAACCTCAACCAGGCTTCCGTTACAAGTCTGGCGAAAAGACATGAGATTGTTTTATTAACAATAATAGTAATCTTGGCTCTTGTAATAGTGTGACTAGATTTTCTAAAATGTTCCACAATTGTACAATGTTTTAAAAAAAGCTGTAAGATTCTGAACTGGCAAAGGTCAGTCTGAAACCCGTAAGGTAACTTTGATCTCAATGAAAGGTAACAAGTCCTGAAACTGAGTCAGTAACCTTTCTTGCATAATTTTTGATGAACTTTTTCCATTTTACAGTTTACTAATTTGTGCTGAGATTATATCGATATTAAATGGTTTCCAGCAAAATAAACTCTGCTGAATGCCAAATGGAAAAATATATTTATTGTTCACTTGTACATTAGAAAATGGAGACTCAGTAAAGCTGCCTGAATCCTAATGAGGGTGTCTCAGGACTGAGGGGAGTGAGTGGAAACCTTTGATTTATGTTCATATTGTATTCTGGAAAATATGGCTTTATTGGTGTACAAAGGTCTGTACAAGTAAATATTTACAGATGAGGCTTTTGGGAAGTCTATTGTTTGTCTGAAGCTTTGGGCAAATCTGTGCATCCACCCCCACATACACAGAAAACATCTGCATTTTAATACTTTAGCTGTCACCACAAGTTGTGTTTGCACTGTAATTAATTTCAAAGTACTCTTTCAATATCTTAAGGAAGCCACTCTTCTGATTAAAAACAGAAAGAATTGCGGATGCTGTAAATCAGGAACAAAAGCAAAGTTGCTGGTAAAGCTCAGCAGGTCTGGCAGCATCTGTGATACAAAGTTAACATTTCAGATCTGGTGATCCTTTCTCAGTTCTGAGGAAGGGTGACCGGATCCGAAATGTTAACTTTGTTTTCTCCTTCACAGATGCTGCCAGACCTGCTGAGCTTTTCCAGCAGCTTTGTTTTTGTTCCACTCTCCTGATTGATCCACGAAAAAGGTCATTGAAACGTTATACAGCATAAACTCCATTTATAACATGAAGCTGCCTGGAACTTGAAAGAATGGTTAATTGCATGAATATCAGTATGAAAACACATTGGTAAGGTTGTGGGGAAAAGGCAGGATAAAGGCTAAGTGAGTCGCTCTTCTGAGCGCTTGCGCAGTAACAATAGTTTAGATGAGTTCCATCTGTATTGTAACCATATTCTGTTATTGGTTCAGAACACTCCATTACCTCATAGGTTTGCAGTATATAAAAAGATAATGTTGATTGCATTAAAGGAAGATGAAATTGAGATCTGCAACTAACTCTTAGCTTTAACAGGTTTTGAAATCTTCTCGGCGAAGTGCCACCTGTATTTACTCCACAAGTCATCTTCTTCGCTTCCTCCCTCAACCTCTGTAATTTTAAACACCATCTCAACTTGTCATCTTCTATTTGCTCTCTGCCCTACTACTTAATCTCTCTCATGTAAACTTCCCAACCTACACTCAGCCATCAGCTTGACCTTACTACCTCATATGGCCTCACTACTCCAAGTCTCAATTACAGATAAGGCCATCTCTGAATATTTTTTGTATTGCTCTCAAATGTAATCTGTATCTGCCTCCAAACCTTACTTGCTGCTGTTTCTGCCTCAAGCGAAATGCTTTCCCCCAGTTCGATTTGTTCTGCCCGCCATATTTTTGTTTGTCTAGCCCTTGGCTGTTCATTTATGACTATATTTTTGCAGCTACCGATCTGCTCAACCTCATTCACACAAGCACCATTAATGCCCCATTTCCCATTAAACCATTCTTGTCAGCCTACTTCCACTGGTGTGGCCCCACTGGCAGCTCATGGTACAAAAGGAGGCATGTCTTGACTCTCCTGCACTTAATCTAATTCCCCAAGGGATGCTGTGCATATTTGTGACAGACCGCCTCAGAAGATCATGGAAGAATTGAGTAATGGGATGTCTACAGGAGTAATTCAACTGGTGCCACTCCCCTGCCCTTTCCATATACCCCTGTAGTTGTTTTCTTTTAACCTTCAGATAACTATAACCCAGCCTTCTTTTAAAAGTTACATTTGAATGTGTCTTGACCAAACTTTTGAGGCACTGTATTTTAGATCCTAAGCACCCATTATGTGAAGAAGTCTTTTGTTCCTCCTGTTGCTTTTGTTATTACAAAAAGTGTTCCCTTGCTGTTGACCCTTCCACCAATGGGAACAGTTTCTCCTTACTATCTACTGCGGCCAGATCGCTCGAGTACAAACACCTATCCAGTCTCCTCTCAACCTCCTTCAAGGGGAGTAGACCAATCTTTGCTAATCTGACCAGGAAAAGAAGTACTTTAATATTTTTAGAGAATATGGTTGTTTTCTGTGAATTCAATTTTTATACTGTTAGTTTTTGGAAATCGAAGTCTGCAAAGCTCTATATTAATAATTTACTTTTCACCAAGTTGACATGGATTCCAGCTCTTTGTCTGCCATTATGGAATTTCATTTCTTATCTTGAAAGAGTCCATCTAAAGTAACAATGGGCCCTTCTAGAACCACTTCTTAGGGTGCGTTCAGTACAGAACTGTAAATGGTTCATAGTATATGTGTAATCTTCAGTGTTTCTATCCCAGCTGCTGATCTCATTCTGCTTCTGTACCTGGAATGCCTTTTAAACCTAAATCAAAATAACTATGCATTTGGTTATCTAATTTGGATATTCAGATAATCTCTAATGACTGAAATTCTTACATCCAGAGAAATTGTGTTTCCATTAATTGTTGCAGGAATACCGCACGGTACCTCTGGAAGAGAATACCTCAAGCCATCAAAACTGTGAGTAAATGGTTTTAAGAACATTGCTTTCTTTTATCGTTTTCTTCAGAAGCATGAGATGCTGAGAGTTGATTTGGGTGTTGCACATGTTGGAGGGAATGACAATAGATGATTATATCCACTTGAGGGATGTAGTTCCTTCGGGTAAGGCCAGTCATTAGAATCCGTGGAATCCATATTGCTTGGAAACAGACCCTTTGGCCCCACAAATCCACACCGACTCTCAGAGCATCCCACTCAGACCCATCCCCCATAACCCACCTAATCTACACATCCCTGAACACTACGGGCAATTTAGCATGGCCGATCCACCTGCACATCTTTGGACTGTGGGAGGAAACTGGAGCACCCAGAGGAACCCCACGCAGACGTGGGGAGAATGTGCAAGCTCCAAACAGACAGTTGCCCGAGGGTAGAATCGAACCCAGGTCCCTGGCGCTGTGAGGCAGCAGTGCTAACCGCTGAGCCATCGCACCACCCTGTGTTGAGGAAGTAGTGACGAGCCACCACGTTGAATATAACTCAGTGGCTTACTAGGTCATTTCAGAGGTCAGTTATGAATTAGCTGTACTACTGTACATCTGAAGTTGCAATTTGCCTAGATGAGGTAAGGATATCAGATGTTCCTAAAAATACCTGAGTGTATCAGTTGGGTTTTTACAACAATTGATAGTTGGACAGCATTACTGATACTAGATTTTTGTTCCAGTTTTATTTCATTAATTGGATTTAAAAACCCCGGCTACTGTGGTGGGATTTCAACTTGTGCTTCTTTCTCAATAGCCTAATCCTTGGAATTAATATTTCTGTGATATAACCCCTGTGGGATTGTACCGAGTTGTTTAGAAATCCCTCATTTCATCCAAAACAGAGTTGCCTTTGCAACATGTTAAACCTAAGGTGTTAACCGGAAATCTCTCAATTGGATTGTTCAGTATTGTATTCTTTACATCTTTTAATGTTTTGCCTTGAGTTATAGCATTTATTATTTTAGCTTGAAAGTGCATTTATATTTTATTTGAAAAGTTACAAAGAATGATATCATGCGGTGCACGTTCTATTTATTCCTGTATTTTCCATCCCATCTCTCTTTATTTCTTCTAATTGGTGTTTCATCTTCTCAAATTTCATATTCAGTCATTTCTGAGTAAAGCACCTAAAATATGCAAGCAAAGCAATATCTGAACCGACCAAATCACTCATAAGTTTTCAGTAATGTTGACCGTAGTCTATTGTCACTCAATAACGAAAAGTAATGGGGGGAAATAAGTCTAGCAATGATGGGATTAGTACTGTAGTATGTAGGACACATGACAGCTTGTCGTGCTGTGAGGGCGTTTGTGACAAAGCAAAGCATCACAGAACCTTTAATATCTGTGATACCACCTTAAAGCTGATTTATATGTCTAGATGTGGTACCTAGCCCTGATGCAGATGAGTTTTCATGAGAGTACTTTTAACTGAAGTGTCATAAAATCATAAAATAAAGGAACAGAGTTAAGCCATTCAGCCTACTCTGCCATTTGATTATGGCTATTGTGTTTCTCAACCCTGTTCTCCGGCCTTCTCCTGGTAACCCTTAATCCCCTTACTAATCAAGAATCTATATATTTCTGTCTTAAATGCATTCAATGACGTGGCCTCCACAGCCTTCTGTGGCAGTGAGTTCTAAAGATTCAGTCCTTGTATTTCATTGTTAAAGTCTTTATACCGTAGGTGTGCCCTCTATGTAGTGTATTGTGGAAAGATTCCTGACCTGTCTCTACTCGTGATACTTCATTCTTAAAACCTGCCCCTGCCCAAGGCAGACACAACTCACTGCTCCCACTATTTACTGCCACAAACTCAATTGTGCCATACAAGATGTTGATCTTAAGAGTATGCCAACTGATCCAGACAAATACTGGAATTATATTGACATCGCATCCCTGCCAGGATTCCTGATCTCTGGATCCCTACTGGTGCTTCCAGATCTCTGAAGGGCCTATACCTTGCTCACAGATGACATGTATCAATGATCATCCCCTTGTACATTTGTGTTTTTCAGCTATTTTTTTACCTCTCATGATTCTGTATGGCCACAATATCCTTTCCAGTCCTGCCAAATCCTGGAGCTCTTTGCTGCAGCTACATTGTGGGTAATCATCCTAGACCATTGATCCCCACTACTCAGCACTCCTGGATCTTGGGGTAATCCTGTAGTTCTCTCTCATTCTCACCTCCAAAGGTGTTGGAAAAAACCAAGTGTATCACCTTCACTTCTGTAACACTATAGACTCCCTTTGTATTTTCGTTTAGCCAGTACTCAGGTCCTGTTGTAGTTCTATCTAAATCTCAATACTGTGAAATGAAAACAAAATTTGACATCAGTAATCATTTGTCCATTAATGGCTTTGATAAAAAGTGTGAAAAAAGTAGAATATGGAGTAAATCAACAAGAACATAAAAATGGTTTGTAGGATCATTTACTGATGTATAAAAATAAGACTAGGTAAAATTAGCATGAGTCCCTTAGAGGAAGGGAGAGGTGAAATTCCCATGGGCAATGAGGAAATGGTAAAGATATTGAATGTGGAAAACAAACTTGCTGTATCCAAAATAAAGCATAACCTGCAAGCTAATAAGAGTGTGTAATTAAGGTAGTTTTATCAGCAGAGAAAAAGTATTGGAGCAATTTGAGCACTACGGGACAACTTAGCATGGCCAATCCACCTAATCTGCACATCTTTAGACCGTGGGAGGAAATGGGAGCAACTGGTGGATACCTATGCAGACATGGGCAGAACATAAAACGTCATGCAGATAAATGCCCAAAACTGGAATTGAACCCGGGTTCTTGGTGCCGTGAGGCGGCACTGCCAACCACTGAGCCACTGTGCTGCCCTATGAACGTGCACTTTAGAGAATTGTTATTTTGGATGTTTTTTTTCTCTTGAGTATCACCATTAATTTCTTTTGATAGGATATACATGATTGTGCAACAGTAAATCCGTTCTTAGTGGCTGTTCCCTTCACTAACATTGTTTGCTGTCCAACTTTGGTCACCATTTGTCTGGGATAACAATATTGATGGCGATTCATTTGTGTTCCGAATACAGGATGATCTCTAATTCTTTCATCAATAGTTGATTATAAATTGCTGAAATGTGCTAAGCCATCAAGTTGCGCAGGGAAATGCTATGAAATCTTTGTCTTCAGTTGCAGTACAAATTGATCTCACTTTTCAAATACGCTACACCATTCACTGCTAGCTTTGAAATTTGCAATACCTAATTATTTTTGCTTCCCTCAGGGCAATGGTTCTGATCAATCTGAGAGGAAAATCCATTCTAGTAATTTTTGTTTATCTATTTTTTCACTTAATTTTCCAAGAGTGGTCACATTGCTAAGTGTTTCCGTATTTGCACATTTAGTCTTGGACATGTGCCTAGTTTGCTTAGAGACCTCCTTTGAATCTCAAATGTTGTTCTCCCGTATCTAGAATTATTAGCTGCTACACAATTGTCTGCTGTGTAGTCTCAGTAATTCGAAGTTCAGATGGGGTTGTGTCTGCTGTTCTATCATGATTCCATGTTGCAATACTAAAGGGTGTGATTGCCTCCGCCAGTGAGGTGATAGCCTTGATAATGCATGTTGACATACACAAATGTGAGGAATTGAAGAGCCATCTTCAATGGTGTGCCATTCAATGAATGTGAAGGCTAGTTTCAAGGCAAGGTGTTGAAAGGAGCAAGTTGTAAGGAAAAAGAGTTTGGATTTTTTTTGACCAAAAGTCAATGTTCATTTAATACATAAGATCAGCTGAGGAAGCATTCAAGCTATTGTAAACCGATGCAGAGAGTCATGTATCTGAAGGTTACTGATGATGTGAAACTAGGCGGAAATGTAAGCTACAAGGAATACAAAGAGGCTGCAAAGGAATATAGATTAAGTGAGTAAACAGCAAGGTTCTACATGGATTGTAATGTTGGAATATGAGGTTGTTCACTTAGTACCCCACTAGAGGCTACCCAATCTGATTTGTTTTTCTTTATAGTTTATTTAAATACAATAGAAAACCAGAATATCTTCTTTTAAAAGGTATGCAACTTGTAAATGTTGACATTCAGAGAGACTTTTATCTACAAGGAACATACAAAGGTAGCATTCAGGTAAGCAAGCAATTAGGAAGGCAAGTTAATGGTATGTCAGTCTTTATTGCCAGAGGATTGGAATACAAGATTAAAGACACTTTTTAAGTTCCTATTCATGGGATATGACCATTGTTGAAAAGGCCAGCATTTGCTGTCCATTGCTAATTTCCTCATCTAGAATTGTTACAGGGTTTTAGTAAGACCACACCTGATATGTAATTTATGTTCTGCAGTGAAGACAGGCAAAAATATGCGTTGTGTCATTGCAATTTCCTGATTCCCCACATTGACTTCTCCCACATCTAAGGAAACAATGTTTATTTTGACTATCCTCCTTTTCGTCTACATGAAATTCCTCTTACAGTCTTTTTATATTGCTGCCTAGTTCTATTTCTATTCATTTAAACGTTTGCAATTTTGTTCTTCACATCCAAGGAAGGATATACTTGCCTTGGCAGTGGTTTAGTGAAGGTTCAGGAGATTGATTCCTGAAATGGGAGCGACATGCTATGATGAGAGGGCTGAATAAATCGGGACTATTCTTTGTGGAGTTTTGAGAAATGAGGGATGATCTCATTGAAACATGCAGAGGCTTTCCCCCTGGCTGGGCAGTCATGAACACAGAGCACGACCTAGGATAAGGAGCTGATCATCAGGGATTGAGAGGAGACTGCTTTTCAACTAGATGGTTGTGAATTTTTATTATTCTGCCTTCCAGAGGGTTGTGAATGCTCTAACGTTGAATACATTGAAGGCAGAGATAGATAGATTTAATTTTGCCTCACAGGCTTTTGAAGGCTCGGGGGACCAAGTGGGAAATTGGTGCTGAGGCGCAAGGTTAGCAGTCATTGTATTGAATGGTAATGGAGACTTGAGGGACTGTATGATTGTCTCCTATTTTCTAATGTTGACAATATGTAGTGCATTCCATAGCATAATATCCTTACTGTAACTTACTCAATGGAGGTTTGCCAATATGTTTAAATGCATTGTACTTTGGATTTTACAGTCAGTGACTAAACAAAAGTGCTAATTGCTGATCTCAAGGATTCAGTGACCTGTACAATGGGGATTTTCTCTTTTCTCCATGGCTGTTTAAATTTGACATAAACCTAAGGAGCAGCAGGAGGAATGTCGACAAGTGAAACGGCAGTGTTCGTGCAATAAAGTGGGAAGTTAAAAGTACTTTAAATCATTCAGATTTAATTTAAATTTCAAGCTATGAAGAAAATTTCAATATCAAGATAGAGGCCAAAATAAAATATATACGTTGTTTTGAAAAAAAGCGCAACTCAGAAAAAGTGTGGACTGTTTGATCATTGTGTAAAAATTTGACATTCCATGAATATAAAGTTAATTCTTTGGACCAATAAAGTATGTCAGGGCTGTTGTACCATTTTGGCAACGATGTCTGAATAACATGCCAAAATGGTTATGAGAAAGCAAAAGATTAATGGGGGCTTGCACTCCTGCTGATAGGAACATTTTTAATGATGCTGATTATGCCTTAAAGAAGTCCAAGCAGGGAAAAAGTAGCAGGATTAATTCTTACTGTAAAACAGGGATGCAGTGTGGTAAACTCAAACTCTATGGATTAGAAAGAAATTGGTTAAGTTGGTTTTGGCTCCTTACTGATATTTTTAAAATATCAAATGTGCATTGTACTGGTCATCCTATTTATGGAAAGATGTAAATACGTTGAAAGCAGTTCAGGGAGGGTTTACTAGACTCATTCGTTGAATGGGTAGGTTGACTTATGAGGGAAGGCTAGGCTTGTGTCTGTCAATAACTTAGAAAAGTAAGAGGTGGATTGATTGAAACATGCAAGGTCTGGAGGGGTCTTGACAGGGTGAATTTGGAAAGGGTGTTTCCTCTTGTGGAAGAACTTAGAACTAGATGTCATTGTTTCAAAGTAAGAGGTTGCTCTTTTAAGATAGGGACGAGGAGAAACTTTTTCTCTGAGGGTCGTGAGCTTTTAGAACTTCCTTTCTCAAAAGGCAGTGGAAGCAATATTTTTGAATATTGTTGGGGCAGAGATAGCTTCTTGATAAGCAAAGGGTGAAAGGTTAGTGGATTAGGCAGGACTGTGGAGTATTCAGATCAACCGTGATCTTATTGAAGGCAGAGCAGGCTTGAGGAGGTTGAGTAGTCTAGTCCTAATTCATATGTTCATATAGAAAGTCCCAGAGGTTCTTGTCGGGCCTATTAAACTATCTTAATGTTTAATACTTGGCTGTCCTTGAGGTCGCATCTAATCTACATTGGGGGTTAAAGATATGACTCCAACAGCTATCCCCCAGAAGTGAAGAACGAAGGTCCTACGATTCTGAGATGTTTCTACTGTAAACCACAGAATTTCTTAATTGGCGCTAACTGCCTTGGGAACAAAAATCAAGGGTTATATGTAGAACTTTAAATCTGACTTTCAAGAGTCAGTTATTCCTTTCTGTAGCTATTTGAGCCACTTTGGGATGCCAGAAAGAATTAACTGCCGTAGTAACCCTTTTTCTGGTAATGGGAATAATAAAACTTATCACTTCTAATTGAGCATTAACTTAGAATTGTCGTACTGTCAAAGTACCCTTCCTGAATTGGTGAGAGGAGCCTTTGTATAAAACGTGATGGTTTTAATTCATCTGTAATGTCACAGTATCTGCTACTTCATAAACTATCTTCCATTTGGGCTTACGGATTGGTTTCATGCAATACTGTTAATCTCAAATGCCTCCGCAACTTGATAAGGTTTCAGGCCAACTTATTGCCCCACATATCGCCAACAAATCACTCCACAATTTGTTATCTTGATGTTTATTTTTGTCCTTTGCTATGTTGCAGGCTAATCCTGAGCTTGGTGCAATTTGGTCTGTGGGACAGCGTATCTGGCAAAGGGACTTTCCTGGCATTTACACTGTGATAAGCTCTCATCAATGGTCTGACACCATCCAGCCTATCATGGAGGAATTGAGAGGTAAGATCCTTATTATTGCTTCAGAATTGAAGTATTTTCGGCAGGGACGAGGAGATGAGAAGTTTGAGGAAGGAGCAAATGTGTATTCCACTGAGGAAAGATTGAGAATATGAAGTCTTTAAACTTTGATAGTTGTATTTTTGAATTTCAGATCTGGTTTTGTGGAACCAATAGGGTAGTTTTTCAATGTTTTGTTGAACTTTGTGGAATTACTTCATTTTGTGCTGTTAGTGGATGTATCGTATTGAGAGTAGCTTTTGATGGGATGTGGACTGAATAAAAACAAAAAGAAGGACCAGGAGTCAGCCATTTGCCCCTCAAGCCTGTGCTGCCATTCATTATGATCATAGCTGATCGATCAACATGATAGCCTGTTCCCGTTGTTCCCTATATCCTTTGATCCCTTTAGCCCTAAGTGCTGTATCCAACTCACTCTTAAAATCATACAATGTTTTGTACAAAACCCAAGAATTGCAGATGCTGGAGATCTGAAACTGAAACAAATTACTGGAGAAGCTCAAGGTCTAGCAGCATCTGTGGAGAGAAAGCAGAGTTAACATTTCAGTGACCCTTCTTCAGACCAGAAGTATCTGGGAAAAGGCTGGAATGTGTGTCGAAGATGGATGTGGATGCTGGTGGGGTGGTAAGGGAGGACCAAGGGGACCCTATCACTGTTATGGGAGGGAAGAGAAAGGGTGAGGGCAGAAGTGCAGGAAATGGGTTGGACACGGCTGAGAGCCCTGTCAACTATGGAGCTGGAGAAACCTCGGTTTCCTGAGGTGGAAGGTAGTGTCATCAGAACAGATGTGACAGAAATGGAGAGGCTAATAGAATGGAATGGAGTCTTTACGCAAAACAGGGTGTGAAGATGTATAGTCCGGGTAACTTCGGGAGTCGTAGGTTTGTAATGGATATTGGTGGTCAGCCTATCCCTAGAAATGTCAAGGAAAGGAAAGGAAGAGTCAGAGATAGACCAGCTGAAGGTGAGAACAGGGAGGAATTTGGAAGTGGAATTGATTAATTTTTACAATTCCGGAAGAAAGAGGGAAGCAGCACCGGCGATGTCGTCATTGTACTGGAAAAAGAGTTGTGGGGAGGGTTTCATGTACCCCACACAGTCAGCCATAACCTGGGGACAATGTGGGTACCATGGCCACAGCTTTGATCTGTAGAAAGTGAGAGGAATTAAAGGAGAGAAGTTATTCAAAGTGAGGATGAATACAGCTATGTGGGTGAGGGCGATGGTGAATGGGTACAGTTCAGGCTTTTTTCCAGGAAGAAGTGAAGACCCTCAAGACCATCCTGATGGGGGAGGTGGATGTGTAAAGAGAATGCTTTGGCTTCAGCTACTCTGTGGTAGCAAACTCCCCAGGCTCACTGCTGTCTTGGTGAAAAGACTTCTCCTCACCTCAGTCCTAATGACCTACCCTCACCCCTGGTTTGGGACTTCTCCACTACCGGGTGTGTTCCCATTGTTGGGAATGGGTGTGATGTGCTATATTAATGGAACTGAATGCTCAGGATAGCCTCTCTGTGAATCATCAAATTAATAAAATGCTGTCGAGGTTTGTGTAAGGATACACAAAGGCCAAGTGAACATTTGACAATCGACCTATCATTTCATGTATTAAATGGCATTTCATAGATCTTCCAAAGTAAACGATATTTAAATTTATACTTAATCCCTGAAGATAATGAAACCAAACCATTAGTCATTCTGTAGCACAAATGGTAGGTGTGGGTACCTTTTGTTCCAGTTACATAATCCTTTCTCTCTCTCTGTCTCCACCCCCCCACCCCCAATCCCACTCTCGCCTCTTCTCTGTCTCTTCCCCCTTCTTTCTCTCTCTCTCTCTCTCCCCCACATCTCTGTCCCCTTCTCTCTCTCGCTTTCACCCCCCTT
>JAHRHZ010000144.1:17735376-17764035 GCA_024137785.1 Ginglymostoma cirratum
CCCCCCCCCCCCCCATTCCCCCGAACACATACCCTCCGTGTCCTTCAAGTAAGCAATGTATTTTTTCCTGCTTAGTGTTGCATTCAAGTTATGTGTTATTTAGGAAAGTTCATGACTTTTCTATAATACTCTAAATGCAGTCTGAAGTGATTAAATATACTCTAACCACTCAAGACTGATTTCCACATCTCCACATAACGTTTGTCCATGCTCTGGTTCCAACTCCAGCAGCTGAAAGCATGTTGTGCTGTAAGTAAAAGATTAACAAACAATCTTATGCCAATTTGCTGTCTCTTGTTATTTAATTGATTTGTTTGTTCCCTGACTATTCCTTGCTGCCATACTACCTCCCCATAAATCACCCAAATGCTAGTTTATGTGAGATTCTGATCATCAAGTGTCGCCTTTCAGCAATTGGGGGCATGAAAGTCAAACATCTCAACTCAACACGCAGATAACGTCTTGTATCACCTGTTGAAAAGCCTGACCTATTTGTCTATGTTTAGCGACACCAGGGCATGCATGTTGTGCACAGCTTAAATTCACGTGCAATTTAAAACTCCAGCGTCCCCATTATCCCTTCCCCTCACCATTTCCCCTCCACAGTCATCACTCCCCTCACTCAGTATTGCACTTCGCCTCTACACGTCCGTAACATGGCCTTTACATCATGACGCATTGGGTCTTTGTGCATATGCGTATTTCCAGACCAGCACGCGGACATGCATTGTGGGTGTCATCAGACACTGCCTTTTTCACTAGCTATTTTATCTGCTTGTCTTTTGAGAAGAGTGTAACATTTCCTTAAGATCTCATCATGCTGTTAACTGTAAAAGTTCCATTGACTTTATGGTCTGTATGTTCACTGGTCTTAGATAAATATGTCCCCACATAACCTTGGTCTCCTGGATCATTTTGGATCACTTTTGAGAATGGAGAGAAATTTCCCCGAACATTTTCTTTCACAAAATTGTTTCAGGGTTTGTTTGCATGAGATTGTCTGGTTGGTGAGAGCGATAGTTGGGGAAACTGATAGGTGTCAAAAATTGTACCATGGCAGTGAGAAACTGGCTTGATGAATCATTCAGTTTTCATTTTTTTTAATCTTCTATATAACTTCTGTTATCTGAGGGTTGTTTTCTCTGTTTAATATTTAGGCCCAGCTGCCAAGGTAATTTGGATTTTGTGACCATCAGATTACAGGCCAGAATGTTTGAATTTCATGTTGCAACCAGACTGAATGTGTGTGTGTGAGACCTAGAGACCATCTGGCATTCATATGTCAAAGATTAACGTGTTTTATGAAGTGTACAAGTATGCATGAAGCGGTCGAAGGTTATCACATAAGTACAGGTTTTAGTTTAAACAAGATAGGATCCAACTTGTTGCACTGTTTCAGATCCATACTTGCAATTTTGCTGCACAGGTCACCACCACCTCAGGTCATAGGTAATAAATGTGGCCTTGCTGATGTCACCCACACCAAGGAAGCTAATGCAGCATCTTCACTTACCTTTTCGGGCATTTTAATTCAAGATGAATTCATAGTTCAGGACTGAGAGAGTACTTCACTGTGAGACGTGTCCAATTTTAAATCTGTTAAACCACAGTGCATTAAAAAATGGACATAAAAGATCCTGCAGCATCCAAAAATCCAGCCAGTTCGAGGAAGAGCATGAGAGTTAACCTTGGTGTCCGGATTAACGCTTATTTCCCTCAGTATCATGAAAACATAATTATCTGATCAACATCATCATAGTCCTGGTTGTGAGAGAGTGCCATGTGCAAATTGGTTGCAGCATTTCTTAGAAAGAAGGACAGTGACTACACTGTGAAAAGTTCTTTATTGGCTGTAAACTGCTTAGGTCCTGAAATTGTGAAAGGCATTTTTAAATTTGAGCCAATGTTTGTTTTTTAGCACAACCTGAGGTATATTAGAAATTTAATTTTAAAAATCAGTGACGATGGTATGAGAACAGCTAGAAGTTAAACCTTTAATTTTGTGTTCTGTCAACTGTATTGCAGAAATAAGTAAAGAAAATCAGCACAGATCAAGTTTTAAGAGGAAACAAAAGCTTTACTATTCAGCTACCTCAACTTTAGTGTCTCCAAACAAAATCAGTTTTAATCTTTAAGCTCACTTTGTAGCTCATCTAACATACCTACAGTTTCTTTAAAAATTCAACTTTCAAAAGAATGATTCAATTTATAACACTGAAGAGATCTACCTGATGTTTAGTTTTATTTCTGTTGCTTCCAGCATAAAAGCTTTGTTAGCAAAAAGCCATTCCATATTTTTTAAAATCAGTTAGCTATACTCACCATATATATGTTTCTGCAAACTCCTATCCACTCTGTAAATCTTAATATTGAATGTACCCAAGAGCTGCAATGGACATTTTGTAGACATTTTCTAATTAACCCGTTCAGACATGTTATTACACACCTCTGAAGCAGATGGGACTTGAACCTGGATCTCCTGTCTCAGAGGTAAGGACATTGCCACTGTACTGCAACACGGCACTGCGATTGTAAATTTATATAAAGTTTAAATTACAATAGTACCAGAATTTTGATTTGTAAGCTGCACATCACATACACATTGTGCGTAAGTTTGAAAGCACTTCAAGCAAATACCATTATGAAAGCAACTCTTTGTTTTTGTGTGAGATACATTAGACATTTGCTCGTTTTTGTGTGACAATAAGCGTACTAATTTTAGCGGTAGTGCATACCGTCTGCAAGTTGCATTGTAGTAACGTTTTCGTTTCAAACCCAGAAAGACACAGGTGGCAGATCCTTGAGTACGCCACCTGAAAGTTCCTCTCCAAGTCTCTCTCTATCCTGACTTGGAACTATGTCACTGTGCCTTTGTTATCACTGGGTCAAAATCAGCATTGTGGGTGCCCCCACATCCTATGGACTACAGTGGTTCAAGAAAAGAGCTTACTGCCACCTCCCCTAGGCTGTTTAGAAATGTGCAATAAATGCTAACCTACCCAGTAATTTGGACATCCCATGAATGAATTTCTTATTGAATTATGCAAGTTTCTCAATTATTCAGTCAATTTTCTTTTGAAGATGCTACAAGACGACGTGCCTTTGGTCTCGTTGCCCAAGCGTACACATCAATTAGTGCTGATGATCTTGCTGCTTTTGTGGGACTTCCTGTAGAAGATGCTGTTAAAGGTAGCTTATTACTAATGTCTCCACCAGATTACCAAATAAGCCAAGTATTTTAGAGTGGATATTTTGGATTGCAGCTCATTGAGATCTCCAGTTTTATAAGAACTATGGCATGTGTCTAGGCTGTGACCCTAAATATTGTGTGATAGGTTCAGTATTTTCAATTATTCTAAGTGTTAAAAAATTGAGCTGCAGATGTTTTGATTAACAATGTTTACTTCTCAATATAAAATGTTTGTCAAATGCAGCTTTCTATTAAGGATATAATTAAATCATATCATGATCATAAAAGATACACACCGGACTGGGCTTTTTGACCCATTGAGCTTGCTGTACCGTTCAGTAAGGTAATAGCTGATCTACTATACTAATGTGCTACTGTTCCACTCTTGGTGATGGGCATTGAAGAATGCCAAGAATGTTAAGTCCTCCTCCAGAGTGCGTGCAGTGTCCTTGACATGCTGAACATTTCTTCCAGTTGGTGTTCAACATGGAGATTTGATTCCTCAGCCAAAGGAGAGTGGCAGAGTTGGAGATTTTCTTTTCCTGTTTGATCCGATTCCATGAGGCTTTTTGGAGTCCGGAGTCAATGTTGAGGACTGCCAAAGTAAATCCCTCCTGACTGTATGCCACTGTGCTGCTATCTCTGATGAATCTGGCCTGCCAGTGGGACCAGATGTACCCAGGGATGGTGAATTCTGAAACATTGTAAGTTATGATTTTGAGTGTGATTCTATCAGGTGGTTGTTTTACTAGCCTGTTGGACAGCTCTCCCATTTATGGCACAGCTCCCCAGATGTTGGTAAGGAGGACTCTGTAGGGTCAACACAGCTGAGTTTGGTGTTGTCTTTTGTAGGTGAACCATTCCGTTTTCTTCCTTCTCTTAGATTTTGTAGTGATTAGATACTACAGAGTGGCTTGTTAGGCCAGTTCAAAGGCCGTTTAGGAATCAACCAAATTTCTGAGTCTGAAGTCGTATGTGGTCTGCCTTGGTAAGGATGGTAGATTTCCTTTCCTAAAGGTCATCAGTGAATCCGGATGGGTTTTATGACAATTGATCATATTTCATGGTAACCATTAGATAGTTGTGGTGGGATTTGCACTCGTATCTAGATAATTAGCCTGTGCCTTGGAATTTCTAGCCCAGTGATACTGCCACACCACCTCTCCTCAACTCGGATACCAACTGAATGTCTTCACACTTCAGCTCCTGTGTGTTGCTGTTTCTAGATTCCTTTCTTGGACCCTTCATTTCTTTTTGTAAAATGCCAGAGCATCCCCATCTCATCGCTGCACCAAATTCACTAATTGAAGCACTTGTTTCACTTCATTAACCATTGTACGACTTAATTGAGTTAAAATCAAGCTGAAGTTCAGCTTCCTTCAAGATAATTGTTCAGATGTAGATTAGAGTTGGTTTTCAACTCCAGTGTATGTAATTATAATGTAACTGTCCTGTGGTTTGTGGAGTTTCAACTCTGCAAGCTAATTGTGCAGCAGTGTACTGTAAGCTAGGTTGTGAGGCATAAAAACCAGCTGTGCCAGATAAATGCTCTCTGGGTTTATAGAGTTTGAGACTTTTATAAAAACTGCAGTACCTAATGCCAAACATAGTGTTACATCAAGTGCTGCTGCAAACAGTATGTTATGTCCATGCAAGGGGACATGAGGATCTGGAAATTGATTCAACAACTGAATTTAGATCTTTGATCTTATTGAGATGTGATAAAAGATAAACCAGTTAGCACTTACTAGATTTTTTTTTTAAAAAGCTATTAATTTTAAATCCATGGGAATTTTCATTTCAGAGTAGTACAGCATATTTCCAGATTTAAACAATTACCGGAATTTTGATTTCTTGTTATAACTCTGCAGCACTGTTTACAATATTGGATCCATTGTAGTCCTTTAGCTTAGCTTGCTATTGTCAAAATATGTAACTGCGCGACTCCAGATTTTATTCTGCATTTGCTTATATAAATCTTAGCTTTTCCTTCAGATGGGCAGTCTTTGCTTGTCCCATCTTCCTTGCTCCTCTTCTCACATACTCCCTCCCCCTCTGCCCTCTTCTCCTACCCCTCTCCCCTTTCACTCTTGCCTGCTTGAGTTCCCTCGACTTCCCCTTCATCCATCCTCTCTGCTTCTGCTCTCCTCCTGTCAATGCAAGGGAAGTCCGTGCAGCCAAGAGGGGAAAGATTGCATAGAAATCATTGCCAGTTTTCTCCAGAGCTTCACCTAAGCTGCCCTACCGGGTCTGGAGTGAGCAGCACTGCTACTGAGCAAAACAGTCCATTACTAGTCATTTTTCTGAGCAAGATATCTGTTTCTGGAGGTATCTGCAGCACAGTACACTGATGGAGTCTAGGATTTGACTTGCATTCGATCACTTGCTTTGGGTGAGTGTCGTTTGTAAACAGTCTCAAATCAGTTTTTTATCAGAGGAACATTATGTGCATTGGTTCCCAGTGAACCAATGGAAGCATGAAAATATCTGGTTGGCAGTAAAGGTATAAGGAAAGTGTTCTCGTCCATATTGAGAGTTTGGACTTGCAAAATATATTTAATTAAGTGGACTTTAACAAAGTTGAAATGTGAGACATTAAAAGGACTTTGGTACAGTGGATAAGAAGTGATCTCTGGACACAAAAAAAGAGTAATTTTGAATGGTAGTGTTTCAGATGTGAGAAGACTGCATATTGCAATTCCCCAATCACCTGCAGGTTGTTGAAACATTTCCAGATCTTTAGATTTGCTAATAGAAGCATAGTGAGTACAAAAGTGACAAAAGTTATGCTGAATCCCTATAAACTGCTAGTTAGGTCTCAGTCGGAGGATGTTGTCTAACACTTTACATCACATGTTAAGAACAATGGCAAGGTTTGGAGAGAGAACAGACATGCTTTATAAGAATGTCACCAGGCTGTTTCAGGATAAAAGTTGAGACTTGTAAAAATCATGAAGGATTTTGATGGAGTAAATAGCAAGAACTGTTTCCACTGGCAGCTGGATTGGTAATTAGATTTAAAGTAATTAGCAACAAAGCCAGAGTTGAGATCTAAGTTTCTTTTTATTCTCCAATTGAGGTGTGTGTATATTATCATAGATTAGTCAGTGGTTTTGTGCTGCAATTTTAATGTACCTTGGGTCAAATGGACAGACTGCCTTGAGAGACGTTTTTTGAGGGACAGCTATTCTTCTTTACTCATTTTGGCGAGGATATAAATTTCATTATTCCTGTCAATTGTGTGAGATAGCATACAATTGTAATGAGTGTTTTGATTAATATGGTTAATGTCGTGTACACAGACTTCCAAAAGACATTTGATTAAGTGCCGCATAACTTTGCCAAACAGCAGAGTGGAGGGTGAGCTCTAAGTGCTGTTTAACTTCAGAAAATGCTTCTAACAGTGAGTTCTAGAGTGCCCAGCATTTTCTTCTGTGCTAACTTGGTGCATCCAGAGACCAAAAAGTGTAACCCTGCCTGAGGGTAGGAAAAACTTGGAGAACATGAGGCCGAGCTAGGAAGCAGTAGTTTCAATCTTTGGATTTTTTGTTTCTGTCTGCATGTCGTACAGGCTCCTTCATGCAGGCTGCTGACCACACTTCACAAGTACTGACAACTAAATCAGAAGTGTGGGAGGGAGAAAGGGGCTGATAACTGACTGCTTGGAGGGGATGGGGCTTAGGAAGAGAAGCTGCTCAGTGGGTAAATGGGGAGTTTGCATATTTCCCCTTGTGTCTGCGTGGCTTTCCTCCGGGTGCTCCAGTTTCCTCCTGCAGTCCAAATGAATGTGCAGGTTTAATGGATTGGCCATGTTAAATTGCTCATAGTGTCCAGGATGTGCAAGCTGGGTGTGTTGGCCATGGGAAATGAAGGGATAGGTAAAAGACTGAGTGTGGGGGGAATGCTGTTTGAAGAATCAGTGCGGATTCAATGGGCTGAATGGCCTCTTCTACACTGTAGGGATTCAATGAATGATTTGATCTACAAATAGATGAGTTTTAATAAATGTTCAATGCTACTGTGTTGCTTTTTTGCTGTTTTCTTTCCACTACAGCCTGGGGTCACGATATTAAAAGGCAGTCACATTAGAAAGTAGCTTGAGGGCAGTGTAGATAGTAAGAAAATGTGGCAATATTGAAAACCAGGGAATACAGATCTGGGGCGGTTTGCAAAAGAATCAAAGATGATAGGCTACAAACTTTTTTTGCACAAGTAATTAGGTTCTGAAATGCTCTCTCTCTGAAAGGATAGTGAGTGCAGATTCACTTGTCGTTTTCAGAAGGGGTTTGGATAAGTACCTGGAGGTTTACTTGCGACCTTGCAGGGAAAGGATGAGAAAATGGAACTAGCTGAAATGCTTTTGCAGAGTCAACATGGAGCCAAATGGCTGCCTCATTAGAAGAATTAGAATCCCTACAGTGTGGAAACAGGCCCTTCGGCCCAACAAGTTCACACCGACCCTTGGAGCATCCCCCCCACACACATCCCCCTATAACCCACACATCCCCCTATAACCCACACATCCCTGAACACTATGGGCAATTTAGCATGGCCAATCCACCTAGCCTGCACATCTTTGGACTGTGGGAGGAAACCGGAGCACCCGGAGGAAACTCACGCAGACACGGGGAGAATGTGCAAACTCCACACAGACAGTCACCTGAGGCTGGAATCGAACCCGGGACCCTGGCGCTGTGAGGCTGCAGTGCTAACCACTGAACCACCGTGCCGCCCCTCCTATGTTGTAATCATCCTATGTATGATGTAGGAACAACTGGAATAAAATTATATGATTGAAAAGTCTTAAACACAATGTGGTTGCTTGTAAAAATGCCTTTTTTAAAATGGTATTTTTCCGTCTGTCCAATGTTCAGTCTTGTTTCCCCTCTAATTGCAGCTGTTTTAGAACAGGGGTGGCAGGCAGATCCATCCACACGAATGGTTGTACCCAAAAAGGCAGGTAGGTGGTGCTGTTGCTCTATGTTAGAGAAAATGTTGCAGTGTTTAAAATAAACTCACCTTTCAGCAAATGGAAAGATTTCTTTCAACTTTGCATGTAAATCATCTTCCCCTAAAGCAAGCTTTGACAGAAATCGTCTGGTTTAGCTTAAAAAGCCTTTTAAGTTCCATCTGCATCTGATTGCATCTGCAAACAGCTTTTTTTTTGTTTGCCTTGCTTCCTGGAGTCACATTTCATCGGCTGGCTGTAAAGAAATCCAATGAGAAAGCCACTGTCTCCAGTTTGCAAAGTGACTGCAGTGCGACTTTTGAAAGTTGCCTTCTATCAAATGGTTTTAATTGTGTTGATGGATTTACTTTCTGCATCCGTGTGAGTGCAGTTCAACAGATGTTTTGCACATGTATTTAGATTGATGATTGCATAGGGATTTTTTTTTTCCCCTGGGATAAAAAGGACAACCAAGCATGGAAGTCAAAGGAACTTGATTTTTGTGATTGATTTGCCTTTTCCCATTTACCCTGAGCATCTGCTGCTCCATGAGGTTGGACCACTTAAGCTGAACACTTGGGGGAGAAAAGTGTCCCATTGCATTAATTTAAACCACACATTATAAAGTGTAGTATTTGCATCAATGTGTAAGGTGATTCATTTGCTTTTCTCTTTGTAATTTTTACAGAACCTCCCCCAGTACCACAGATTCCTAATGAACAACAGTTGGCCAGACTGACTGACTACGTGGCCTTCCTTGAGAACTGACAAGCTACCACTATCAAGTGTGTGTGTGTGAAAAAGAGAGAGAGAGAGACGAACTCAGGCTGTCAGTTTCTTGTTTCGCGAATGACAAAGACCAGTGGAATTTTGCTGTATACTAACCTTGACTAAAAGGAGACTCTTGAAGTTGCTTTTGAATGTTCTTGTAAATATCAATGTCACCGAATTAAAAAAAAAATCCTGTCTAAGGATATCTAGTATTTTCCACCAAGTACATTTATTTTAGTCTTGCTGACTGACCTTCAGAAAAGTCAACTGAATTCCACCCACATCATGGATCCTAGAACATCCTGCTTTGCTTTGAGTTTATCCAGTGATTTGGACTGTTTATTCATAAGCAAACATAAGTCTGCATATTTCAGCTGTGCACAGGATCTTTTGTTTAGCTTCCTTTTTTTGGGGGCAGTTTGAGGTTTTAGCAATGGAGAATAGGAATTAGTAAGGGTTGTCTTTTTCTTGGTTCTTCACATTGGATTCAGGGTAATCTGTTGCCCTGCACACAAATTAGTAGGCCTTAAGTTTGAAAAAAAAAATTGAAAGTTCTGATTTATACTTTTTATGAGGGTGTTAATGAGTATGCAGAAATTATTCATAAGAATGGTAGCAGAGATGTGAAACTTCATATATATGTATAGATAGATTAAAGAAATGGGGTCAGAGATAAAAGGTACTGTAGATGCTGGAGAATCTGAGATAACAAGGTGTGGGGCTGGATGAACACAGCAGGCCAAGCAGTATCATTGGAGCAGGAAAGTTTGACGTTTTGGGCCTAGACCCGAAGGCCCGAAACGTCAAGCTTTCCTGCTCCTATGATGCTGCTTGGCCTGCTGTGTTCATCCAGCCCCACACCTTGTTATCTTAAAGAAATGGGGATTGCTTTCCTTGGGCAAGAAAAGATTCAGAGGAGATTCTTCGACAGTATTCCGATTTGTGGACTTGAAACCTTTTTTTGATTTGAAGCAAGGAAGACGTAAGTAAAAACATTTTCATGCAGTGAGTGGTTAGGATCAGGAATGCACTTGCTGAGAATCTGCCAGAAGCAGGTTCAGTCAACGTATTCAAGAGGGGAATAGTGTTATCATCTTAACAGGAAGAATAAGCAAGGCAGCAGGGAGAATGCTGGGAATGGCATGAGATAATTGCTCTTATGGTGCTGAGTCAGTTTTGTGATTAGCAATGGGTTGTGTGCTTAAATGAAGCTTAAATCTTAAGAAAGAGAGGTTGTATTGGAATAATACTTCGAAATGTGTAAGAGATGAGATTTTAAAAAAAAGCAAGGTACTGCAGATGTTCAAAATCTGAAATAAAATACAGAATGCTGGAATCATACTGGTTAGGCAGCACCTTGTGGTGAGAGTAACAGAATTAATGTTTCAGTTTAATAAGCTCTCGTTGGATAAGATTAGAGGTGACAAGGTTGTATTCTCCATTGAGAGCACTGGATTGTGAACAAGGGGCCACAAATCTCAGTGAACATACAAAAATGAAATGGCCACTGCCGCAGCAATGAGTACTTAGTTCCCTGTTTAGAATGAGTTAGGACACCATTGATGTCGTTGGAGGTGTTTGGGAAGTGTAAACAAAATTTTATAGACATCCGAGATAACAAGGTGTCGAGCTGGATGAACACAGCAGGCCAAGCAGCATCAGAGGAGCAGGAAGGCTGACGTTTCGGGCCTAGACCCTTCTATTTCTGAAGAAACCATTTCTGAAGAAGGATCCAGACCCGAAACGTCAAGCTTTCCTGCTCCTATGATGCTGCTTGGCCTGCTATGTTCATCTAGCTCGACACCTTGTTATCTCAGATTCTCCAGCATCTGCAGTTCCTACTATCTCTTATATTGACATTCTGCAGTTTTCTGAAAGGAAAGTGAAGAGGAAAGGGTTAGCTATATTCCTTTTCCGGGTAGCCAGGAGAGGATTCTATTTCTCTAGTAGCTGTGCAATAATAAGGGCGACGGTAGAAGCCCAGATAATTTTTTTAAAAATTCAGTCATCTCCAACAAAAGTCAAACTTTCGATCCATTGATGTGAATTTCAAAGCCTGCGACAGGAATCACTTGACCCTGTTGACAATCTCTTGACTAGATTGAGCCAGAAAATATATATCTGAGGAAATGGGTGAAAGTTACCAGCCTGGCATTTCTGGGACACTGCAAGCCTTGATTTTAAAAGGAGCTTTGACTGGACAGGACAAGCTTCCAATATCACAGACTCTTTTTACTGCTAGAGCACGTGAAGCCACAAGTAGACAAATGAAGACAATCTACCCAAACGTCCAGCCTTCAGGTAAGTAAATATAAAAGGCAAGAGGATTAATATAGCAACACAACAATGGAAGAATGCATACTTGAACAGTGATATACAAGAAGGAAATGACTCATATGGATCAAACTAAGCTTGTGAAAATTCAAATCACTTGGAAAAGATGCACAGTGCAAAGAAAATAGTTGGTAAAAGAGTTACCATAGATGGAGCAATAGGATGAATGAGAAGGAACAGCAACCAAACAATCTATACCCTGGAAGAATGGGGTGAGTTTGAGGATGCAGTAGATGTGGGGACCAAGCAACTACATTCTATATCTTAATGAGGTATATTTTGTTTTGCTAATGAGAGAGTGTTGTTATAGTATATTCAAAAAGATTTAAGAGGCCATGTTATGAACATATATATCAAGAATGCCATATCACTCACTGTGCATTCGTCACTGTACTGAGCAACGTTATATCAGACCTCCACCCACATGGAGAGCTACGAGAAATGTACTCCATGAAACTCCAGCATTTGAGTCTGAATATTTCAAACTTTTGGGAACCACAAGACACAAGGTATTGTTTTGCCCTTCATGTATTTACAAAATATCTTTGGCAAGTAAAATCAATGAAAATCCAAAGTAAAATCTGTGCTGTATCCTTCTATGATTTGATAGTAAGAACCATTAAAACTTCCTGGGAGCATTGTTGTAGCTTTACTTTCAAATTGGGTGTGGTGTGGAGGGGTGGGAAAAAGTTTAATAATTTGCCCACATAAAGGTGAGGAATATCAGCGCTTGTGTCAAAATTTACACCCAAAATGGTGATGTACAAATCATTAGGAAAAGTTTTGTGACAGTCGATTATCATTCACTGAGGGTATTTGGCACATATTAAGGGTGGATTGCTTCGTATCAGAAATTAACACTGTCATTAACACCGACGTTAGATATAGTCTACATGGATTTTACCAAGACCTTTGACAAGGTTCCATGTGACAGACTAGTCAGCAAGTTTAAAAACTCATGGATCAAAGGAAAAATGGCACATTGCTTTCTGCCATTGACCTAATTTAGATTCAAAGAGTAAGATTAATTGTAAGAGTAATACAAGTACTTTTCTGACCAGTAGGCAGTGTTCAACGGGATTCTGCAGCCTGAGCACTGAATCCCTTCACTGTTCATGGTTTTTGTCAATAATTTAGACTGTAATGTAGGGGATGATCAGGAAGTTTGCAGATGCCCATGTGGTTAATTAAGTAGAAAGCTGTTCACTGTAGGGAGGTATTAGTGGGCAGGTCAGCTGAAAAGTGACAAGTGGAATTCAAACCAAAAGTGCACCAATGTTTTTAGGGAGGAAAAAGAAGGCATAGCTGACACAGTAAATAGGATACTGAGAAGTGTGGAGCAGCAGAACTTGTGCATGTTCACAGATCCTTAATGTTAGCAGGATAGGCAGGTAGACTGGCTCGGAAGGCATATTGAATGCTTATTGGCTAAAGTGCAGAATATAGGAGCCATGAAGATTAAGGTAGAACTATACAAAATACAATTAGACCGCAGATAGATTACAGCTGTGTACAGTTCTGGTCACAACATTCCAGAAGGGATGGGAGTCCTGGGAGACAATACAGCGGAGGTTCACAAGGTTGTTGCCAAGAATAGCAAACTTTGCCTTTTGAGAAAGCTTGGATAGGCTGGTTTCCCAGAGTAGAGGAGACTGAAAGGGAATGGAATTGAGTTGCACAAAATTGGGTTGGGGTAGGGCAGATAGGAAGGACCTAAAAGTCAGTCAATAACCTAAGGTTGTATATTGAATGTAATTGGCAGAAGAATTGGAGGGAAGTTGAGAAATGTTTTCACCCAGAGGGTGGTGTTGATCAAGGACTCAGTGCCTGAATGGATGGTAGAGACAGTAATTTTCATTGCATTTTTTAAGGAAAGGACTTAGATAGATATACACTTCAAGTATATATGTCCTACCAAGGGGTAGAAAGTGGGTGGTGAGGCAAAAGACCACCTGTGACATTGCTTTTGTATGTAAGGAGCTTACTTTGCCCATTGTAGCTCAGCCTGCTCATTTTATCTCATCAACCTATTCACAGATGTTACTACACACCTCTGAAGCAGGTGGGACCTGAACCCAGGCCTTCCAGTCCAGGGGTAGGGACAGTATCAATTCACACGAGCCCTCCTGCTCTTTTGTACAGCTATCCAATGAATCCCATTTGCCTGTTCTTAGAATGCTTTCTCCTTCCGAATGCTTATCAAATTCCCTTTTAAACGTTAATATTAAACCTGCTTTCAGGCAATGCAGTCCAGAAAATGATAACTGGCTGCGTTTTTTACAAAAAAAATTGCCCATGTTACTTATGTTTTACCTCCCTTCTTTCTTCTCTAATTATCAATTCTTTATCTATTGGTAATAGTTACTCCTTGACTTAATCAAAACTGTTCATGGTTTAGATCACCACTTCAGCTCTGATGTACCTTTGCACATGACTGAAGGTGGCAGGGCAACTTTAGAGCACATATAATAAAGCTTAGTTTCCTAGGCTTTGTGAATAAGGTACAAGAGGTTATGAAGCACATAAGCAAAGGACAGGAAGGATTCGTGAAAGTAATCCCAAAGATGGGAACCTTGCTTACAAAGAGAGATTGGAGATGTTGCTGTTTTTCTTGGAGCAGAGAAGATTGAGAGGACATTTGATCGGGGTATTCAAAATCGTGAAGGATCTGGACAGGGTAGTTAAGGAGAAACTGTTGTAGACAGTCAATGTGGCATTTTATAAATTCCTATCTTGGAAATAAAACCAGTGTGACTCCAACACAGATTCTAAACAAGGCCTCACACCTGAAATGCTTTGTCTGGCCTGAGGTGTCACCTCTGGTAGACTGACAAAGCCTTTAGTTAACTCAGAGCAGTGACTTGAAAGAAATTCTTGGATTTGCATATTAATTAATTGAAACCTGCATCTCCTTTCTAACTGATTAAAGATTTAACCACTGTCTTAGGTTTGTTCAATATATTTGCATCAGTTCTATGACCCTTTGATCTCTTGCTTATAAATTGTCTGGTGGCACCTCTCTCACTAACCTCTGAAGAAGGAGCGTGACTCTGAAAGCTTGTGTTTTCAAATAAACCTGTTGGACTATAATCTGGTGTTGTGATTTTTGACCCTGATCACTCCTGAAAAGTTTGAGAACAAGAGAACACAAATTTAAGACCATCAGTATAAGAAATGATGGCGACATGAGGAGAAAACTATCCAGCAAGTAATTAAGATCTGGAATGCACTGCCTGAGAGTGTGATGGGGGCAGGTTCAATTGAGGCATTCAAAAAGTAATTCACTAGTTATGTGAACAGGAAGAATGGGGAAGAAGGAGGGAATGGCAGGTAAATAGCTCATTCAGATTGCGAGTGCAAACGTGCTGAGCAAATTGCTGCCACCTGTGTTGTAAGAATTCTGTGAAGAACAAGTCCAGTTTATCCAGTTCTCCCAAACAACTTAAGTGCCTATTTTTCAGCAGCATTCTAATAAATCTCTTTTACACCCTGTCCAAGACCTTGACAATCTTCTTAAAGTGCAGTTCCCAGAAATTAATACAGTGGTCCAGCTGTATTAGTTTATAAAGATTCAGCATAGCTTGCTTTTCCTTTTCTTAAAAAAAAACATAAAGGATCTTGTGTTGTATTAAAATACCCATCTCAAAGTTGAAAGAACAAGTTTAAATTTTATGTATGTACATTCAAGTTACTGTTCCTGCCTCTCCTCAATCATTGAGCTTTTTGGGATTCAATATCATATATTAGAGGACTCATAATCTAGAGACCAAGACTAACAAATTAGAGACAGAAGTTTAAATCCAATTAATTAAATGAATTCTGGAATGAAAAGCTAGAATCAGTAGTAGGATCTATGGTAATACTGCATTGTTGTACGATACTGAGTACCCTTTGGTACTTTGTTACCCGGTCCGGGTCTATGCGTCGAAACCCAAAACAATGTAGTTAACTCTTGTTTTCTGGAATAGCCTAGAAAATCATTCCATGGTATTCAGAATCACTGATGTACCACCACATTCTCTAGGGCAATTTGAAATGTTCTAATTAGGAACACAAGTAGGCCACTTGGCCCCTTGATCCTTCTTGGCCGTACAGTAAGATCATGATCGCTTCACATTCCTGCTTATACTGACAAATTTCACTTCCCTGAACCCCTTTGTTTATTAATGGCCTAGTGGTATTATTGCTGGACTGTTAATCCAGAGACCCAGATAATGTACTGGGGACTAGGGTTCGAATCCTGCCATGGCAAATGGTGGAATTTGAATTCAATAAATATCTGGAATTAAGAATCTACTGATGACCACGAATCCATTGTTGATTGTTGGGAAAACCCATCTGGTTCACTAATGTCCTTTAGGGAAGGAAACTGCCATCCTTACCTGGTCTGGCCTACATGTGACTCCAGACCCACAGCAATGTGATTGACTCTTAATTGCCTTCTGGGCAATTAGGGATGGGCAGTAAATGTTGCCTGGTTAGTGATGCCCTCTTCCCATGAATGAATAAAGAAAAAAAAGAAACTATCTACCTCTGTCTTAAATATTTTTCAAGGACCCTGCTTCCATTGCCACTCTGCTGCTTCACCCACTCTTCACCTCCCCCATTCAATTTGACCATAGCTGATCTTATTGCAACCTCAACTCCACATTCCTGTCTACCCTAGATAACTCTTCACTCCTTTGGTTTTCCAGATTCCATCTGTCTAAGCCTTAAAAATATTCAAGGACTCTGTTTTCCAAAGAAACATACTCCCTAACATATTTTGGAAAAGTGTTCTTATGACTCAACTCAGAAAAGTAGTTATCATCACAATCTTAAATCAGCAACACTTATTTTTAAATGGTCACTCTTGGTCCTAGATGATCCCACAAAAAAAGGAAATATCCCTTCCACATGCATCTTAAGATCTTTCAGTTGTATATGTCATCGAGGGCTGAAGGGCCTGTTCTGCGCTATATTGTTCTATGTTCTATATTTCAAGCAAGTTGCCTATTGCTGTATTGCTGTGTTAAGCAGGTACAAGCTTACCATGTCCAACTTTCCCTGATAAGACAATCCACTTTCTATCTCCCTTTTTAAACAAATGAATTATATCAACTAATCCCCAGTCTAATGGGACTTTCTCTAAATCTGGGGAGTTTTGGAAAATTAAACCCAACGTATCAATTATCTGAGATGGACAATAATTTATGGCCTTGCCAAAAATGTCTATTCCCTGAATCTCTCCATTCTTTGTTGTTCCACCAGGATTCTCCTTATTAAACTTCCTTTGCAATGTGTCTCCCTGGTTTATCTCAATGCTCCTGAAATCTGTTGCTATCCATTTCATTGTGTATTTCTGAGTTTTGTATCATCTGACGAATATACCCAATCTTCAAAGAGCAATAATTCTACAATCTACCCCCAGAGATGCACCAGTGTATAATTCCCTCCATTCTGAAAGATAACCATTCAGCACTACTTTCTGCTTTGTATCGTCAGTGGATTTTATATCCACACCACTACAGCCCTTTTTATGGGTTTTATCAATTATAACAGTTTCAGTTTTTGGTATGTCATCAAATGCCTTTAGGAGGTCCAAATGCATGACACCAATTGCACAACTTTCATTAAGCTTTCTTACTGTTGCATCATAGAACTCAATCAATTTGGTCAAATGTAAATTGCCTTTAGCCAATCCATGCTGATGTTCAGTCTGTGCTCATTAATGTGCCAGCAAGATGTTATTCTCCATTTTTAATTGCCCTTGACAAAGTGGTCGAGAGCTGTTTACTTGATCTGCTGAAGCTTGTGTGCTGCACATACATCCACGTTGCTGTCATGAAGCGAATTCTAAGATATTGACCCAGAAACCATAAAGGAATTCTGATATCTTTCCAAATCAGGATAGCCTGTGATTGATCCGGGCTGGGCTAAGAGGATGGAGGTGGAATGGGTTTGAATTTTTGAAATTGCAGATGGTGGTGTTCCCTTGTACATGATACACCAGTTTTTTTGAGATGATAGAGAAGTGAAGCAGATGCTGCACACTGCTATAATTGTGCTAGTGGAAACTCCTGCAAAGATGTCCTGGAGTTGAGATGACTGACCACCAGCAACCACAACCATCTTTATATGTGCCAGGTACAACTCCAACTACTGGAGAGTTTTTCCCTGGAACCCATTAATTCCAGTTTTACCAGGGTTCTTTGATGCCAGACATGGTCAAATGTTGCCTTGATGTCAAGGACTGTCACTGTCATATTACTTGTGGGATTCAGCTCCTTTATTATGTTTGAACCAAGGATCTAATGAGATCAGGAGCTGAGTGGCCCTGGTGGGACCCAAACTGGGCATCACTAAGCAGGGTTAGTAAGAACTGCTGATGCTGGAGTCAGAGATAACACATTGTGGAGCTGGAGGAACACAGCAGGCCAGGCAGCATCAGAGAAGCAGGAAAGTTATTTATTTTTTATTTATCTAAATTAAATATCATCTGCCACTCCTTGACCCATTGACCCATCTGATCAAGGTCCAGTTGTACTCTGAGATAATCTTCTTCACTGTTGTTGAGCCCATACCCTTTTCCCTATTCAATGTCTCCAAATCATTTCTTGATATCAAGTGGAGTGAATTGAATTGACCAAAGACTGGTACCTGAGAGGCTGGGTACCACTGAAGGAGGTCGAGATAGATTATCCACCACCATTCACTGCAGGAGGTGGCAAGAGTAGAGAGCTTAGATCTGATCTGTTGGTGGTGAGATCATTTAGCTCAATCACTTGCTGCTTATGCTGTTTGGCACACAAGTATTCCTGTTTGGTAGGTTCACAAGTTGATACCTCATTTTTAGGTATGCCTAGCGCTGTTCCTGGCATGTCTTCCTGCATTTTCCATTGATCCAGCGTAGATGCCGTGGTTTGATGTTAATAGGGATATGCCGGGCCATGAGGTTGCAGATTGTGCTGGAGTACAATTCTGTTGTTGTTGATGGCCCACAATGCCTCATGAATGTCCAGTCTTGAGTTGCTAGATCTAGGTCTGTTCCATTTAACATGGTGATAGTGCTACACAACCCGATTGAACTTCTTTCAATGTGAAAATGGAATTTTGACTCCACAAGGACTACGCGGTGGGCACTCTTACTCACACTGTCATGGACAAGTGCATCTGCAGTCAGCGGATTGGCAAGAATGAGGTCAAGTATGCTTTTCCCTCTTGCTGGCTCCCTCACTGCCTGGCGCAGACCCAGTCTAGCAACCATGTCCTTGAGGACTCGACCAGCTCGATCAGTAGTACTGCTGCCGAGCCAGTCTTGTTGTTGGACATTGAAATCCCCCACCCAGAGTAAATTTTATGCCCTTGCCATCCTCAGAGCTTCCTCCAAGTGTTTTTTTTAACCTGGAGGAGTACTGATTCATCAGGCAAGGGAGGATGGTACGTGGTTGTCAGTGGCAGTTTCCTTGCCCATGTTAAACCCGAAGTCATGAGACTTTGTGGGATCTTGAATCAATGTTGAGGACTCCCAAGGTAACACCCTCCTGACGATAAACCTCTCTGCCGCCATCTCTGCTGGGTGTTCCCTGCTGGTGGGCCAGGCCATATCCAGGGATGGTGATGGTTGTGTCTGGAACATTGTCTGTAAGATATGATGCTCAAGGTGTGACAATGTCAGGCAGCTGCTACGCCAGTCTGTGAGACAGCTGTCCCAATTTTGGCACTAGCCCCCAAGTGTTAGTAAGGAGGATTTTGCAGTGTTGACAGGGCTGTTTTTGCCACTGTCTATTCCGGTGCCTGGATCGATGCCAGCTGGCCTTTGTTGAGACTTCGTAGGGATTGATACAAATAAATGGCTTGCTAGGACATATCAGAGGGCCATTAAGAATTAAACTTATTGCTGTGGGTCTCCAGAGCTTTATTTAGCACTTCGTCAGATTCATGATTATTATAAACAAGGACAAGGATAGACCTAACATCAAAGTTCTAAGCTCGGGGAAAGGCTGATTTTAATTGGATATGATTTGGGCTGAGCGGACTGGAGCAGATATGTTTTGTCAAATCTGTGTCAGAGCATTGGACACAAGAAAGAAATTACGGAGAGTATAGGGCTGAGATGTTCCAATAAAGATAAAGGGTGGGACTGACAAATCCAGTGAGCCCTGGAAATCAAGGTATATACAAGATAGGATACGAGAAAAAGGAAGGCTTAGTCCAAGGGCTCAAAACACAGAAGCCCTAGCAATGTATAGAATTTGCAAGGGAGAACCTATAACGGAAATTAGGAGAGGTAAAAAGGGCAGGAAAGATGAAATAAAGAAAAGCCCCAAGTTATTTTACAAATACGCCGGGGATGAAGGGATAACTGAGGAAAGAGTAGGACTTATAAAGGACCACAGTGATAATTTGAGTGTGGAGCCAGAAGACATAGGTAGGGTTCTTAATGAATGCTTTGCATCACTGTTCACTAGTAAGTGGGATGATGTGCATATGGAGATGGATTGTGATATAATTAAAGAAATTAGCACGGACAGAGAGGAGGTTTTGAGTCAGCTTGCAGGCTTAAATGTAGATTAATGTCCATGGGTGTTTAAAATATATCCCAGGCTGTCGAGTAAGGTGAGTGAGGAAATAGGGGTGCCGATAATAATTTCCAATTATTTTTTGGTCAAAGGAGAAGTGTCAGAAGACTGGAGGACAGCCGGTCAGGTACTGTTATGACCCTATATGAAAGCAGGAAGGGATAAACCAGGAAACAACAGGTCATTCAGTCTAAATTCAGCAGTGGACAAACTATCGGAAGCAGTTCTGAACGACAGAATTAATCTGCACTTGGAGAGTTAGGGATTAATCAAGAACAGTCAGGACGGTTTTGGTAAGGAAAGGTCGTGTCTTACCAACTTGACTGAATTTTTCCAAGAGGTGCATAGATATGGACAATGCATTTGATGTAGCCCGCTTGGTCTTCAGCAAGACTTTTGATAAGGTCCCACATGGGACGCTGTTAGCAAAGGTAAGCATCCATGGGATCTAAAAAAAATTAGCTAATTGCCACTTGCTCAATTCTGAATCTAAAAGGTAATGGCTGAGGGGTGTTTTGTGACTGGAAGCCTGTCTCCAAAGGGTTCTACAGGGATCAGTGTTGGGTCCTTGCTGTTTGAGATATATATAAATGATTTAGACTTGAATGTAGGAGGGCTGATCAATAAATTTGCAGATGATATGAAAATTGCTGGACTGATAAATAGTGAGGAGGGTGGCCATAGATTATAGAAGGATGTAGACAGGTGAGCTGATCAGTGACAAATGACATCCAATTCCAATGAGTTTGAGGCGATGCACTTGGACAGGACAGACAAGGCAAAGGACTACATGATGAGTTATAGAACCCTCGGAAGCACTGAAAATCGGAGACACCTTGTTGTGCATGTACACCTGTCACTTAAGGGAATAGAATAGGTAGATAGTGTTTAAGAAGGCACGCGAATCCTTGCATTTATTAGCCATAGTATAAAAAGTAGGGAGGCTATACTGGAACTGTAAAAGATGTTGCTAAAGCCATGTTGAGTGCATTGTGTACAATTCTGCAATCCATATTATAGGGAGGATGTGATTGCACTGGAGAGGGTGCAAAAGAAATTTACCAGGTTGTTGGCTGGTCTGGAGGACTTTAGTTATGAAGGGAGATTGGACAGATCGGGGTTGGTTTCCTTATACCAGAGGAGGTTCATGGGGGCATGACTGAGACGTATAAAATTATGAGGGGTATAGAAAAGAAGGAATTTTCCCCTTGGTGAAAGGACCAGTGAACCTGGGTATAGACTTAAGGTGAAGCTAGGAGGTTTAGAAGGGATGAAAGGAAAAAAAAAATCATTCAGAAGATGGAACTCACTGGCTATAAAGCTGTTGAGGTAGAAGCCATCATAACATTTAACAGGTAGTTAAATGTGCACTTGCAATGCCAAGGCATACAAAATAAGTGCTGAAAAATGGGACTAGCATAGTTAAGTTGTGGTTTTGACTGGCACAGACTCAATGGGTTGAAGGGCATTTTTTTTGTCCTGTAGACCTCTCTAACACTATGACTCATTGGATGCTGGAAATCTGAATAAAAACACAATACCTTGCTTTTGTTATTATATCACAAGTTCCTTGTTTTTGACTCAATGCCATTTTTATAAAGCCCAGGATCTGTCTTTTTTTATTAACCACTTTCTCAACCTGCAGTGCTACCTGTAATACTTTATGCACATATATCCTCTCTGCTACTCAACCCGCTTTAAAAATGGGCCCTTTATTTTCTATTGCCTCCCCATACCATCCTACCGAAATGAAATGCCTCAAATTTCTATTCATTAAGATTCATCTGCCTCTTGTCCAACTATTCCAGCAGAGATAATAGGTATTGCACATCCGAGATAACAAGGTGTGGAGCTGGATGAACACAGCAAGCCAAATAGCATCATAGGAGCAGGAAAGCTTTCCTGCTCCTATGATGCTGCTTGGCCTCCTGTGTTCATCCAGCTCCACACCTTGTTATCAACTATTCCAGCAACCTGTTTGTGTCCAATTGAGGTATATTATGAGTTCACTATTCTTTAGAGCTTTGAAAATTGTGCCTTGAATGCTGAAGTTGGCTACAGGATGTCTCTCTTCAACTTGAGTCTGTCTCGCTCCCAGATCCGGCTGCGATAGCTCACAAAATCAAGCAACCTCTTGTCTCTGCTGCGCACACAGTACTGCGCTTTTTGTCTGTGATGTTTATCATCTTATAGAGTAGCCTCTAACTTGATCTCAAAATGACTTCTTCTGTTCTCTTTCGCCTTCTATATTAATCTTCCATCCAGATAGAAAGGTTTATTAACTAGTTTTAATCTCAGCTCCCTGTCATTTGAAAAATAACTGGGCCATTTGCAATATGACTGTTTACAATCTCGTGCCTTCAACACTTTCTGGGTCTTTGGGAGACTGAGTCTGTTTTATTGCAAACCCAGAGACTCCTGCCATTGCCTCCAAGCATAAATACCTTCTCAGTAAAATAATCTAATGTTTCCTTTGATCTTTAACAATCAAACCACCCAGGCTTACTGTCAGGCCGACTTCAGAACAAGCCATGTGACTCCCTCCATTTGTCCTAAACTTAACACTTCAGTCACAAAATGTAATGTTACAAACTTCGAAACTTTAACCATCGCCACTAAATATTTTCCTCCAGGCTCAAAAACAACCAACCACCACTATTGACTGCTGCCTGACTCTCGGACAATTTTGCATCAAAGCTGCTCCTGCCTCTACTACCCCGGGCTCTAACTTTGCTGACAAGCTTGTTATGTCGCACTTTATTAAGAACCTATTGGAAGTCCACCTACAACATGCCAGTGAAAGACCTGATGCTGGGAATGGGGGATTTGAGCTATTAAAATGGCGTGGCTAGGCTGGGTTTTTTTTTCGCTGGATCACAGGAGGTTGAGGGCTGACCTTATAGAGGTTTATTAAATCATGAGAAGCATAGATGAGGTGAATAGCAAAGGTCTCTTCTCTGAGGTGGGGGAGTTCAAAACAAGGGGAGAGTATTTTTAAGGTGGGAGGAGAAAGATTTAAAAAGGACATGAGGGCCAACTCTTTCGTAGAGAGTGGTTTGTATGTGGAATGAACTTGCTGAAGAAATTTCTCATTATCTGAGTCCTAATGAATCGATCCTTAATCCCAAGGCTGTGTTCCCATGTTCTAGATAACCCCCTCCCTGAATGCTGGAGGTTATGATGGAGCACATGTAAGAAAACAGACAGTCACATAGAATCATTGGAAAGACTGTTGCAGCTTGCATAGAATGCAAAAAACGATGCTGAAATATTGAAATGCACCCAGTAGGGAAGGACTCTTGTTTCCCCAAAGTTTACCCACCACTTACAAGATACAAGTCAGGAGTGTGATGGAGTACCTTCCACTTGTCTGGATGGCTGCAGCTCTAACTACACTCAAGAGGTTCAACACCATCATGTTGAAGCAGCCTGTTTGATTGGAATCCTAGCCAACACCTTCAATCCCTTCCTCACTGACTCACAGGGACCACAGCACGTTCTGTCTACAATGGGGCTCCCCAAAGTAAGATTGGGAATTGTGAGTGAGCTTTCTACGTGAGACTTTGGGATCATGAGAGCAGAGGCAGCGATGGAACTATCACAGAGTCATTACAACAGCATCTTGCACTAACGGACACACTTCCATATACACAGAAACCTCCTTCTCCCTTGCTCCCTGGGTTCTCCCTCGCCCTCTCACAGTTATCTCTTCACGGTCAAGACACATTTCATTCCTCTCAGGGGGTTCATAGTGGGGAAAACCTGGAAAGTGTCAATTCACAAGATATACTGGAGTGACTCATCAAAGCTCCTTTGACAGCACCTTGTAAACCCACAACCACTACCATCTAGAAGGACAAGGACATGAGAATAGTAACACCTGCAACTTCACCATCAAGTCACATGCCATCCTGACTCAGAAATGTATTGCCATCCCTTCACTGTCACTGGGTCAAAACCTTAGAACTTCCTTAATCGTGACATTGCGGGTGCCCTTCACCCCAAGGACTGCCCGAGGTTCAAGAAGGCAGCTCATCACTTCCTTCTTCAGGAAAATCAAGGTTTATAAATGGTGGCCCAGCCAAGAACACAGAGAACATATTTTCATTTGACTAGGTGTAGTGATTTGAACCATGGGCAGGTGGATCTCACTGACTGGGGTTTTAAACGAGGGTCAGTCAGGGAGCCTTGGCTGATAGATATAAACAGGAAATTCAGAAGATCTCCTCAGTCTAGGGCCTGGCTTTGAGCTGGCTTGTCAGAACCCATGTACCAGGCTCAGGTAAATAAAGGTCACAGGGTACTCGCCTCTGTGCAGTTATTTCACCAGGGAAAGGCTAAAATCTGTTCAGAAAAATCCACAGGGTCCACAAGCTCTTGGTTTATTGCATGTCTATAGAAGTTGGGTGAATCCAAGATTGATCACATTCATGTGCGATATTCTCAGTGATTGAATAACCTAGCAATAATCAGATGTCAAAAATGATGAATGGCCTCTTGGATCATTCATCATGGCCTGGTAGCTTGAGTGTAATGGTATTTGTAGGAAAAATCTGTTTCCTTTAAAAGTGAGGGAGGGGGAAATTGGGTGCATAAAATAAGTGGCACACTGCCTGCGTGCACATATGCTATATCAACAGTGTATCAAGGTTTGTATTCATTACCGTCAGTGGCTAGCACTGCTACCTCACAGTGCCAGGGACCCAGGTTTGATTCCACCCTCGGGCAACTGTCTGTGTGGAGTTTGCACATTCCCTTCGTGTCTGCGTGGGTTTCCTCCAGGTGCTCCGGTTTCCTTGCACAGTCCAAATCCGCAGGATAGGTGAATTGGCCATGCTAAATTGCCCACAGTGTCCAGGGATGCATAGGCTAGGTGGATTAGCCATGAGAAACGCAGGGTTACAGGGATAATGTGGGTCTGGGTGGGATGCTCTTTGGCGGGTCGGTGTGGACTCAATGGGCTGAGTGGTCTTCCTGTACACTGTAGGGATTCTATGATTCTCGTCTGCCAAGACTGTCAACAAGGAAGAACATGACATGGTTTCCCAATGGCACTTGTCTAGCAATTTAGATTTTGTAAGTTTAAATCCCATCATGGCAAATTGTACAATTAAATATTAATGGTTAGTCATGGACTGAACAATTACTGCAGAAGTTAGTGGATTATTGTAAAAGCCCATATAACTCACTAATGTCCTTCATGTGATGCCTGTCCAATATTAGTGCCTAGGAATACATACTAAACATAGCCACATTCTTGGAATGGGATTTTAAAAAAAGAACTTCCTGACAGCAGGTTAAGGTATCAATGCGTACTGGGAAGCTGGATGCCCACGTGTACACTTGTTTTCAGAAGGAAAGATAGAACCAAAAGAAAACAAAACACATTAATTCAACAGGTGCTTTGTGCTCATTTCTTGTGCTGATTTTATCCATAAAAATGAGCATGAAACATCTGCTGAATTATTACATTTATTTTCCATAGGAATGGTTAAAATGAAAATGCTATTATCGCAAAACCAGCACAATTCAGGACACTGGGTGAAATTTTCTAAAACTGAACCGTATTGTTGAAAAATGGCAAGCACCCTAGTAATTATGAATTGGCCTTCATACATGATATTTTTGCACTTTAGGAGTGCTGTACATAGCCACACAGAAATATTTAAATTCAAGCGTTGTTGTGCAGCAATACTATGAGAAATATAATTGAGGCTTGAACCACTTGGGAGAACACTTGCCTTTGAGAACTTTTCCTCTTCAATGTATGTCTGGTGAAGTGAAACATAGCTGGCTTTCTCATAGCCACGCTGTAATCTATTGATGTGGTACCTGGATTCGATCCAACTATTTTTCTGGACACTACTTCCCAGGTTAGTTCTCCTCACTAACCAGCCTAAGGATTTCTAAAGTGTGCAAACAGTATTACTGGAAATAGCTTTTTGTAAATCAAAACTTTAATAGCATCCACATTTCCCCCTCAGGTGAACTTGGATTGGCTGAGTGAAGACAATGGAAAAGCATATATTGGGTAAGAACTTGATGCTAATTCTCTCAAACAGTCCAAATGCAATTATCTTGGCTGTAAACATTGGGGTTGAGAAACTTGTTGGCCAGACTCAATGAGAAGAGAATCTGTATATAGAAATAGGAGTCGACCATTCCCACCATCCCCACTGTGGTTAGCACCGTAGCCTCACAGCGCCAGGGACCCAGGTTCGATTCCAGCCTCGGGCGACTGTCTGAGTGGAGTTTGCACATTCTCCCCGTGTCTGCGTGGGTTTCCTCCGGGTGCTCCAGTTTCCTCCCACAGTCCAAGGATATGCAGGCTGGGCGGATTGGCTACACTAAATTGCCTGTAATGTTCAGGGGTGTGTGGGTTATAACAGGATGGGTCTGGGTGGGATGCTGCAAGTGTCAGTGTGGACTTGTTGGGCCAAAGGGCCTGTTTCCACACTGTAGGGATTCTATGATCTATGATCTATGATCTACGTGGGACCTGTTTCATTATTCAGTTGCATGATGCCTAAGCTGTACCTCAAATTTGCTTCCCCATCTTTATTTCATATCTCTTGACACCTTTACTTAATGATTTTTTTTAGTTGAATTTTGCAAGCATTAATTAATTCAATGTGCAGAGTTTTTTGGGGGAAGAGGATTCCAGAATTATTTTGCACTTGGCATGAACAACTATTGCCATTTAATTTCTGAATGTCATAATTAATTTTTCAGAGTCTCCGCTGAATTTGCCTCCATGATGCTTTCAAGCAGTGCATTCCAGTTCACAGCTCATGTGGCAAAAATATTTCCATACGTTGTCTTCAGTTCTGTCATCAAACAACTCAAATCTGTGTCTTCTGCTTTCCAACTCATACGCAACTAAAAAGAATTTCTTTTGTTTACCATCACCAAAACCATGCATGATTTTTAAATACACCTCTGTCAAATCTCCTCTTAAGCTTCTCTCTGAGATAAGGAAAACAACTCCAATTTCCCCAAACTCTCCACAAAACTGAAGTTTCCATCCTTGGTATCAATTCATTGAAACTCTTCTGTACCCTTCCTGAGGTCTTGACACGTTCTAAAGTGACTGTGCATGTGTCAGATTAGAATGAAGTAGCATCGGGATTCCCAGAGAAAAACAAGGTTGGGGCTCCTCTCGGTTCTCCACCCAATGGGTAAGACCCGTTTCTCCCCCATTAAATCCTGGCCAACATGTAGAATGATGATGTCAATGGTGATGTAAAAGGAAGGTAAACTGGCCATCAAACATGCAGGCAACATCTTCAGTTTTTACACATGAGAAGTGTTATGGAGCATAAAGGTTTTGGGTCCATTTAAAGGACCATTTAAGTTGCAGGTAAGACATTTATGATTCACTGGCTCTTGGGCAGAGTTGCACTGTGGCAATTTGCTGGAAGTCACTTGGAGGTTTTCGCTGACCACAGAAAGGCCGAGAGAATTACATATCCTTGCATGGGACAGTCGTTTTAGTATCATGTGCTCTGCAGGAACGTCTGCAAGGAGGAAGGAGAATAAAAGCTCTCTTAACAGGGTGTATACCTTGGGCAGAATATTAAACAAAACATCATTGGAGCATTTAACAGAGGCTATCTAATTGAAACATTTAAATTGGCAAAGGTGGTCTGAAAGACAACTTTTTAAAATCATTTTTGCGATCGTTTCCTGGAGAAAAATATCATGGAATTAATTAGGGATGAGGCTATTTTAGATCTAGCTTTGTATAATGAGACAGATTTAATTAGTAATCTTATAGTGAAAGATATGATTAGAAATAGTGATCATAATAAAAATAAATTCCAGATTAATTCTGAAGTGCCATATTTGAGTTCCAAACAAAAGACTTAAACAAAGGCATAAATAAGAGGGGAGCGCTGCCGAGGATTGATGATGCAAACAACCGGTTGGAAATATTTGAAATAACACTTAAAATGTTCAACACAAATGTGTTCAATTGAAATATGAAAAGTCAGCAAGAAAAATCCGTGTGTGGCTTACTGAGGATGTTGAGGATAATATTAAATTAAAAGCAGAGGCCTATAATGTTTGAAGGACTAGCAGTAAGCCTGAGGACTGGTAGTGTATGAGAAACGAATGCTGAAGAAGACTTTATAGTCACTTGCTTCAGGCCCGAACTTTAGATAACTGTTATTTGCCAATGGGAATTCCAAATGGAGTCCATCTTGCATGGGACAAGGCTCCAGCCCAGGAAAGTAATTTGAGGTTGTAGTGGTTCCTTTCAGACAGCCGCAATATGCTGAGTTAAATACAAATTTAAGAAGAAAGAAACCGCAAACCAAAATCACTTAGATTATTTGACTATTACCTCATTGCTTTTTGTGGGATATGACTTTGTGAAAATTGGTACTGCGTTTCCTATATGATAATACTTCAAAAGCATTTCATTGGTTCCAAATACTTTGGAACGTCTTATCCTTAGGCACTGTGGAAGAAAGACATTTAACTATGGGCACTAACATTTATGTACAAAATACAAAGCATTTGTCAGTTTCATGTGATCAGATATCATGCAATCAAATTACCCAATTCACCTGTCTGAGCTAAATGTTTCATGAGATTGAATATTCTGGCAATTTACAGCTAGTTTTTCTGAACCTGAAAGTAAAATACGGGCTGTAGCATTTTGGATGTTTGTTTATCAGTTCTACATGCCGACAAGAACATCTCAACTACTGCTTTCTGTTAAATAACTTGGAACCAATTAAAACACACGAACATTAATTGTTTTGTATGTCTTTTTCAATGAACCTGTTTGGAGGTGTTCTGTGAGAGATAAAAGGTACTGCAGATGCTGGAGAATCCGAGATAACAAG
>JAHRHZ010000144.1:17764435-17813711 GCA_024137785.1 Ginglymostoma cirratum
GACCTGCTGTGTTCATCCAGCCCCATTCTTGTAATCATGGAGGTGTTCTGTCTCAGCCTTGTGGCTGTCGCAACCATGACATGCATTTTAAACCTGGACCTTCTGGGTCAGAGTTAGGATCATTACTGCAACACCACGAGAGTACTGTTGACTAACCTATTTAGTCTCACCATTTTTAAACAATTATCATAACGAAGTTTTACCTCTGCTTGCAAAACAGCATACAATACACATTTTGAATGTCAGCTTAACCTTTCCCTCCATATTCGTTGACTAATGTGCTGCATATTTCCAAAGTTTTCTATTTTCATTTCAGATTATATTGTAATTTAAATTCTTTTAGTTGTGCTCTTCTCTAATGCCTGAAATGGCTTCTTACCTTAGTGAATGATTTTAAAATTTTTATTTTGAAGTCGATATGTGAAAGCCTCCCTCCTATGGAAGCTAAGTACATTTTGCGTATGGCTTTCAGACTATAAAGCAAGCAATAATTTGCACAGATTTTGAAATGTTGGCTTCTCTTTTGTTTCTGGTCTGTTTGACTTTCTGTTGTAAATTTCTCCCCTTGTAAATCTTGTCTTTACACTTTGCCCAAGTTCAGTTGTTAACTAGATATGTGGTGACACGTTTGAAGGATTGTTTCGGACTTGGAGTTGTGCACTAATGATTATTCAATTGTGTTCCAAAGAGCTATGCATTTTGTGAGGAGCCTTCTCTGCCTCTGCAAGAAAATGAGCATTCCTTTCTAGAAGACTGGACAACAATTTGTAGATGTTTCCCACAGGCATCTCTGTGTAGATGTTTCAGACCAAGAAGATTGGGTGGCATTTTGTGAGGAATCTTTAAGCTTTTCCAAGAATTTTATCAGGTTAATAATCATTTTCTAGCAGTGTTCAAAAAGGATGACCCTCTTTCTTTTCAGAGATTCCTAACCAGAAAACACACCTAATGGGTTAGTCAGATAAGAAGGGACTAGTTCAAAATCTAAACTCTGAAATAAACAACATTAAAATATATATAAATCATATACCTCTGTCTGACACATTATCTAACACCACCCCTGTATCTGAGGAAGATCAGAATGTTATGGCTTGTGCCTCTCATATTTGACCTTTACTTCCCTCACCATCTTGAATGTCAGAGGTCACATGGCACCCAGTTGTAGTCCAAGACTTCACCTGACAAGGGAGCAACGCTCCGAAAACTTGTGATTTCAAATAAACCTGTTGGATTATAACCGGGTGTCAAGTGACTTCTGAGTTTGTCCATCCCAGTCCAACACCAGCACCTCCCCATCATCCTTGAATGTGTCTGACCTATTTCTGTGACTCATGCAATTTATGTACAGTGAATCTTTCCCGTATCTATTATAATGCCATGATTCATCTGAGCCATCTGGGATACCTTGGCTTGGTTCATTGCCACCAAGCTTTCTTATTGGTACTAATCTAACTTACTGAAAACATATGGGGAAGAATGCCCACACAAAGTCTTCATCAGAAGCTAGGTTCAGTCTTGATAACAGTAAAATAAGTTTAAAATATGTTCCATTTGAGATAAACGTCTGTGTCTTGTTAGACATCTGTCTCAAATTAGGAGTGAGTGCTTGTTACTGCTGGCTACATAGATTTACCACTAAAATGACCAACATTTAACACCTCCCAGGAACAGTCCTTTATATCCTGATGGGAAGAACTTATTTAATGATGTAAGTTGACTCCATTGGGTGCTAGCTGCTTTGTACAATAGTAACTCCATTATCGACTTGTTTCATGTGACATACCCAATAAGCTCTTGCATGGACCAATTTGCTCACTTAAATGAGGCATTAGAGTCTTTTTCGTGGTTCTAAGAAATGTATGGAGAATGATATGCATGGTGAGCTGTCATGAATTGCATCTTTCCTAACATCATGTTACAACTTAACCAAACAATGTAGCTTGTCTCCTGGTCTTGCTAAGAGGAATATCAGAAGACCACTGAGTATTTTGTGTTGTGCTGACTTATGGGCCTTTGTTATCACACACCTCTGGAGACTGTACTGTAATCAAACCTCAGAACTAGTATTAAATCAAGGTCAGAATAAAGTTCAGACGAAGAGCCATTGCTGGCCAAGAGCAAGTTTTGAGGCCACTTTTGATAAGTCCTAAAGTCAGTGTTTTGCTAAAATAAGTCAGATTAATGTCTAAATTTGAGCCAAGAGTCAAGGCTGCATCCAATTTAACATTTGAAGATTATAATGTTATGAATCAGTTCTCCCAATGACTTTACTACAATTGAAACTTATGAATTAATTTGTGAAACTAAGAAGCCCAGTAAATATTATTCTAGTGTAGATGTAAACCAAATTTTGAGTAGGCCCATTAACTTACAAGACTAATAACCAAAGCCAGCCACAGTATTAGCTCCAGCATTGTATTCAAAAAACAGGTGACCCATAAGGAAATGATTTCAAAGCGTACCAGGAGATTTTAATTGAAAAGTAGCTATGTAATGTACACCATTCAAATGTGGTAAGACCATAAATTAAAAAAAAATGTGCTGGAAATTTTCAGCAGGTCTGGCAACAACTGTGGAAAGTTGATGTTTCAAGTTGAATATGACTGTTTGGAACCCATTCAGTTCCGAAGAAGAATTGTATTCAACTTGAAACAGCAACTGTGTTTCTCTCTCCGTAGATGCTGTCATATTTGTTGTGTTTTTCCAGCACTTTATTTCAGATTACCAATGTTCACAATACTTTGCTTTTATTTTTGAGGCAAGACTAAGAAATGTCCACTCCCGTTTTCTGGGAGAGGGGAAGAGAAGATCCTGTGAGAATTTTCCCCTGATTCCTGTTCAAGAACACATGCTGGAAATATTAGTGTCTTGACACTGGATGATGCGAGAATTAAGCTTAGCTTTGATGTGTTTCATAGTTAGATGGCCAGCCAACACTAACTATTCAGTGGAACTGGTTTCTTCAGTGAGGTACTATTGGAACCACACCCCAGCATGAGTCAGGGCTTTCAGAAGTAGAAGCTGAAATATGGAAGGGAGTTTATGGGAGTGGAGATGGGAAGTGAGAGACTCCATAGGTTGAGAAAGACGATGCGCTATGCAGTGAACTTTGGAGCTGAGCCCAATGGTGAACTCCAGACATGGTTCTCTCTACTTACACAGGAAGTGGAACTGAGGGAGTGGAACTGCCCTGTTGTGAGGTGTACTGCAAATGAAATAGCTCTTCTGTTTCATATTGTGGAGGTTAAACTACAGCCATGAGTTGGGTTTTTGTGAAAATAAACTACAGGGCGTGTCACCAACCTATTAATAGAGCAGCTTATATTGATGAACAACTAACATTTATATAAGGCATTTAATGCAGTAAAACATTCCAAGACATTTGACAAGAGCAATATCAAGAAAAGCAAATTCAGTATGATTCAGTGAAAATAAATTGCATCTTATAAACTCACCATCTGATTCATATAAAGTGTCTAGATTATAGTATTTTTTTAAACTGGGGATGAAATCTAAAACTGCAGGAAGATCAATGTGATCACAGTCAAACAAATTTTGAGACCAAATTTACCAACGCTAAACTGTTTCACATTCAAGTTCTCTGATTTGAGGTCATTGAGCTCTTACAATACAGAAAGATTCAGCTAAACTACATCCAGGCCAGTACTGTCATGAGCAGTCCTATTTGCCCTCTTTATCCCTGTAGACATGCAAGTTCATTTCCCTGAAGTGCCCCTTCAATTTCCAGAAATACCTCATTTTCTTACAAAAGTTGCAGTGGTGTGATAAAGCTGAACATTGCTTCTGTTCATGTGTTTTTTTGTTTACTCCTATTTGGAACAATAACTTCTGGCATCAAAAGATTTCAAGATGTTTTGTGTTGGTCCATCATGTTATGCTTTAGTGTTTTTGTATCCTTTGAAAGTTGGTGTGATGAATTTCAAGGGCTACGTAGCTTCATAGACAGCCTTTAAAATTTCAGCTCCACCAATATCTGGTTTCCTGTTTCCAATGTGTATTCCTCATTTATTGTAACATATCTGAAGGAGATAGGTTAGCATTCCTGATAACAATTTTGTCTCAAGTTAGATTTGGTTGAAAATCACGATAATCTCAAAATGCTGACAATGTGTAAAGATCAATAATGTTGTCAACAGCTTCCTGGGGAAAATGTATTTTTCTTTCCACTAGATGATTAGTATTGATTTAAGGTAATTGTCAAATGTTCTTACAATGTATTCAAACATTTTTGTCTCCTCTGGGACTGAGTGCATGCAATTATAGAGTTTTTACAGCAAAGAAAGAGACTCTTTGGCCCATCGTATCTGTACCATACATCAAACATCCATCTATTCCAATTCCATTTTCCAGTGCTGGAGAGTGCTAAGGTATTTCAAGTGTTCATCTAAACAGTTCTTAACTGTCATGATGGTTCCTACCTCTATTACCGTTTCAGGCAGTGAGTTCTAGATACCCACAACTCTGAGTGAAAACATGCTTCCTCAAATCCCCTCAAAATCTCCCAATCCTCACCTTTAAACTGTGCCGCTTCAGTTAATGACCCCTTTACAGGGAGGAGAAGTTTCTTCCTGTCTACCCTGTCAATGCTCCTCAGGTCTTTGTATGTCTCAATCAGGTGCCCTCAGCATTGTCTGCATTGAAGAAAATGACTCCAGACTTTCAAGTCTTTTATCATAGCTGGATCAAACCAGCCCAAGCAACTTCATACTGAATCTCCTCTGCACCCTCTCGAGTGCAATTATTTTTCTTCCTATAGTGAGATGACCAGAACTGCCCATGATACTCCAGCTGTGACCTAACTAACATTATATGCAGTTCCATCATAATATCCTTGCTCTTTTATTCAATGCCTTGACTTATAAAGGCAAATAACGCCTTATCTACCTATCACACTGCTTTCAAGAACATGCATGCCAAGGTATCTCTGATCCTCTGTTCTTCCTAGGATCCTAGCATTCAACAATTACTCCCTTGCCTTGGTCGTCCTTCCAAAATGCATCACCTCTCACTTTTCAGGATTAAGTTCCATTTGCTGCTGTTCAGCCCACCTGACCAGCCGTATACATTGCCCTGTCCATATAGATTAAGCTTTTCCCCCTTTCCTTTCACAAAAGTGCAATGTACCACATCACCAATTTTCCCGTCACCTGAGAACTTACTGATCTTACCTCCTACATTCATGTTGGGGTCATCAATGTACGCAACAAATGGCAAAGGTCCCAGGCTGAACCCTGTGGTATTGCACTCGACACAGGCTTCCAGTCACAAAAGCACTCTTCAACCATCACCGTCTGCCTCCTACCACAAAGGCAATTTTGGATCCAATTTGCTAAATTAGTGGGCAACCATCAATTGTTAACTAGAAAAGATAAAGATAATATCAAACTAAAACTAAAAGAAAATGCATATAATTGTGCAAAGAAAACTGACAAGTCAGAAGATGGGACAGAATAGAGAAACTGCAAAGAATGTCCAAAAATTAATAAAGAGGGAAAAAACTTGAAGTATGAGAGAAAGCTAACCAGAAACCTAAAAACAGTTTGAAAGAGCTTCTATGAATATTTAATGAAGAAAAGTGTTATCAAAGTGAATATTTGTCCGACAGAAAGTCAAACTGGAGAGAGAATAATGGAAAATAAGGAAATGGCAGATAAATTAAACAGGTATTATGCATCAGTCTTCACAAAAGAGGATAGAAATAATATTCTAGGAGCAGCTGTAAAGACCTATCTTTTTATTTTTGTGTTTTTTAGGATTGTGGTCTGAAAAGAGAGAGAACTGTTTTACAAGAGTGGCTGCATGTTTGGAAAGTTAGGAATTTAGTCACATTTTGGGAGCCCTGTTTAAGTAGCTGTAGATTCAAGCAATGCACATGTGAACTGGAGCTGAGGGGTTGATTATAGTGAAGCTGATTTGTTTGTGGACTAGAGGCCAATTATCAGTGACTAAGGTTCTCTGCCTGCCAAAACAAGGTGATTGCTTGTCAGTTAGCTCAACAGCCGCGGTTGCAAGCAAGACAGAGAGAAGCTGGGTCCAATCAGAAGAGAAACCAGCTGATCTGCAGCAGCCAGATCTCTCTCTCAGTTCTCTGTAGTAAGCCACTTCAAACCCAAACATACCAACTTATCTTTTCTTCAGCAGTGTTAACCACTGAGCCACTGTGCTGCCCTTTTAAAAGGGTGCTTGATTTTCAGTGTGCTACGCCAGTGACACAGCAATACATCACAGAATGGAAAAGAGAGATTAATACATGAAAAACACAAACACCAGAGAAGTGGTACTGAGTAAATTATTGGAACTATGGACTATCAAATGCCTGGATCTTGACGAACTTCATCCTAGAGTCTTAGTAGAAGTAGGTAGTGGAATAGTTGATGCAAGTCTCTTGATTCGGGGACCATTCTACTGAATTGAAAGGGAACACAGCAAATGTAACTCCTTTATTCAAAAAGGGATGGACACCAAGAGCAGAACATTACAGGCCAGCTAGCTTAACATCAGTCATAGAGGACGTTAAAAGCTAATATTACATAAGTAATAGCATGGTAATTAAATAGGTATGAGCAGAGTCAACATGATTTTGTGAAAGGGAAACCATGTCTAACCAATCTTTTGGAGTTCTTTGAAGAGTTAACATGTACATAGATCAAGCAGAATCAGTGAATGTGTTGTACATAGATTTCCAGAAGGCATTTGATAAGGTCTTGCGTTAAAGTTCATTATGAATAAAAGAAACTCACGGTATTGGGAGTAGCATATTGACTTGCATTGAAGATTGACTGACTAACAGGAAGCAGCAAATAGGTGTAAATAGTCTTGTCTCAGGTTTGCAAGCATTAATGAGTGGTGTGCGTCAAGGATCATTGCTAGGAGCTCAACTGTTCAACAATTTTTATAAGGAAGGTACAGTTGCTAACTTTGTTGAGAAGTCAAAGATGCATAGGAAAGTTTGTTGTGAAGAAAACACAAGAAGGTTACAAAACAATATTTGTGTTAAGTGGATGGGTAAAGATGAGGCAAATGGGGTATAATGTGGGAAAATGTGACATTATCCACTTTGGCAAGGAGAATAAAAAAGAAGCGTATTATCTAAATGGTGAGAGATTGCAGAGGTCTGAGATTTAGAGAAATCTGTGTGTCCTAGTAATGAAAATTGTGGAATGCTAGTACGTAGTAAGCAATTAAGAAAGCTAATAAAAGTTATCATTTATCTTGAGGAGAATTGAAAGCACAAGTGGAGAGTTTATGCTTCAGTTATACAGGGCTCTGATGGGATCTGATCTTAGATACTGTGTATGGTATTAGTCACCTTATTTAAGGAAGAATGCAAAAGCCTTTGAGGCAATTTAAAGAAGGTTTACTAGACTAATACCTAGGACGAGTGGGTTGACTTTGAAGAAACATTGGACAAGCTGGGCCTGTAACCACTGAAGTTCAAAAGAGCAAGAGGTGACTTAACTGAAATATATAAAAGCCTGATAGGTCAAGACATGGTAGAATTGGAGAGGATGTTCCCTTCTATGGGAGAGTCCAGAACTGCATATCATCACTTAAAACTAAGGATTACCCATTTAAAATTAGGCAAATATTTCCTTGAAGGCTCAAGAGTTTTTGACGATAAGACCATAAGGAATACAGGTTGTTCGGCCCCTCGGTCATGCTGCACTATTTAATAGGATCATGGTTTAAGCAACATTCCTCATGTCCACATTCATATGTTTCTCAATAACCTTCATTCCCCTACTAATCAAGGACTCTCCTACCACAGGTGTCTGTGGCAACAAGGTCCAAAGACTCTCAATCCTCATAGTGTGGAAACAGGCCCTCCAGCCCAACAAGTCCACACCGACACTCACAGCATCCCACCCAGGCCCATCCCCCTACAACCCAGCTAATCTACACATTGCTGAACACTATGGGCAATTTAGCATGGCCAATTCTAGCCTGCACATCTTCGGACCATGGGAAGAACCCGGAGCAAAGCCGTGCAGATATGGGGAGAATGTGCAAACTCCACACAGACAGTCGCCTGCGGGTGGAATTGAACCCAGGTCCCTAGCACTGTGAGGCAGCAGTGCTAACCACTGAGCCACCGTCCTCTGAGAGAAGAAATTCCTCCTCATCTCAGTCTTAAACTGGGGCCTCTTTACTCAGAGACTGTGGTCTCTCCCAAAGGAAAACATTCTCTTAACGTTTGACCTGACAAGCCCCTTAAGAGTCTTATATGTTTCAATGAGATCACCTCTCCTGCATCTAAACTCCAGTAAGTAGAGTTTGAACCTGTTTAGCCTTTCTCATAAGACAATATTTCCATACTAGGAATCATCCAAATGAATCTTCTTTGAACTGCCTCCAATGAAATAATATCTTTCCTTAAATAAGGGGACCAAAACTGCTAACAATACTCCAGATGTGGTCTCACCAGCACCTTGTATGGTTGGAGTAAGACTTCCTACTCTTATACTCCAACACTCTTGAAATAAGGGCCGACATTCCTTTAGCCTTCCTGATTACCTGCTGCACCTGTGTGTAAACGCTCTGTGTTTTGTGCACAAGTACACCCCAATTCCCTTTGTGTTGAAGCTTCTGCAGGTTTTCTCCATTTAAGTAATACACTATTCTTTTGTTCTCCCTTCCAAAATGAACAATGTCATACTTTCCCATGTTATACATCATTTGCCAACATTTTGCACACTTACTTAATCTAATTTATCTCTGTAAAATGGTTTGTATCCCTCTCACAAATTGTCTTTCCACCTATTTTGGTGTTGTCAGCAAATTTGGTCGACCGTGCATTCACTCCCTTCCTCCAAATCATTAATATATATTATGAACGGTTGTGGTCCCAGCACTGATCCCCACTCGTTACAGGTTGCCAACCTGAAAATTAACCCCTTATCCCAGTTCACTGTTTCCTGCCCAATAGCCAATTCTTGATCCACACCAATATGCTACCTCCAACACCATGGGCCATATCTAATCAATAACACCTTGTGAGGTATCTTGTCAAATGCATTTTGGAAGCCCAAATACAACGCATCTACTGGTTCCCGCTACCTTACTCTGGTTAAACTTATTTGAAAAACTCTAATAAACTGGTCAGACATGATTTCCATTTCATGAAGTCAAGCTGACTGCTTGATCAGGTTATGATTTTTCAAATGTGCTGTTATTACTTCCTTAATAATTGACTCCAATAGTTTTTCAACAATAGATGTTAGGTGAATCAGCCTGTACTCATCTGCTTTATGCCTCCCTCCCTTTTTGAATAGGGGTGTACAATTGTCAGTTTTCCAATTCTCTGCTACCTCTCTAGAATCACAGAATTTTTGGAAAATTACAAACAATGCATCCATTATCTCTGTCGCTAATTCTTTTAGGATTCTTGCATCAGGACCAGGGGACTTATCTGCCTTTAGCTCAATAAGTCTGCCTAATTCACTAGTGATGGTGATAGTATTTAATTTCTCCCCTGTATTCTTTAGTATTAATGGGATATTTCATTCTAATGAGTAATGCAAAATATCTGTTCAACTGTTCATTTCCTTGCTCCTATAACTATATACTAACCCAATAACTATCTCCTCAAATTCATTTTCTAAGGGGACTATGTTCACTTTGACCTCTTCTTCCTTTTTATATATTTAAAAAAAAACTCATGGTTAGTTTTTTATATTCCTTGCTAATTTGCCCTTGTAGTTTATTTCCCCTCTCTTTATTATCTTCTTAGTCTTCCTTTTCAGGTTTTATCCCAGTATTTGACATTACCACTGACTTTTGCCTCTTTATATGCTTTTTCCTTTCAACATTATACTGTCCTTAACTTCCTTGGTTGGTTTATCTCTCTCTCTCTCTCTTAGAATCTTTCCTCCTTACTCGGATATATGTTTGCTGACTGTCATGAACTACCCCTTAAGTGCCTGCTGCTGTTTGCTTACTCTCTTTCCTGCTAATATGTCTGCCCAATCCACTTTAGCCAACTCTATCCTCATTTCATACAGTTCTCTTTATTTAGATTAAATTAACCTTTGTCATTGCCTGTTACCAGATTTAGGACAGCCTGTGCACTAGTTGGTTCCATGATTTATTGCTTTAGAAAACAAACCCTAACATGAATTTGTTGTCATAGCTACCTTTTCCAACTTTGGAACTCTCATCCTGAGGAGGTTGTAGAAGCAGAGCCTTTGAATATTTTTAAGGCACGGATTGATAGCCCTTGTTAAGTAAGGGTTTGAACAATTAGCAGGGTTAGATGGGAATGAGGATTTGAGGCTATTGTCAGATCAGCCATGATTGCATTAAATGGTGGATCAGACTGTAGGGGCTAAGTAGCTTATTCCTACTCCTGATTTATATGTATGTACATTCTTCTCTTAACATTTTGTCATTTGATCTGCAATCAGATCTACAGAATAAAGCAACAAAACAAACTTTTTCTTTTCTGGGATTATTCCGTAATTCTGAAGCAATTCTAGATCACACAAATTATTCCTTTCATGCAGTTCAGTTCAATTCCCCATCTGAAGGATTTGTTATTTTAGATATACTTAAAGGTGGATTATCTTTCTTCATTGTTGTTGTATTTCACGTCTGTAGTTTAGGTGATGAAAGTGAAAACTGTTGCAAGATATTTTTTAACTCTTTATAAATGTAAACAGATTTTAATGTTCAATGTTTTAATTTTCTTTAAAGTAGTTTGATTGTATTCTCTGCTCAGTATTCAGCAAATCTTAAAAATCTCAAATATTGTAATTATTTTCCTTAATCCTGGACAACAAAGATCGATTGTTGATAAAGTTTTATTATTAAGAACTTCGTTGTGTTTGTGAACTTTATTAAGTTCTTTTTCTCTTGCTTTGCTTTGCAAAGATTTTCATTAATTCCTATCAATTGAAATTGAAAAACTTCTAGATGCTTCAGAATCATCATCCTATTATTGCAGTAAAAATGTTCTCAGGTGTTTAAATATCATCGAAATACTTTAAATGAAAGAAAAAAAACTGCATTTTAAGTTTTGCACAAAATGGAAGAAGACGTTTTTGCACCATTTTCTTCTTTGTGAGTTTCATGCTATTTTTAGCATTTCAGATGAATTGCATACTAGCTGTTCCCTCTGAGTCTTTTTTTAAAAGAAGGCATTGCAATGGTCTCATGTCAAAGAGCAATAATTTCAGCTGAACAATAAAAATCAATCTTAAGCAAGTTTTAATAAGCTCTTCTGCCTTCAATTTTGCAGTGCTGCTAATTTCTCAATTTTCTTAACGTGTCCTTTTCACACAAATATTTCGCTTGCAGCTATTCCTGATTTTGTTTTTTACAACTATTACAAAATTGCTCATTTCCTTAACATAGCTTTTCAAAGTCTTTTAGCTTTTCAGTCTAAAACTTTCCTCTTCATTACCAATATTTTCACACTTCCACTGAGGGACTTAACTCTCATTCGATTTTCGATATTGACCGCTGTATTTTCTGATTACAATTCAGGTTCATCCACTTTGGGGAGACTTAACTTGGTGTTGATCAGCTTTTTCATGATATTTCACTGTTTCCACCTGTTTTAAGCTTTTATATGTAGGCTTAGAGCTATGAAAGCACCTGCAGTCTTTACCACTGGCTGCCACTTACATAGAAACCAGAAGGTTGTGTGTGTCATAGAGTGATACAGTCATACAGCATGGAAACTGTCCCTTCAATCCAACCAGTTCACACCGACCATGTTTCCAAACTAAACCAGTCCCACCTGCCTGTGTTTGGCCTATATCCCTCCAAACTTTCCTATTCATGAGCTTGTCCAAATGCCTTTTAAACATAACTATATCTGCATCTGCCACTTTCTCTAGTAGTACATTTCACATACGAACCACTCTGTGTAAAAAAGTTGCCCCATGTCCTTTTTAAATCTTTTTCATCTCACCTTAAAAATATACCCCCTGGTTTTGTACTCCCCAACCCTAGGGAAAAGACCCTTGTCACTCACCTTATCTATACCCCTCATGATTTTATAAACCTCAATAAGGTCACCCCTCAACCTCCTATGTTCCAATGAAAAAGTCCCAGTCTTTCCAGGCTATTTTTTAATATCTCAGTAGTAAAGGACACATTCTCAGTTTTCTGACTGGAGTTGACCCCTGTTTCTTCAAACTCAATGCCTTTCATAGAACTGAATAGTTTTTTAGACTGGCATGGTTTGGTCAAAGTCCACAACCGATGTTCACCAAATTGTAAAGGTACAGCTAAACAAACTCTTCAGATCCCACTGCCAGTGCCGTATTTTGAAGTTGTATGCCAGTACTGCTGGCATAGTCTAATTGTTGGTGTCTGCTGCCATCAGTTGTGATATACTGGATCGATTTGCTGTCACCAATCCTTGCTAGTATTAATCAACCAATTGATACCACCAGGGGCAGGATGCCCTTAATAGATAGTTACATTACATCTAATGCAATATAATCCTCTTTTGTGAGGCAACCAGGCCCAAGGATACAGCAATAGATACATGAGGAACTGAATAAATCTCTGCAACTCTTTTTGGGTCCTCACAGGACCAGGACCTTTATATCCTGATGAGTAGAGTGACATTAGTTAACCTTTTCAGATACTTGCTGTTAAGTTCATACTACCTCTGCCTCTTGCCTCCTGCATACTGTCAAAACATATCACCTCACAGTCCGCTGCATTAGATTAAATCTGCCAGGGGTCTGATCATTATTATTCCGCTTATAATTTGTTTCAGTCAATTGGCAGTATCTTCACCATCTGCCACGCCTCCTAGTTTTGTATCATTGGGAAATTTTGAAATTTGTCTTTTTATTCCAATATCCGAGTCATCTATAAATTTATTTAAAACAAAAACAGCAGTATACTTCTGACCCTTGGAGAATACCACTCTTTCCCATTCTCTAATCTGAAAAATAACAATTTATCATAGTTCACTGTTTTCAGTCCTTAAGCCAATATTTAAACCAAGTTGGCAGTGATCCCTCTTATCCTATCAGTCTTTCTTTTTAACTAGCCTTTTATATGGTACTTTGCCAATTGCTTCCTTAAGAACCACATGGGCAACATTCACTGCCTTATTGACCTTTGTTACTTCGTCAAAAAACATAGTTCGATTAGTTTTTACCAATTTGTTAAATGCCCCTAATTAACACAAACCCCCAAGTGTTTGTTCATTTTCTCCTCCGATTATTTTTCTAAAGCCTTATGCACTACTGATGTTAAACTGAGAAGCCTGTTAACTGCAATGAAAAAGGTGTTTTGCCATTGGCATGTCAATGAAATAAAACAGAGTATATTAACCCCTTTGAGTGCCGATAGCCCGTAGGAACTTGCATGTTTGTTACCTGTGAAAAACGACAGTCCTTACTCCTGTGAACAAAGATGTTACATCTGCCACTTTACAATCCTGTGACATCTCTGTGGTTCCTAAGACAGCGCCACAATCATCATGACTGTACAGAAGACCTCTGCAGCACAACCTTTGTGAAATGGTGAAGAAGGGCAGTGAATCAGAGGGCGGCTGAGAGCCATCGCAGCTGAATTCTGGGAAATGTCGCCACAATCATTAAGACTGTCCAACAGGTCAGAGAGAACCTGATGTCAAGGTGTGGTTAAACCTGAAACACTGCATTGGTGTTTCCCACCCTCCCTCCTCCTCTGACCAAAAAAAAAGACTCTCTGAGTAGGATGACTGCCAAGGTAAAGGTGTACAAGGGAGCAGCCATTAAGAGAGTGGGCCAGTGTTAGATTGGAAGTGCTGAGGCCTTTGCTTGAGAGGTTTTGGTATGAGGAGGCTGAGCAGGGGTACAGGTAAGAGCAGGTTAAGGGCTTTTTCTTTAACTCTACTTTCTTTCTGGTCTAGACTGAAGGCAGTGGGGATGGCAGTTAAGGCAGTGGCATGTTCCTCTTGCAGGATATGGGTGATCAGGGAGACTTCTAGTACCCCTGGTGGCTACACCTGTAAGACGTGTAACTGGCTGGAGCTCCTAACAGACCGTGTTAAGGAGCTGGAGCTGGATGCACTCAGGATCATCTAGGGTGCAGAAAATGTCATTGATAAGAGATATAGTGAAGTTATTACTCCTAAGCTGTAGGCTGCAGGTAGCTGGGTGACTACTAGAAGAGGTAAAGGGGGAAGGCAGATAGTGCAGGGTTCCCCTGTGGACTTTCCCCAAAATAACAGGTACACCGCTTTGGATTCTGTTGGGAGGTGGTATGACCTTCCAGGGGCTAGCAGCAGTCATCAGGTCAGTGGCACTGTGACCGGCCCTGAGGCTCAGAGGGAAAGGTGGCAGTCAGACAGAATGATACTGATAGGAGACTCAGTTGTAAGGGGGACAGACAGGAGATTCTGTGGCCACAGAAGAATCACCAGGATGGTATGTTGCATCCCAGGTGCCAGGGTCAGAGAAGCCCCTGGGCAGTTGCAAAACATTCTGAACTGGGAAGGTGAACAACCAGAGGTCATTGTGCGCATCGATAAGAGTAACATAGGTAGACAAAGGGATGAGGTCCTTTGAATTGAGGTAGGGAATTAGGTAAGAAGTTAAAAAGCAGGACCTCAAGGGTAGTGATCTCCAGATTGCTCCCAGTGCCACATGCCAGTGAGGATAGAGAGAGAAAGATAGGCTAGATGAGCGCACGGCTGAGGAGCTGGTGTGCGGGGCAGGGTTTTCAGTTCTTGGACCATTGGGATCTCTTCTGGGGTAGAGGTGACCTGTCCAAGAGGGATGGGTTGCACTTGAACTGGAGGGGGTCCGATATACTTGCACGTGATTTACTAGTGTTATGTGGAAGGGTTTAAACTAACTTGGCAGGGTGGGGGGGGGGGGGGGGCGACCTCCGAATAAGAAAGGGGCCATCGAGAATTCAGGGGAAAATACATTAGCCACCAAGAGCAAGTTTGCTATTCAGGATAGCCAGGGGCACATAATGGGAGGGAAAAGACTTCTGGTTTAAAGTGCATTTATTTCAATGCACGAGGCCTTACTGGTAAGGCAGATAAGCTCAGAGCATAGTTTGGCTCTGGGGACTGGGATATTGTAGCCTTAACAGAAACATGGCTGAGAAAAGGGCAGGACTGGCAGCTCAGTGTTCCAGGATACAGGCATGACAGCAGTACAAGTAAGCGAGGAGGGGGAGTTGCCCTTTTGATAGGGGAGGATATAACAACAGTGCTTAGAGAGGATATTCTTAAGGGTTCATCAAATGAGGCCGTATGGTTAGAACTTAGAAAGAAGAAGGAAGTGGTCCCCCTGTTGGGACTGCATTATAGACCCCCAAATAGCCAGCAGGTATGAGACAGCAGAGATAAAAGGTACTGCAGATGCTGGAGAATCCGAGATAACAAGATGTGGGGCTGGAAACACAGCAGGCCAAGCAGCATCATAGGAGCAGGAAAGCTTGACGTTTCGGGCCTAGACCCTTCATCAGAAATCGGGGAGGGGAATGGGGTTCTGAAATAAATAGGGAGAGAGGGGGAGGCGGATAGAAGATGGATAGAGGAGAGGATAGGTGGAGAGGAGGCAGACAAGTCGAAGAGGCGGGGATGGAGCCAGTAAAGGTGAGTGTAGATGGGGAGGTAGGGAGGAGATAGGTCAGTCCAGGGAGGACGGACAGGTCAAGGGGGCGGGATGATGTTAGTAGATAGGAGATGGAGGTGGGGCTTGAGGTGGGAGGAGGGAATAGGTGAGAGGAAGGACAGGTTAGGGAGGCGGAGATGAGCTGGGCTGGTTTTGGGATGCGGTTGGGGGAGGGGAGATTTTGAAGTTTGTGAAATCCACATTGATACCATTGGGCTGCAGGGTTCCCAGGCTGAATATGATTTGCTGTTCCTGCAGCCTTCGGGTGGCATCACTGTGGCATTGCAGGAGGCTCAGGATGGACATGTCTGAGGAATGGGAGGGGGAGTTGAAATGGTTCGCGACTGGGAGGTGCAGTTGTTTGTTGCGAACTGAGCGCAGGTGTTCTGCAAAGCGGTCCCCAAGCCTCCGCTTGGTTTCCCTGATGTAGAGGGAGCCACAACGGGTACAGCGGATGCAGTATACCACATTGGCAGATGTGCAGGTGAACATCTGCTTGATGTGGAAAGTCTTCTTGGGGCCCAGGATTGGGGTGAGGGAGGAGGTATGGGGGCAGGTGTAGCACTTCCTGCGGTTACAGGGAAAAGTGCCGGGTGTGGTGGGGCTGAAGGGGAGTGTGGAGCGGACAAGGGAGTCGTGGAGGGAGTGGTCCCTCCGGAAGGCAGATAAGGGTGGGGAGGGAAAAATGTCTTTGGTGGTGGGGTCGGATTGCAGATTGCGGAAGTGTCGGAGGATAATGTGTTGGATTCGGAGGTTGGTGGGGTGGTACGCGAGGGCGAGGGGGATTCTTTTTTGGTTATTATTACGGGGACCAGGTGTGAGGGATGAGTTACGGGAAATGCGGGAGACACGGTCAAGGGCATTCTCGACCACTGTGGAGTTTGCATGTTTTCCTCCTGCCTGCCTGGATTTCCTCTGGGTGCTCCAGTTTCATACTAGGTCTATTGTCTTGATTTCAGTTTGTGTTTTGAATTTCCTGCCATTGATGAAATGGGTCTCCTTCTGTGTGGAGAATTACATTAAGTTATTTGAAGGGGATGAAAACCTTGGGAGAACTAGAGGGGATTGGTAATGTGTTCTCAGTTAGATACACCAGGAATGCTGCTTCAAAGGTACTGGTTAAATTTGCATTTGAATGTTCTGACCCCATGCCTAAAACGAAGCCAGCTCATAAGAAAGACTTGCACATTTTTATATTGTTTTATACAACCTGAGAATGCCTCAAACATTTTACAGGCTGAGAGGTAAATTCAAGTCCAGTCACTGTTTTAATGCAGGAGATGTGACAACCAATGCATGCTCAGCAAGATCCCACAAGAGGCAATCTGATTATTGTCTTGGTCGTGATATGAGTGTCAGTGCTCGCAGAAAGAGTGATGGAAGTTGACGTTTGACTATCGGATGGACAATGCAAAGGTGCAGTTACCATAATTGCATGAATGAAATAATAAGACTTCATGTTGTGAAGGTGCTAGAGATCGGAAGCTAGATGAGAGGGACATTATCAACAATCAGGTGACAAGATTCATCTCATGGCCAATGGCAAAAGAGCCTGCTGTATTGCTCAATGTCCAGACATTCAAAACTATAATCGTCTCCCCACGTGCAGTGCTCTGTTTAGCATCCTGAACTGTTCATGGCTGTTGAGAAGTCAGCTCAGGATATTTCTCAGCTTCTCTACCCCCAGCAAGGATGGCACCCACTGCGTCTCTGCATTAAACTTTATAATGAAGCTCACTTCATTATAAAAAAATTGGTAAAATATGTTTTTGCTTGTGAGCCAAAATCTCCCCAGGGGAACTTGGCTGTGATGTCCCCTCCTTTCCAGAATCCAACAGGAATATGAAAGTCTCCCACTGAAAATGCAGCATAATAAAATGATTGAACATTTTTGGGATACACTTTACAACACAGGACAACCTTACCTTGATTAAAAAATATGTCCTCAAACATTTTCTTTCCTTTTTCAGTGTTTGCTTACTGTCCATATTGAGATATTTTTGTAGATGGTAACCTTACCCGATGCAACTTGTTATGCTTAGTTCTGACTTTCAGTCAATTAAGTGTTTCATTGCCTATAAACAGTTAGTTTGATTTCTTTTAAAAGAAACATATGATGAGAAAGTCAACCATTACTGTTCGACTTCTTTTGCTCTAGGTTTCATACTCAATGCAATAACAACATTACTGTGCGGAATAATTCCTGTGACCATTTTATTAGGGTTTAGGCCTCACTGTAGAACAGAATCATTAAATGATAACAACATCATGTAAGAGTTATTTTAATCCCCCTTCATTTTTCTGTAACCCTGAAATTTTTTCCCTTTCATGTGCTTGTACAAAATCCTTTCTGAAAGCCATGATTTTCATTCACCTCCAACACTTTTTCTCCAGCAGTGCATTCCAGACCCCAACCATTCACAAAGTAAAAACATTTTTCCCTTACACCCCCTTGATTATTTTTCAAAATAATTTAAAACATGCTGTAAGAATAATAGGGTTGTAGGAAATTTCAATGTTCCAAACATAAGACTGAGACTGCCATAGCGTTAAGGGCTTGGATGGGGAGGAATTTGTCAAATGTGTTGAAGAAATTTTTCTTCATCAATATGCAGTTGGCCCTACTAGAGAAAGAGCAAAACTTGACCTTCCCTTGGAAATAGGCAGGGCAAGTGACTGAGGTGTTGGTGGGGGAGAACTTTGGGACTAGTAACCATAATTCTATTAGTTTTAAAATATTTGATGAAAAGAATATGCCTGGTCCACAAGTTCAAGTTCTAAAGCTGGGACAAGACAAGTTTTGATGATATTAGAAAAAGAACTTTCAAAAGGTGGTTAGGGGAGGCTGTTCACAGGTAAAGGGGCATCTGGCAAGTGGGAGGCTTTCAAAAGCAATATAAGGAGAATTTGGGGACAGCATGTTCCTATTAGTTTGAAGGAAAAGGCTGGCAAGAGTCAAGAACACTGGAAGACTAGAAATATTGAGACTTTTGTCAAGAAAAAGAAGGAAGCATATGTCAGATATAGACAGCTAGGATCAAGTGAATCCCTTGAGGAATACAAACAGTTAAGGAATGTACATATGAGGGAAATCAGGAGAGCAAAAAGGGACATGAGATAGCTTTGGTAGATAAGTTTAAGGAGAATCCAAAGAGATTTTACAAGTATACTATGGGCAAAAGAGAAACTGGAGAAAGAATAAGGCACCTTAAAGATCAATGAGGTTGTCTATGTGTGGAACCACAGGAGAGGAGTGAGATCCTAAACGGATATTTTGCATCAGTATTTGCTGTGGCGAAAGACATGGAAGCTAGGGAACTCAGGGAAATAAATAGTGATGTCTTGAAAAGAGTCCACGTTACAGAAGTGGACATGCTGGAGGTCTTAAAATGCATAAAGATAGATAAATCCCTGGGACCTGATCACGTGTACCCCAGGACATTGTAGAAGTCAGGGAAGAAACTATAGGGCCTTAGTAGAGATATTTGTGTCACTGACAGCCATGGGTGAGGTGCCAGAAGACTGAAAGACGGATAATGTTCTGCCAATATTTAAAGAAAGGTTACAAGGAAAAGCCAGGGAAATATAGACTGACAAACCTGAAGTCAATGGTGGGTAGGTTATTGGAGGGGATTCTGAAAGACAGGATCTACCTGCATTTGATGAGGGATAGCAGCATTGTTTTGTGCGTGGGAAATCAAGTCTCATAAACTTGACTGAATTTTTTTGAAGAATAACCAAGAAGATAGATAAAGGCAGAGTGATAAATATTGTGTACATGGACTTTTAGCGAGGCCTTCGACAAGGTAGACTGTTTAGTAAGGTTAGATCACATGGGATCCAGGGAGAGCTAGCCAATTGGTTACAAAATTGGCTTGACGATAGGATACAGAGAGTGGTGGTAGAGTGTTATTGTTTAGACTGGAGGCCTGTGACCAGACGTGTGCTGCAAGGATCAGTGCTGGACCCCATGTTTATCATTATATAAATGATTTCAATGAAAATATAGGAGGCATAGTTAGTAAGTTTGTGAATAACACCAAAACTGGTTGAATAGTGGACTCTGAAGAAGGTTATCTAAGAGTACAGCAGGATCAACTGGGCCAGTAGCCTGAGGAATGGCAGATGGTGTTTACTTTGGATTAATACAATGTGTTGCATTTTGGTAAGACAAACCAAGGCAGGGCTTACACAGTTAATGGTAGTGTCCTGGGGAGTGTGGTCAAACAGAGAAACCTAGGGGTGCAGGTACAAAATTCCTTGAAAGTGGCATCACTGGTAGACAGGGTGGTAAGGAAGGCATTTGGCATGCTTGCCTTCATTGGTCAAATCATTGAGTACAGGAGTTGGGACTTCAAATTACAGCTGTACAAGACATTGGTAAGGCCACAACTGGAGTACTGCATACAATTCTGTTTGCCCTAGCATAGGAAGGATGTTATTAAAATGGAAAGAGTGCAAAAAAGATTTACAAGTATGTTACCAAGGCTGGAGGGTTTGAGCTATAAGGGGAGGTTAGATAGGCTGAAACATTTTTCCCTGGACAAAGGAATTGAGGGGTGACCTTATAAAGGTTTATAAAATCATGAGGGGCATAGATAAGGTGATTAGCCAAGGTCTTTTCCTTAGGGTAGGGAAACCCAAAACTAGAGAATGTAGGTTTAAGGTGAAAGGTTTTGAAAGGGACCCTGGGGTGCAGTTTGTTTATATAGTCATTTGTGTATGGAATGAACTGCCAGCGGAAGTGATAGATGCAGGCGCAGTTACAACATTTAAAAGACATTTGGACAGATACACGAATAAGAAAGGTTTAGAGGGATATGGGCCAAGCACAAGCAAAATGTGACTAGTTCAGTTTAGGAAACCCGGTTGGATGGACGAGTTGGGCTGTAAGGTCTGTTTCCATGCCATATAACTGCATGACTCTATGATTCTACATGTGTCCTCTGGTTCTTCACCCTTCTGCCAATGGGAACAGTTTCTCTTTGCATTTTCCCTCATAATCTTGAGTAACTCAATGAATTTTCCTCTTAACCTTCTCATTTCCAAGGTGAATAATGCCAGTCTTTCCAATTAATCATTGTGAATGCTTAATCTACGGTGAATCTCAAGACTACAACTGTGGCAGAGCTGCACTGTTGAAAGTGACCATCCCTCAAAATACTTAATTGATTGTGAAATATTTAGAATATCTTGAGTTTTTAATAGTTACCGTATATATATGGCAAGCTACTTAAAAGTATTTCATACAGACTTAACTTCAACATTTTTTGTATTTATAACCTTACCTATTTTTGAATATTCCTAAAGGCTATCCTGTCATGCCAAACATTACAATAATATGCTGTGTATGAAGTTTGATATTCAATGTGGTTATTTACTACATTCAGGTGTCAGAATGTCTGAACTGCAACCTTGATTACTTCCCCTCATGTTCTTATAGGTTTTGTGTTTTTTTCTAATAGCACTTGTTTTATAAGGTAATGGTTCTGAAAAGGGTAACAATGGAGATTGTATTAGGCTCCATCCATTCAGAAGATGTCTTGCAGAAGGAATCAAAGCAATTAAGCATGTTGGTCCCATGGAGCTGGATGTATCTGCAAGCCTATGTTAACTTGTATCTGTTGCAATCATGCAATAAAACTAGATTTTGGTTTGCAAGGTAAGAGCCTCTTCTGTCTGAGGCTCAATAGTGGTTTATCCTGCACTGCTAATTAGATAGGCCCTTAGGTTCAGCATAGTCTTATGGTGCAGCAGTGGTGTGCCTACTTCTGGGCAAAAATGTCCAGTTTTAAGTCTGATCTGCCTCAGAGGCATGTACAACATGTCTGAATGGGTTATTTAAAAACAGGAAGGAAGATTAGTGGCAGCACTGTACCCCCTACTGTAGTTATGCAGTACCATAACATACAATAGCATTTTCTAGGCCAATTAACATGGTAGAGTATTGTACATTGACTGTTTGTAAGGGCAATGAAACATCTCAAGTGATATTAGGCTGATATGAGTTCTGAAATCCACTTCCTTCAGAGTATACTGATAAATGTTATTATTGTCTATTCATAATGGCTTAAAACAAAGAGAGACAAAGTAGATTATTAACTAAAGATCGAACAGAAAATATCAGCTATAAAAAAGCAACTTGAGAAAAAAAAGATCAATGACCAGCACAAATTGTCCCTGACTATTAACACGACTTGGATATTATTTGCATATATGATTTTGAGATGGTCCACGTCAGCAAGTTCAAACTGTTGCCCAGAATACAATTTTCCACAGCAAAGTAAATGCTAAATATGAACTTAGTTTGCATCAGCTTTCTGCATTGTTCTTAAGTGTTCAGTGATATAATACTTGAAGCTAAATTGCAAGGACTCATTAACTGCACTTATCAACATTTCCACCCTCTGGGCATAGTTTGATCACCAGAACAAAGCTGTAAGGAAACAGACCCATTCTGAAGAATTTACAGTGCACAACTTCATTTCCTGTCGTAAAAACAAACTGGACAATATGGAACTGTTTCTGAGTTTGCTGGCTCGAGTGCCTTTTGTTTTGTTACTGTAATTTTATGTCTCGCTGGCTGAATTTCATTGTTGCATTACTTGGCTTCAATGGCGAAGCCTTGATAGTTCCTTCTTTGTTTTTTCCTTACTATTCCTTGATTTTTTTGGCTTTCAGATAACACTTTGTGCTGCATTGTGGTGAGGTTAAGGGTTCTGACTAAGTTGTGTAATTGAAATGAGTAGGAACAATTTATGAAGGGGTGACCAATGCAGATGCAGAGATTGGAGAGGCATTTTAGCTACTTCTAACCCAAACCGGGAGCACTTTGAGGTTTCTTCCCATGCATTTCACAAGATAATTTTATGCCATCTCCTGCACATTGACCAGTGCAGAACATCTGGCTGAACCAGCGATGGCTTTGTCCAGAAGAATTAAACTGCCCTGCTACTGTCCCCCTCAGAAACTATCTACTACATGAGGCAGTCTTTGTTATGTATATATAGCAGTCAAGTGATGTCCTGTTTGTCAGGGCAAACTCCTAAATGCATTTTCCCCTTATGGAAGAAACCAACAACAATTGGAAAAAGTGAACAGTACAGTTTGCACAAGTGGAAGGCAGCCAGTGAGTTTTCTACGATCTTCATAACAGTTCAAGTGCACCTTTAAAAAACAAACAGATTTGCACTCCATTTTTGTTCAAGTGGACAACAGAAACTTATCCAAAATGCCAGTTGCCCATAAAAGATCATACACGCTGCTTCAGTGCAGCTGTTCATGTTGTCAATTTTCTTCAGGAGAGATCAAAATTGTCATCAGGACGTAGCTGCTGACCAAATTTGGAAAGCTGCAAAGATAAACAGATTGACCTCAACAACTTGACCTCTGCTCCTGATTCTGCCAGTTTGTGAAAAAGAACCATACCATTTAAACTGTGCAATTTGGCTGCAAAGTGCCAGGGTATATCTCCTGAAGTAGGACCTCCAACTCTCCTTCAAAGTACTTTCTACCAGTCTCCAAAGCACCATTAACAGCATATAGTCCTACCACTATACTGCCTCTTTCAACTCAACAGCATAGATGACACCCATTGGCTTGTTCATTTCTTAGGGCAATGTTCTGAACAATCAGTGTGGTTTAAAATTTAAACAAGGTCTGGCTGTTAACTGTCAATTAGCATTAATACATATATTCTCCAAGGCAACAGCTCTTTCAGTCAGCATCTACTTAACAGCGAATCAACTAAATGCAATATAAATGTTGGTTTTCTTCCCTTGAATTACTATTCCCTGTGTCACATCTTGATGAGTGCAGGATGAAAAGCTTTGGCAAAAATATGTCCTTTTTTCAGACATACCAATTTGATACTAAAAAACAACCATCATAACTTAGTATCAATCTCTTGTCTTCTTTCCCTGTAAATTGTTTCTATTCAGAAGATCATCAAATGAGACATTGTGCTTCATACATAGAGGTATTGACTACAAAAGAACGGGATGCTACGCTGAACTTGTAGAAAGCTCTGGTCAAACTATAGCTAGAAGATTGTGCTCAGCTCAGGTTGCTACACTTGAGGAACAGTGTGAGAGTCCCTGAGAGGGTGCTGGGAAAATTTATTAGAATGGTTCTAGGGTTGAGGTGTCCGGGCTACAAAATTTGATTGGATAAACTGGTAGTGTTTGCCCTGGAAAAATAGAGTTCAAGAGGGAATATGAAAGAAGTGTTCAAAATTATGACGGGTTTTGATATCGTGGACAAAGATGGTACAAGGATTAAGGGGTACAGATCAAAATTTGGAGCAAAGGTTGCCGGGGATTGTGAAGAAGATCACTTTTATGACAGTGGTGGAAGCAAATGTGATGAATGAGTTCAAAAGAAAGACATTTGCTGGGTTATGGGGATAGAATGGTTGAATAGGATTTATTGGTTTGCAGTATACAGAGAAAAGGCTGAATGCCTTCCTTTTCTGTTGAAATAATTCTCTAACATGCCGAGCAAGAGATATTGGTTTCAGTCTGTAAGAGACGCTTATGGAAATGGTTGCCGAGGTTTTTATCGCTTAAATGGGGGAAAATGTCGTTGAATATAGTCTGAACTCTAGTAGGGCAATTAAGATAAATTCAAACATCTTTTCCTTCCCAGTGATGTGCACTCCATGAATGAATAAAGAAATAAAAAGTAAAAAGATAATTGTGGCCTGAAGTTCAAATTAATGTCCTGAAGAGAAAGCTTCAGCTTGCCAGGAGAAACATAGAAACATAGAAAATAGGTGCAGGAATAGGCCATTCGGCCCTTTGAACCTGCAGTTCATTCAATGTGATCATGGTAGATCATGCAATCTCAGTATCCCATTCCCGCTTTCTCTCCATACCCCTTGATCCCTTTAGCCACAAGGGCCACATTGAATATATATAATGAACTGGCCCCAATAACTTCCTGTGGGAGAGAATTCCATAGGTTCACAACTCTCATCCACGTGTCAGTCCTGAATGGCTTGTTCTCAGATTGTGACCCCTAGTTCTGGACTTGCCCAACATCAGGAGCATTCTTCCTGCATCTAGCCTGTCTAGTCCCATCAGGATTTTATATGTTTGTCTCCCACCCTCCGCCCCTACCCCCTCTCCCCCCAACTGCACACCCCCTCCCTCAATATTCTTCTAAATTGCAGCGAATACAAGTCACGGCCCGAGAGATTTTTCCCAAGCTCCTAACTTTAAAGGATAATAAAGAATAGCTAAACTCAACTCAGTCACCCAGAGTGTTGTCTATATGTGTTTCCACCTTCCATCATTTCCTGAGTCACATCATTGGACATTTTCACATTGGAAGCTTCTATTTCATCTGGCACTAGTGCAGGGTTTTTCTGAATTATTTACCAATAACAACCTTGTCCAAAATCCATCAGCTACTGGTGTGGAATAACTGTTTTTTTTAACATTGGGAAACTGTGAAGTTAAAATCTATACATGTTTTAAATCCAAATCTTGGCTGTGAAAACATGAGAGGAAATATTTTCAGTCAGCTGGATTGCATCAGGGAGGGCGACAGTGGGGCCTACTTTGACCGAGGCTGAGACCTCCCTTTTTTTAAAAGAATAACCCTTTATAATCATAGAAAACCTATGCATTTACTGGTACAATTGTATTGCTGCCTATTTTTGTTCTTTTTTTGACCTTGCGACTTCCATAAGTGGTTCAGCACAAAAAGAAAATGCTGTGGATTCATCACATTGTTCGTAAGACATGACTCTCCAGATTTTGGAGCACGACAATTTTCCATCACACGGTGCTGGGAATTGCCAATAATCGCATGGAACAAAACTGATTGATTTCTCCTATGTGGACATGAGGCAAAAAAACTCCTGCTTTGGAAGCGAAGCAAGCTCAAGCAAAATTTTACTGACTGGTGATATCAAAATACCCGGGGGGATTTTTGATCTCAGTGACTGCCTCAAAATGATGCAAGTAAAAGTGATCAAATTCAAAGTACCTGTGCCCTCCCTCTCTGTAATGAATGAATGAATCAGAAGAATGGGGGAATGGACGTTACTATTATCCAGATCACTTTCCAATGCATGGCCATGTGAAATGAAAGGCTTCTCAAGTAAACCTGGAGTGCAGAGAGGCATGGAATTGGCAGAATTTGATTCAAGCCTCTGGGGGTGTGGGGGAGGTGGGCTGGGAGGAGGGTATATGTCATAGAATCTGCAGGGAAGTGAAAGTGGAGTGCCTGTTACCTCCCAGACTCATCCCTAATTCAGTCAAGGGTAAGAATTATCATAGATGATCTTTCTGTCCGGAGACCAATTGCAGCCCTTAAGTGGCTAACTAATGGTAATTAATAAAGGGTGAAATAGTGGGATAGTTGACGGTGTTACTGGAGTAGCATTCCAGGGGCCCAGGCTAACATTCTGATACAGCAATCCTTGGAATTTAAATCAATAATTCTTTAATGTAAAGCTCGTCTCTGCAATGGACTCCATGACAACTGTTGTTAAAAAATAAACAACGAATTAGCTAACGTTCTTTGGAAAGGAAGTCTACCAGCCTTTCCAAGTCTGGCCTACGTGCGATTCCAGACACACGGCATGTGATTTACTCTTAACTACCCTCGGGATAACAAGATAGCTAACTGGGATTGCCAGTGACCCCCACACCCTATGAAATAATAAAATGAGCACTTAAGAGATTCAGCCTACCACAACTGTCATTCTGCCAATGAGGGGAAACATTTCTTACACAGCAGCGTTGACAACAAAAACAGAAGTTGCTGAAAACTCAGCAGGTCTGGCAGCATCTGAGAAGAAAAAAATCAGAGTTCACATTTTGGGTCTGGTGACCCTTCCTCAGAGCTGATGGTAGCTGGGAAAACATCAGTTTATATGCGGAAAATAGGGAGGGGGATGTGGTAGGGATTAAACAATAGGATAGGGCCCAAAAGAGAGAGAAGGAAGAGTCACTGGACCCAAAACGTTAACTCTGTTTTCTCCTCCACAGATGTTGCCAGACCTGCTGAGCTTTTCCAGCAACTTTGTTTTTGTTATTGTTGTTGAGAGAGAAGAGCAGTTGGATGGACAAAGGAGTTGATAACGATCAGTTTGGGAGGGTGAATAGTTGTTAATGGAGACTGTTAGTGACTAACAACAGGTAGTGTGCAATGGTAGGCTATGTGGTAACAAGGCCTGGCGTGTGGAGTAGGGGGCTAGGTCATGGGAGAGTTTAGGCCCTAAAATTATTGAACTCAATATTGAGTCCAGAGGGCTGCAGCGTCCCCAAGCAGAAAATGAGGTGTTGTTCTTCCAGCTTGCATTGGGTTTCGTTGGAACGATGCAGCAAGCCAGAGACAGAGATGTTCGCCAGGGAGCAGGGTGGTGCGTTAAAGTGGCGGGCAACAGGTAGTTCAGGGTCTTTGTTGTGGGCAGAACGTAGATGTTTTGCGAAGCGGTCACCCATAATCACGACATAATCATCGCTCCGCCACTAACCCGTAACATCGGCAAGGGCAATGCTTGTAAAGATACTCTCAACAGTGACATCCACACCACCCCCTACCCCACTCCCCCCTCCACCGTCACCACCACTGCCACTGCTGCACCCTTTCCACAGCCTGCCCCAGAACCTACCCACAATCTTGGAGCTCCTAATCCTATACAGCTGCAGTTCTAGCAGTGGTCACTATTAAAGATGCTGCTGCTGAGATTTAACAGCTGCTGGCACCTTCAATGAAGGTAGGACCTCTGTACCTTAGGGGTGGAAGCCCTGATCATGCGACTGTGTCAGACCTTCCAAAAATGGCCACAGTAGAGTTGCCGAGATAACAAGCGTGGGGCTGGATGAACACAGCAGGTCAAGCAGCATCATAGGAGCAGGAAAACTTGACGTTTCGGGCCTAGACCCATAAAGTAGAGTTGCCACCAGTTTTTCCGTAGAACTATTCTTTAGGCTCAGCCTCCATCATTAGCAGCTTTGCCAATGAGAGCTGGCATCCTCAGACAAAGTGTCGCTAACGAAAGGATGTCAGGAAAGGCAGGTACTTTTGGCTGCTTGCTTGTTACCAGCATGCCCCTATCTGCAGCAAAGTCTGAAATTATTTTGGCCTGGCAGCCGCAGGGCAGGTATCTAAATGCTAGGAGGAGGTGAATTCAAGAGTGAGTAAAACTTCAAAAGTTGCTGGGCTCAAACATATCTCCCTCAACCTGGAGGATTAGTAGATGAGCAGGAAATGCTGAACATGTAATAACAATATACAAAAGGTTGATAATCTCAGAAATTAACCCAACGTTCTGGCTTGAACAGCCAATACGTAAGTTTCTCAGCTAACTGCAGCTCATCAGGTTCAATCAGCTGTCTGCACAATCGGGATAACTTCAGTGAAACAGCCTGTCCATGGGTTGAATTATTCTTGAGGCTATTCATGCTTTTGGAATCTTTGTGTACCCCTGTGAGGCTTCAGGAACTTTAATGTAGCCATAGCTGGTCTGGAAGAAGAAGACTCCAGAGACATGAGTTCAATCAGACAAGAGAATTTCCAATCAATTAATTGAATAAGTCTGGAATTGAAAGCTGGTTTCAATAATAAAATACAATACAATCACAGTAACTGTAACAACTATTGGATTATCATGAAAACACATTTGATTCACTGATCCTTAAGGGAAGGAAATTTGCTGTCTTTCACGGTCTGGCCTATAGGTGACTCCAGAATAACAGCAATGTGATTGGCCCTTAACTGTCCTCTGAAATGACCTAGTAAGCCACTACCTTGTATCAAACCACTACAGAAAAGTCTAATAAGAATAAATTTCGATGGCACGAAAATGAGCATTAGATAAACGAAATGCACACCCTGCCTGGTCAGCCCTGCAATGTCCATCACACTGACATGTAAGAACTTTTGTTCTTTCCCACAGACTACCCAGTTTCACACAATTAGCAACAGCTTTATATAATCATACTCAGAGAATTATCCCCGGCAGCCAATGTCCTAGATTCCTCCATTCCATTCTTGGATATATCCTATTTGACCGGCGAGGCAAAATTTTCATTGGTGACAGCTCAATGGTATGCATTTGAAAGGGAGGGGTTCTGGGGATCCTTAACAGAAACCACTGAATCCGTAAACACTCATGCTATCAGTTAAATATTTACAAGGAAACCGAGTTTCTGCTAGTTGTCATTAAGCCTAACCAGTTAATGTTAATTTTAAAACAAAAGCAGGTATTGCTAGAGAAACTCTAGCAGCAGAGACAAAACAGAGTTAATGTTTTGTATCCAGTGACTGTTCTCACACCTGGACAGAATGTTAATTGTATCTTTCGATCATACAATAAACTACATCTTATTGTGTAAGACAAGCATCCACCACTAATAACTTGTCCAGCTCTTCAGAGCAGCATAGAAAAAGGATCAGTGGTAGCGAATTACCCAAGGCTAAGCTGCTAATGATTGGTATCCAGAGCCCAATATTACAGCTATAAACTGTTCAATACCCTTGGGAAGACTCAGCCTTCAAGACTATTTAGACTGCTAGTCAAACTGTTACAGTACAAGTACAACACTGTCGCCTACATGACAATATTGAACAGTTCCCAAGGATATCTTGTCCACAAGAAACAGGAAAAATCCAACATGGTCAATTGCCACAAGATGCTGGAAGGCATTGACAGCGAAATCAAGCAGCATTTATTCTGCGATGACTGACTCACTGGTGCTCAGTTTGCATTCTATTGGTTTTACCCAACTCCAAATCTTGTTAAATCATTGGTCCAGACATAGACAAAACAGCTAAATTCCAGAAGTGAGGTGATGGTGACCCACCTCGACATTAAAACATCAATTAACATTGTGTGGAATCAATGACTACCCTAAAATGTTAAAGTCAGTTAAAATGAGGGGGAAGAAATTCTCCAGGTTTGAAGTCATTCTTAGCAGAAAGAAGACAGAAATGGCCATTGGAGACAGATCATCTTATTGCCAGGATATCTCTGCAGGAGTTCCTCAGGTTAGTGCCCCAGATCCAAACATCTCCAAGTGCCTCATCAATGACTTTCCTTCCACTATTTGACTTGAAGTGGCAATGTTTGCAGATATTTGCACATTGTTCAGTAAAATTTGAAGTCCTGGATAATGAGGCAGTCTACGTCCATATCAAGGAAGAGCTACACAAACATTCAGCCTTGGACTGAAAAGTGGTAAGTAATACTGACACAGTAGACAAGTGCCAGGCAAAGACCATCAAAAGCAATGGAGAATCCAACACTACATACTCAATAGAATTAACATCACTGAATCCCCCCAGTATCAACATCCTGAACTGAACCAGCCATTAAGTACAATGGCTGGAAGAACAGGGCAGAGGTTAGGAATTCAGAAGAAAGTAATTCACTTCCTGTCTCCTCGAAGGCCATTTACGATCTACAAGGCACAAGTCAGAGGTGATAATCTCCATTTAGTTGAGGAGGTGCAGCTCCAATGACACTCAAGAAATTCAACAACATCTTGAACTTCAAGCCAATCTCATCGATAGCTCATTCACAACCTTAAGCACATAATCCCATCATCAATCACTCCACCATCACGGTGCCAACAGTGCGTACTATCCTCAAGATGCACTTCAACAATTTGCTATGCCTCCTTCAAAAGCACCTCCAAACCGATGATCCCTACCACCTGGAAAAAATAGATGATAGTAGACTTAATGGAAACACCACCACCCTGTAAGTTCCTTTTCAAGTCATATACATTCCTGAGTTAGAAATTTATCACTGTTCCTTACTGGTACTGGACCAAAACTGATTCAGAGTTCCCTCAGGAGTTCCCTTTCCAGCATGTACCTCCACCACACAGGCTGCACAAATTCAAGAAGGCAGCAAATCAGTTCTTAAGGGTAATGCAGGGTGAACAATAATGCTGGTCTTGCCAGCTAAACCAATGTCCCTGAGGAGAAAAAGTACTCCCTTTTAATACTATTGTTTTTACATTGATTCTGGTGGCACTGGCATCACTTCTCAATCATTTTGGTCTAACCTAAGGTGACATTAACAATTTCCATCTCCCTATTGAAAGTGGTAATGTAAAATATCATGAAATGGAGGGTGTTTCCACTTACCTTTCCTTGTGTATTTACTTCAGAAATAAAAAGCTGAACTTTGAATATTATTCATTTTGTTTGGATAGTGCAATTAGCTGAAAGGATTGCCCAATACAAACTGTTTCATTCTGATGAGTGGAATTTGCTATTAATCCAGAAAAACCACTGAAAGGTTTTCCGTAGTTTTACTGCTGTTCTCGCTTTCTAGTCTCCTGGGGAAACAATTGCTTCAGATTCTTGCAAATACATTCATTGGGCCAAGAAACCATCATGGAACAGAATACAAATTCTGTCACCCAATAATGTGGAGTTGCATTTGGTCCATTGCGATGTCCAAAACCAATCTCTTGGGGTCTACAGTTGGGGATGTGATGTAGAGTTAACAGAAACAACAGTGACAAATGATACAAAATGGTATAATTTGGCTCTTGAAGCATTTAGCTGCTGGTCTTGTCCAAGGCATCCAGGGTTTATAGAAGAAGTAATACACATTTGAATGTGATGACCTGATTAATGGTTCTATACAGATTTCTAATGGCTGATATGAACCTCCAAGTTGAAGTGACATTGTTGAAACTGATACCACAATAGGGAAATCCATCGTCAACTTGTGTGACTACACCCCGCAACCAGATGAAATCAAAATTCTCGGCCGAGGGCTCAATTTCTACCGCACTATGGTCTCGCAGCAGACACAGAGGAACTCATCAGGTGAATGAGGCTCCAGGAATTGTTCCACCAACCCCAAGATGTCAGCAGCGAGCTCAATGAGACAACCAACGAACTGGCACAGTCAACTGAGAGATCTGCATTGCAGCAACCAAAGAAGAAAAAGTCATATTGGACCTAGGCTGCTGCCCTAGGTTCAACATGTATGCTGAAGCCGTCAGGAGATGTACTAACACTAGATTCATCAGCCGCAGTCCCAAGATAACACAGAACATCAGCCAAGCACAATGCAATGCCATCCATGCTCTCAAGACCAGTTGCAACATTGTCATCAAACCAGAAAATGAGGAGCCATTGTCACACAGAATAGAACAGACTACTGCAAAGAAGGGTACCAGCAACCAAACAACCAGGAACACTAGAGACAACTACCTGCTGATCCGACCAAAGAACACACCGATCAACTCAACAGACTGATCAAGAACTTTGATCCAGACCTTCAGAGTACCCTGTGTACTTGCATCCCGCATGAGTCTCACATCGGAGACTTCTACTGTCTCCAGAAGATGCACAAAGTCATCATATCAGGCAATGGAACCCTGTGTGAGAACCTCTCTGGCCACGTCATGGACATCTTGAAACCCATTGTACAAGGAACCCCCAGCTTCTGTCATGACACCACAGACTTCTTATAGAAACTCAGCACCCACGGACCAGTCAAACCGGGAACATTCCTTGTCACAGTGGATATTTTGGCACTCTACATCAGCATCCCCCACGACGACAGCATTGTTGCAACAGCCTCCGTACTCAATACCACTAACTGCCAATTTCCAGGCACCATCCTACAATTCATCCGCTTCATCCTCGACCACAACATCTTCACCTTTGACAACCAGTTCTTCATGCAGACACACGGAATAGCCATGGGAACTAGATTTGCACCCCAATAGGCTAACATTTTCATGCACAAGTTTGAGCAAGACTTCTTTCCTGCACAGGGCTTCCAACCAATGCTATACCAGATACATCGACGACATTTTCTTACTTTGGACTCATGGCGAGGAATCACTGAAACAACTACACAGTGATATCAACAAGTTTCATCTCAACATCAGACTTACCATGGGCTACTCTTTAGAATCAGTCTCATTCTTGAACACACGCATCTCCATTGAGGATGGACACCTCAATAACCCACTCTACCTTAACCCTACGTATAAACTCACGATGCTGTACATCCCTAGCTTCCACCCTAAACATGTCAAAGAAGCCATCCTCTATGGTTAAACTGTGCACATACACAGGATCTGCTCAGATGAGGAGGAGTGCGATGGACACCACGCTGAAATTCATCCTCATGAGAACGGGATATGATGCTCAACTCATTGATCGCCAGTTCCGACGTGCCACAGTGAAAAACCGCAACGATCTCCTCAAAAGACAGATACAGGTCATGACCAGTAGAGTACCTGTTATCGTCCAGTACTTCCCTGGAGCAAGGAAACTACGCCATGTTCTTCACAGCCTTCAACATGTCATTGATGACGATGAGTATTTTGCCAAGATCTCCTCTATGTCTCCACTTCTTGCCTTCAAACAACCAATAGACCTTAAACAGACCATCATTTGCAGCAAACTACTCAGCCTTCAGGACAACATTGACCACAAAACCTCAAAACCCTGCCATGGTAACCTCTATAAGACATGCCAGATCATCGACATGGATACTACCATTACATGTGGGGACACCACCCACCATGTACATGGCAGATACGCCTGTGACTTGGCCAGCGTTGTCTACCTCATACGCTGCAGGCAAGGATAGCCCGAGGCATGGTATATTGGCAAGACCAGGCAGACACTAAAACAACAGGTGAATGGACACCGCACAATAATGGCCAGACAGGAATGTTCCCTCCCAGCAGGGGAACACTTCAGCAGTCAAGAACATTCAGTCTCAGATCTTTGGGTAAGCATCCTCCAAGGTGGCCTTCGAGATACACAACAACGCAGCATCACCGAGCAGAAACTGATAGCCAAGCTCTGTACCCATGAAGACGGCCTCAACCGTGATCCTGGGTTCATGTCACGCTACATGTAACACCATGTGATACTGTTCTATATTTGTAAAATCTTCCTTACTATCCTGCTTTGATACCATCGCCTTGGTAACTTGTTATGATCTCTCTACCTTAATTAGTTTATATGGTTTTGGATTACTTGTTAATTTGGTTCGTCCCTCAGCATGCGACTCTTATACCTACCATGTTATTCCAGTCACTTGGTTTGTCTCCAGCACCATTCTATTTTTGATTTTTTGTAATTATCTCTCTGCTTCAATTAATCAGATCATAGGACATCCCTTCACTCACTATTCAGCTGTTGACACTTTACTCACAATGTCTGACACTTCTGATCACCTGCAGAGACTTGTTATTCAGCCTGTCAACACTCCACTCACATTTGATCTCTCTGCCTGTAAATTCAGTGCCTGTGTGCTTCTCTTCATTCCTGATGAAGGATCTGTGCTCCAAAAGCTTGTGATTTCAAGTAAACATTTTGAACTATAACCTGGAGTTGTGTGATTTCTGACCTTGTCCACCCCAGTCTAACCTCCACAAACATCATTGCTGACTGTTGGCAGGGTTTTTGTAAGGGACGTACACTGAAAGCTAACAGTTACCTTACCTTAAGTGGTACTTGAGATAGAAACCAAAATAGTATGGAGTAGAAACTGACAGAAGAAAAATGATCAAGGGAAGTTGTTTTGAGGCATAAACTATGCATTATTGATAAGCATGCAATCTTGTCTCACGTGTTTCTATGTTTACTTCATGTTCAGATAAAAAAAGTCATTACATTTTCGTCATTGCCTTTATATACCTAGGATGTTGCAAAGGATAAACAGCATTAAAGCAGGCAATTTGCATCAACCAATCCATGAAGATATTTATACTTAACTTGTCACTTATCATATAGATTTAATATTGTACATCCCTTCTCTATCATTTCTAGTCTTGTCTTAAATGTATCTAGACCATTCACTTCAACCACTTTCTAATCAGTTCTACATTCACATGACTCTTTGAATAAATAAGTTTCTTTTGGATTTATTGGTGATTGTAATGATATTTCCTACAAGAGAAAATAACTTTTTCTACCTTCACACTGGAGAAATCATTCTATTTTAAAGACATTTACATTGTCAGCCTTTAACTTCCTTCTTCAAGATAGAAATGACCCAGCTTTGATTTGTAGACTCATGCATTTCTGGTAGCCTCCTTGAGAATCTTCTTTGCAGCCTGTCTATAATCTTTATTATGTGACAAGTGCCCCTTCGTCCTTCATATAAAAAGCACTCACTTTCATCAAATATATTTCAGGAATTGAAGAGCACTTCTGAACATATTACTGAGAAATATGTAGATTGGACAGCAACAGAAACAGGGCAATGGATCCATCACTTCTGTGTTGGTATTATATTACAGGCAAGTCTCCTTTCCGCTCCACTAAATATCAGTATTAAAAGATACAGTGAAATAGTCGTGAGTCAAACTTGGATGGAACAAAATTCCAGTTCCACTGAAGTTGTCAATTCCAATTGACAGAATAGCAAACCCCAAAGATATTTGTTGGAATTCTGCACTGGCTACTCTGGATTAGCCAAACTTGTCTAAAGTGAAGAGCATTAAACTGTTGTCCCTTCCTCCCAACATTGTGATCAAGCTGCAGTCAATGCTTCAAGGATGATTTTGAGCCTGAAAACCTACTAACAATGACTGCTGCTCTCTTTGGGTTATCTGAAAGAAGCAAGCATACAATTGAATTGTACCAGACGCGCACTTATTTGAGAACAGGGCTTCGGCAATTATCACGAATCTCAAATTAACACACATTTGGACCAGGTTGCCCTGGGATTTGACTCTTTGAGATTTTACTGTATCTATTGCTTTTCCCCTCATTTAGCTGCAGTTTCCTTTTGGAAACATTTAAGTTCTATGCCTCATTCGCTTTTTGTTCCACATGCTAATGAATTTCTGCGTGAAGAATTTTCTCCTTACTTTCCTATTGGATTGAAGAGGCACTATCTTGGATTCATGGCTCATAGTTTTGGACTCTTTCACAAATGGAAACATTCTACACACATCTACTTGTCCAACTTGCTCTAAAATGAAAACCTCCAATTGCTCAATTTTTTTTTTCCAAGGCTGTAATCTGAGTTTTGGCATCATACTTGCAAAGTTTTTTTTTGATCTTTTCCAATACTTTTATATCCTTCTCCTATGGAAACTAGAACAGTGTACAGTATTCCAAGCGTCCTCTGGTGTTCAAAATCCTAAAGGACTTTAATGTAACTTCACCACTTTTGAATTCTATTCCTCTGGAAATAAATCCCACTGCATTATTACCATTTACATTGCTGCTTATTCATGTGTATCTTTAGATCCCCATACTCTTCAATCCCATTCACCTTCCTACATTGCAAGGTGTATCTGATATTTCTGTTTTACCAATAAGCATCAGCTCATATAATCGAGATGAGTTAATTTGCCATGTGATTACCCAGTCCACAAATTATTTAACGGTTTATTGTTGCACTCTTCCTTACTGTTTGGTTTAACACCTACAGTTTGGTGTTATCTGCAAATTATTCCTGAGTCCAAATAATTAATGAAAATTATGAATGATATTAGTCCCAACACTCATCCTTGTAGCACACTGCTTTTTATTTTTAATTACCTCTTACCTGCAAATCTTATTTTAATTCCCTTTCGCCTAATTTTTGATCTACTTACCCTCTGCTTTGACTTGTATTAACCTTTGTCATGAACCTACCCTGTAGTACCTAACTGAAAACTTTTTTGAAAATCCATGAATATGACATCTGTTATATTCCCCTTGCTGTTGCTCTCTGTTATGTCTTTGGAATTTTATCATGTTAGTTAAGTGGGGCTGGACCGTTTGGAATCCATTCCAACTATCTTTCATTGTATTTTCAGTCTGTGACTGTATGGCTATAGGTTTATTTAGTATGGATGCAAGTACCTGTCCCATCACTGACATTAAGTTGATAGGTTTACTGATTCTGGGTTTTCTTCTCTTGCTTTTTCAGTTTATCAGAACAACATTAGTTTTCATCAGTCCTCTTTGAATGACCCCTTCTTTTACAGAGCTTTGATGTCTAGAAATTAGTACCTTTGCTATCACCTTCTGACACGAAATGTCCTGGTATTTTATCCTCTTTTACCTTTGCTGTAAATCAGTTATTTGCCTTTTTTTAATCTCAAATATTTTAATATTCGTCTAAGCTCAACTGATATAATGCATTTGTTTAATTATCTTCTTTGGTAAATCTGAGATGAAATAGTCACTCAGTACACCTGCTATTCCTCTTTCATTATCTGTGAGTTTATCTTGCTCATCCTTTAGTCCCCCTTTCCTTCCTTCAGTTTTATTCATGTTCTATATGGATCTGTAGACCTTCACCGTTCCTTTCGTTTTATTTAATAATTGGACATTTTTTTTTTCTCTTTTCCTTCCTGTGTTTGTTTTTAAAATTATCTTTTTTTAAAATCTTTTTTATCCTCTACCGCTATTATGTAAGTAATCATATATTTTGTTTATCAACTTAAAATTTACTTTTGGTTCTGTATTCACTTATGGTGTCGTACCATTAGTGCGCAAGCCATTACATTTCAATGGGATACATTTTTCTTGTACTCTACGGACTATCCTTTTAAAATATTATTTGGTTTTGTCTCTTTTTTCAAGGCTTTCTTGAAGTTTGCCTTCCTTAGTTCCACTCTCATTTCCTCATAATTTTTTTTTATCACCCATTTACCTTTGCTTTTGTCCAGATTGCTTCACTCAATTTTAATCCTGAAGATTACAATTTTGGAATCTTGGAATAATACTCTTGCACGTCATCTATTTTCCAAGGATCATTACCAAACAGTGGTTCTTTCATGAGATAATGAAAGATGCTGTTTATTTGTAATTCCTTTTCTTGTCTGACTTCATTTAGCAAACCACTGGTAACTTGGACTATGTATTGACTCTATCCAATATCATTATCAGAATCTTGGAACCAGGGGCACAGCCTTCCCTTATTGAGGCACATTAGTGAGCCTTGGAGACAGGATAGGGTAAAAATTATAGGTTCACGGTGAATAAATATTTGGGATGAGAAAATAGTGTCTTAATTTAGTTTCTCCCCTATTTGCCTTCTTGTATCCTGACTCTTACCGAGGTCACAGATCATGGGGAACATTTTCATCCCAACTGTGGAAGTGGCCGTCAATTTTAACAAGATAACAGATTATTCATCGTACCTGGAAGCACAGGCCCAAATGTAATCCTGTTTTCATCCAATGTCAATACATAACTTCATAGTAATCAGGAACATAGCTGTTTCTTTTTTATTAACCGCCCGACTGCACGATGGGTGGGACAAATTTTGATACCGACCTAAGATCAACGATCTCAAACTGACTGAATTAAAGACTTTCCTGTGGCTTTGTACCACAGACTGGCTTGTGATTTTGAATACCAAGCTGTCTGATTTGATTTCCATGCACACATGGCATTTAATTGTCAGGCAATGATACAAATACTGACAGAGAGTTGGCACCTTGTCATAATCTCAGGTTCTGTACATGGGGAGGCTGACTGATTGCATGGGGTGCATCATGTCAGACACATTAAGAACTGGCACTTTAGACATGATGGACCATGTATATTTAATGCTTAGATTATTTAGGATGAAGCCATAAGGCTCTTTGAGGCAGATGGGAATTCCCTCTGAGTACATTCTTTGTGCTACAGGTGGATCCTCTCCTACTGACAGTCCCTCGATGGGCTTTAACATTTCCTTGTTTACAACAATCAGGCTACTTTCATGGAGTTGGCAGCCTTCACATGTGGCAAGAGATGTTTTGCTGCCTGCAAAATGCTAGTGCGTTCACAAAATCAGACAAAATTAGATTCCTGATCAGTTTCAGTGCTGGTGAAAATTAATAAGAGTCCCTACCTACCCACAGGACAATTCTCTGGTGGTGAGAACACACAGGGCACCACCTCAATATAGCTTTTTCCCTCCATCTTCACTCCCTACACCAACTAAGCCTGGTGTCATGTGGCTGGAATAATTCATCCCAACACATAAGGTGTTGAGAGCAATATGGAAGCTTCTGCTGACCTGCTTTGTACTTTACCAATATGTTTTCACTCTGGATCAATGATACAGACGAGTCAGGTGAGGAAGAATGTTTCATTCTCTGGTGCTATCAGCCATATGGGTCATGTTAAAAAGAAAAGCCCAATGTAGAATTTGTCTTTACTAAGCAGTTATCTGCCTGTAGCCTGTACTAAGTTAGAACCTCCTCTACTTTTTTTTATATTTGATCAGTAAAAATACATTTATTATTCATATACTCATTGAATAAATTAATGATATCTATACAAATTTGTTCATACCGTCAATTATATTGATGACACAGATTAAAGAATCCTTTTTCTGGGTGATTGGTTTATTTGGTAAAATATTCATTGTGCTCCTTTGACATTGGTTGAGATTGGTTCAGTTATGTTTTATGTGGGGCCACTGAAGTAGTGAAAAGGAGAATGGTGTTTTTTTTATTAGTCTGAACTCAATTCGAAAACTGGCTCCACAGTTGAAAGAATAATATGCACCAGTCAGTCTCGCATTATTATTTTGTGACACATTTCAAGGCTTTTCTTTAGGGAGTTCAGTAGGTTTGCTGACAAATAGCTAACAATTTTTAAGAATTTATTGGTTTTCCAGATATCTGCCACTTCGTTCCTGTTGGTTTGAACACTGGCAATGCATATGCGCCAAATATTCACACACACATGTTTTCTGTTAAGTAAACCTAAGTATAGATGACTTTCTAACTGACAATTGCAAACATATGTATCAAATTGTCATAAAGATATTCAGATTTGTACCTACACAGAAAAAGAAATGCCAGATGCAGGGGTATCAAATAGTTTGGCTGATTCCTCTGTCCTATAAGCTACAAATGGTTTTCTGGTCTCCATGTCATTTCATTTTCCATGGTGTATTATTCTCTTTCTCTATTTCAGTTATCCTTCGTTCCTCTCCTTACTATCTGTCCTTCTTTCTCTTCCTCCCTTTCTTTCTCTTTCCCCTCCTTTCTCTTATTCCTTTTCTCTTTCCCCTCTCTTTTCCCATTCCCTTTAATTCTCTCTTTCACACTTTAATCCTATTAATCTTTTTCATTGCTTTCAGTATTATTTTCTCCTTTTATTCTCTCTGAACTTTCTATCTCTCTCTCTCTTCCTACATTAGTAATTTTCTCTTCAATTACTCCCTTTCTAGATGTTAGTCTCAAAGTCTTCGCTTTTCTACCACATTTATCTCTTGCCAATTTTCTAGTTAACTCATCTGTTCCTCTTTGCAGCTCTCTTTCTCCTTCCTGCAAAGGACATACAGTACAATATTAGTATGTAGCAGATTGTAAGTCATGTGCCTTGTTACCCTTGACTTAGATTGGCAATGTGTCATATAACTTGAGAATCAAGCAATGACAAGAGTGAATTAATTTTAATAAGTGCTGAGCAACAGTATCACATGGAGAGACTGTTGCCTACTATAAGTCCAGTAGATGCGAAGTATTTGAACAGCTGTACCATATGTTAAACTCTAATACGTGGCATTCTTCCTTTATAATTGACAGAAAAAATTGAAAGAGCGATTAACTGCAAGACTTATTGCTTCCTCTTGCTCCCAAATGGTAGGCGTAAAAGATTAATAAAATTGCACACTTGACAAACAAAATGCCATTTTGCACAGACTATTCAAAATAATTGGGTGTGACTTATATCTGGTTATTGTTCCACTGAGGGAAAGATCTTCATGGGCTATCTCAGCTATAACTGATGAACATCCCACTATAGCCTTTGGTGCGATACTGATTAGTGTTCAGTGGAGTTGAGGAGATGTATCAATTGCAGCAACATCCTGTTTTAATAAACGGCGGGTAGATTCTGTACACACCTCCTCTACCTTCATGTATATTTAAACATTTTGTAAGACTAATAGCATAGAAGTCAGTTGCCTGTTCTTGCAGTAAATGCAATAACTCATGAATCATTTCCCTTGGGGGTGTAGCTGAGGTGCCAGCACTAACTGCAAGAGGTATGCTGACCATTAACTTGCATCTCATTCCTGAAGAGCAATGGAGCTGGGGTATCCCATTCCAGACCATCTATTTTCTAGGGCATGGTTAAATAAAAGCAATAGATTTTTCTTGTTGAATGTGTCCTCAAATGTGGGCTATCAATTTTCAGCTTCTATCATCTTATTTTAAAACCTGAGACATTTCACAGACTAAAATGACTTTTAAAAGTGGACAAATATTGACTTAAAGTGGCTGCAGTGATCACCTAACCATTAATTGAGATGCTTTTGGAAAACAAAAATGTGGAATAAATGAAACTATCTGAATTAAAGTTATCATTCTATCTAAAAATATTGAAATGATTCAGTGGAGTCAGGAGCCAAAAAGTGGCATCTCCTCTTCAATTTGTACATACCAGATAAGTGGCACATAATGGACATGAAAAATTGCCTGTGGAATATCTCCCTTGAAGAGACAATGGAGCCTGATTTAGGAATACACAAATGAATCCTATTTTAGCAGCTGTTTTTCAGGAGCAGAAGATAGAAAGAAATATGGGTTAGTAACAACAAGGATTGGAAATCTTTCTCTCTCTGTTTCTTCCTCATCATCTCAAAAACAGCACCCAATGAAAAAGCAAATTGGAGAAACCAGCAGTTAGCAAGAACTCAAAGATATCTACAGATTTTGCTACTGCTGAGGATAGGTCAACCAACAAATTTCTGTGGTCTCAGATTAAAATTGAACACCCTAAGTACTACAGGATTTTGAATTGCCTGGTCTTTATTCTTCCCGCCTGCATTTTTCATTTTTAATTTTTTGCCTGTGTTTATGTTTATTCAATGTTGTGTTTTTTATTATTTTACTTGTGGTTAGTAAGTAATAAACTTTTTCTTCCTTCCCATTCAAGAGAACATCAGTGATTAGTTCCTTAATTTTGCTGAGTACTGAGTCTTAATTTAAGTAAACTGTGTGCTGAAAGTCAATAAAATATTTGTTGCAACCAATCAAGCAGCTTCAAAAGCTGGGAGCTGATTTATTTCTCTTCACAAAGATCGCAAGGTAATAACGGTAAAGAAAGCATTTGATCCATCTTCATTTGTCCATCTAAAAAGTCCCAGCCATTGATGTATCCAATTGTTCTATAAATGATTCAGGGGTTTTACATTCATAACTCAAACTTTAAGTTCGGTCCAAAAGCTGTATCACTATTATTGTGAAGAAAATCTGCCTGATAATAATTTTAAAATTTACTTTTAACTTGTTTGAACTCACTTCTACATTTCTATTCCAGTGGTATAATTTAAAACGATATGCTGAGTTGCCTTTGTTTTTATATCCCTAAATGAAGTATGTATATCCCAATGAACACCACTAAGTTGCCTTCTTTCCAACTTGAGCAGCCCAATTTTTCTTATTCTTTGCTTAGATCAGATTCTCACACTGCAAATCAACCCTATTGCATAACTCGAACCCTATTCCCCACAGTGCAAATCAATCTCTTTTTTGCGCTCCCTCTACCTCTTAAATATGCTTCTTGATTTTTGGTAACTATGAGCCCACACACATGCCTGTTTCATTTAGAATAAAGTAGTTTATTTTACTTGGGATCTGTGGATAGGGTAAGCTTCTCTGGCCTTCCCTTGAGAATACTTAGAGAAAGTTTGTATTCTTAACCTTTACCTTTTCCAGTTATTCTCAAATTTAGGGCTATTTGCATCTTTTACAGTTTTTATATTTACTTTCTAATGTCTTACTGTTGTTTTTTTATTGACAATTTTGTTTTCTACTGTTAAACTTAGGTTTGCTATGCTTTATTCTTGGTGACCGATCACACCCCTGGTATTGAATATTTATGACTCCCAGGCAATGTTAAACTTTATCATTCTGTCATCACCAACCCCAGAGGCACTATTGGTTCTATTTTCTGTTCCACTACTGACAGCCAAATGAAGATGAGTAATATCTTGTGGCTTTCTGAAGGCATTAGGCAGTGAAGAAACCAAGTATGTCATCTATTGATCTGTCTTGAAACCTTTCATTTATTTTCCCAGTTTTGATCGTGACTCCCTTTAAAAGACTGAAATTTTATTTATGTAGCACATTTCACTGCCCCAAGGTGTTGCAGAGTTCTCCACTGCTAATGAAGTATTTTTGAAGTGTGGCCATTTGTAATGTAAGATATGACAGCAGCCAAACAAAACTTCACAAATGGCAAAAAGCAGAGAGTAATGAATGAATGATTGATTGTTTTTGTTTAATGAAGGGAAATATCCAGTGATATAATAACCAGTGCTCTCATTGATTTATGTCATTTATTTGGACAAAGAAAATAAAAAGATTAGTGCAAGAGTAGGCCTTACAGTCTCTTCAACCTGCTCCACTTTCCATTAAGATCATGGCTAATCTATTCCGGTCTCAACTTCACTTGTCAGCTTTCCTATCTGCTTTCTGTAAACATTGGCTCACCTAAAATGCAGGGATTTATAGGTACTCATCTTCCACTGCTCTATGGGTTAACAAATTCAAACATTCATGATCATTTGAGAGAAGAAATTCCACCTCATCTCAGCCTGGAATGGTTGACACCTCTCATCATCAACTCTGTCAATCTCCATCAGAATCTTATGCATTTTAATAAAAGCATCTCTCATTCTTCTGAACTCCAATAAGTAAAGACTCAATCCGTTCAAAAACTCGTCATAAAACAACTTCTGTGGAATAAGAATTCTATTCATGGGCACTTCCTAAACTAGCTACAATTTGGTATATAAATACTGAAAATAAGGAGAATGAAACTGTACATGATACTCTAGATGTGACCTCATCAATGGTCTGTACAATTGTAGCAAGATTTCCTTACTTTTATACTCCATCCCCTTTTGCAACAAAGATCAAAGTTTCCATTTATCTTCACATCATTTACTGTACTTGCATACTGGCTTGTTGTGTTTCTGCATTAACACATTCTTTCTCCATTTACATCCTATTTTGCCTTTCTGTCCTCCTTCGCAAAGTGGATAACGTCACATTTTCCCATGTTATAAGGAGTTTGTCAAACTTTTGCCCGCCCATTTAACCAATCTAATTTCATTAGCAATTTATTTCAGCTGAATTTTCCCTGAATAGGTGAAAATTCCATGGTTATTCCAACTCTAACCCCAACCAATTCCTTGGTTAGAGGACTGTATTGATAGGGTACTTCATTCTTTTCTATGACTGATCTATCGATGGTGTACTGGTAAAGGAAGTAACAAAAGGGTTAAAGAGATATCGACTTTTCTTTCATCAAATAGGTTATACCAATTTCGAGTTATGCCATTTGGGTTAAAAAATGCCCCAGCTAGATTCCAAAAATTTATGAATCAAGTCGTAGCTGAAGTATGTAACGGTGTAGTTTAGTTAGATGATGTTGTGATATAGAATAATACATGGAAAGTGCACTTAAGTCAATTAGAAAACTTGTTTAAACAATTACAGTTGGATGGCACAGTAATAAACGTAGCCACAAAGTTAATTTGTGAATGCAAGTGTAACTTATCCAGGCATGTTATGGGACAAGGACAGGTGTTGCCCAGAACAGCAAAAGCAAAGGCCTGGTACAATTTCCTGTTCTTAAAAACTAAATAAGAAATCATGACAAATTAGCAATTGACAACAGAATCGCTCTCCCTTTAACACGGAAACAAGCAAAGTGGTACAGTCAGCAGAATGCTAAGCAGACCCTGTAAAGCTGAAGGGAATCTGAATAAATGAACCAGTGTGGGTTGCCTTTGATTTCTCCAAAACTTAGAATGCTGATTGATGCTCATGTCTTGGGGAATTGGGTGCTGTCTTGCTGCAGGATGATATGTCCGGAAGCGAGAAGCCAATGGGGTTTTTTCTCAGAAACTAAACCGGTGTCAAAGAAAGTACGCTAGTGCGGCAAAAGAGACTTTGGGATTATTATTGGCTCTTTAACCCTTTGAAGTTTATGTCTGACACAGTAACTGGTAAACATTAATCTACACAGACCATAATCCACCGGCATGCATTGAAATTTTGAAACTTAGAATGAGCGACTATTAGGTGGAGTTTGTTGTTTCAACTATCTACTATACTGATTGTTCATATAAAGGTGGAGGCATGTAAAGAGTGCATCTTCTTCATATCAGTGTGGAAGCAGGCCATTCAGCCCATTGAGTCCATACTGACCCTCTGAAGACCATCCCACCCAGACCCACGCACCCCCCACCCCCATCTCTGTAACCCTGCATTTACCTTGGCTAACCCACTTAGGCTGCACATACCTTGTCACTATGGGCAATTTAGCATTGCCAGTCCACCTAACCTGCACTTCTTTGGACTCTGGGAGGAAACCAGATCAAGACCACATAGACATGGAATGAATGTGCAAACTCCACACAGACAGTCACTTAAGGTTGGAATTGAACCCAAGTTCCTTGCATTGTGAGGCAGCAGTGTTAACCACAGAGCTGCCCCTTGTTTCTCTTTATTGTTGATTGTAGACTGTGAAAAGGTGAAAATACTGTTTTAAAACCCGGGATGGCAAAAGAGATTGCTGCACTTCTAAAAACAGGTTACTGGAAGTCACTGCAAGTCGTGTTTACATTGTTACTTTAAGCGGTGGGGAGAGAACAGATAAAACAGCATGGTACTGAGATCTCTGTGTAGTGTGAGATTAGGCAGGCAATAGTTTGCTGATTTGTTTGTGGAAGTATGATCAGTAGAGGATACTGAAAGAAATCAGCCTGATGACGGCTCTTTGGCAGGTGAGCAGTACAATAATGGAGTCTCCAGATTGCTGGAAGAGCAAATTCTTTATGAGTAAAAGAATCTGAACCTGTTGTTTTCTTCCACCAGCTGCTATAAGCTGTTGTCTTTAAACAGTAACTAAGAGACATAGTAATTAATATATCAATCACCCTGTGCCTCTTCAGAAGAAGAAAGAACCTGGAGAAAGGAGATTGAAGAACAAAACGTCTTGGGAGACAAAACTTATCTCATCAATTTGTGTGAACTGGTGCTGTTCAACTGTGTTTTTCCAGTTGTTTCTTCCTTCCACTCATAACATCAATGATTTTATCGTTTGTCTGTATCTGCTATATATGTCTTAGAGGTTTAAAAGTTGTGTTTACTTGTGGCTAGTACTCATTTATTTCTAATATGCAATAATTATTAAATACAAGAATGTGGTCAGTATTTCCTGTTAACCTGATTTCGCCACACAGGAAAATTGGGGACTTTGTATACCTTGATTAAATTTCTACATTTTATTTGAGGCTTAGACTTGCTCACTGAGCTGGTGTGTTTGATTGCAGATGTTTTGTCACCCTGCTCGGTAACGTCGTCAGTGCGCCTCCGGTGAAGCGTCAGCGCTCTGTCCCGCCTGTTATTTATATGCCTCGGGTTGCTGGGGTGGTTGGCATTATTTCCAGTTCTGTTTTTCAGCGGTTTGTATATCAGGTCCAATTCAATGTGTTTGTTAACAGAGTTCCAGTTGGAATGCCAGGCCTCCAGGAATTCCCCGGCATGCCTTTGTTTGGCTTGTGCTATTATGGATGTGTTATCCCAGTCAAATTCGTGTCCTGCTTTGTCCGTGTGTATTGAGACCAGTGACACCAAGGAAACAACCAATTCTCACTGGTCTCAATACACACAGACAAAGCAGGACATGAAGTTGACTGGGATAACACATCCATAATAGCACAAATCAAACAGAGGCATGCCGGGGAATTCCTGGAGGCCTGGCATTCCAACTGGAACTCTGTTAACAAACACATTGAATTGGACCTGATATACAAACCGCTGAAAAACAGAACTGGAAGTAATGCCAACCACCCCAGCAACCCGAGGCATATAAATAACAAGCGGGACAGAGCGCTGACGCTTCACCGGAGGCGCACTGACGACGTTACCGAGCAGGGTGACGAAACGTCTCCAACCAAACCCACTGGCTCGGTGAGGAAGTCTACAACCTCATCCTCAACCCGAGCTACAAATCTTCTCAAAAACTTTATTACATTTTGTGGCTACCCCAGAAGTCATAGGGCTTGAGAATCAATGCAGTTTCCTAAGGAGGAAGGAACATTTCTCCTTAGTTAGTTCTAGACAGCAATGTAACTATAGCACTCTTCCTCCATCACTGAAAGAGATTTGTAATGCTTATGAAATCATGGCTTAAAACAAAAATCCTGAGGCTATTTCATCATTTTTCTACTAACAATAGAAAAAAATCCTTTCTTTTCTCATATTTCCATTCATTCTCACAGCAGCAGGCAATGGAAAATGCACAGCCATCCTGACTCACCCAGTAATTCAAAGTTGCTGAGTTGCTCTTCTCACTATGTCCTTGTGCTTTCTTTTCAGAAGCTGGCTCTCTTGCAGTTTTGAAAGTCCACATATTTTCAGCTGCACCTCTCGTAACATGATGCTACTAGTGATGTGTGGTTAGTGGTTACCACTGACTGCACGTACAGCAGAGGGAGAGGTCAGATGACCACAGCAAGCTAGCTGAAGGATACAATTGCATATGTCTAAACACAGCTTGGGAACCACTACTGTCTAGTTGTGTTTGTGCAATGGGTACATGACAGTTCTTCTGGCATGTAGTGGTTTCAAAGTGTTAGATTTCCTCTAAACAACATCTATATCACCCAAAGAAGTTTGGTTCTCATAGTGTATTTCTGCTGATATATCTATACTTTGGTACCTTTGTACCTGATGCTTAGTGAAATGTCTTCTTAAGGTTTGTACAAGTCCTCTGGAGCTGCTGAGGTACATAAATGGAGCAAAGCATTAACAATTCCTACTAAGAAAGCATATATGGTGAGTGATTTAATAGTTGCGCAAAAGTGTCCTCATTAAAAGTAACAATTCTATTGACAAGGTGTCACCTTGCAATATTACTACGAGAGTAATGGTGAGTGACAGGAATGTTATCACGATTTTCCCCATTGACCTGAACTTGAGGGTCTTCCAATCCTACAAAGATGTTATGCAAAAAGACGGAAATTTAAAGCAAAAAATTCAATTTCATGAAGCATCTGTCAGTCGTAATTTACTGGACTTGCTCTTGCAATAAAATCTGCAACAGTCATTTTGTGTATGCTCTGTTTTCAAGCTAAACCTGGTGAATGCCATTTAATGATCCTTTTGGAATATCATCGGATGGGCGGGTGGGTGGTTGCAGAAATTTTGGAGCCAGATTATTTTTCTGTTGCAAAAACCGTCTTCCGATGAAAAACAGATGTCCGTGTTTCAATTATAATTTGTTCACCAGTACAAAAACCTACTTCTGGCCCTAACTCTGCAGCAATGAACCATATGTTGAACTGGCCTTGTACATTTATGCTTTTTTGTGCCTTTTTTTCCCATCTGGTCTCTGTCTTTCATCCCCACTCTCTGCATATTTATTGACTCTCAGACTGTCAAACTGACGGAACCTTGCAGTTTAAAATCTTCTATTAAAATGTATATGGGAGGAGATTATTGGCGAAATCAACAGTGAATTTCTCTTTTTTTTCCTTCTGTATTGCAGTCAAGTAGATTGCGGTGGAAAAGATAGTTTACAGGTCATTGCTTTAAAAGTAAGACATGCCAGGAAAGTAGGGAGTGGGAAGAGCAGTGAGTTATACTAAAACGTTATGGGAATGTAGTTCAAATCAAGCCCATACGGATTTAATGATAGCATCCTCTGTATGAATTTCAAATGTAATTAGTTCGGTCAGGCACAATTCAACTCATACCAGGCAAGAACAGGCAGTAAATACCAGCCCATAACTACTGATAGCACCTACGTAAAATCAAAAACATTCCAAACTTGGTAAAATGATCTACTTTAGAGGTTATCAATCTATCCTCAATTCTATATTGTAGGTAACATTTTTGTAAAACTCCTCTGTATCCTTTCTAATACAATCACATAGATCAGGTAATGCAGTGACCAACACTCTAACAATGCCCTCACTTATGTTTATAGCATACAGCTCTCCTCACCTGACAGTCTGTTCATTCCTTCCTGCAGTCTGTAGCTAATTTCCTCACTCTCAATCACACAGTCAATTTTTATGTCAGCACTGTATTTCTGAATTATGTCCCCTTCATTTAGTGCATTGATCCATACTATGAAAAGCAGAGGACCTCATACTGAGCTCTGTGGAATCCACTGGATATAATCTTCCGGCCAATTAGTCAATTTTGGGTCCACTTTTTGACCTTCCCTCGGATCTCATGGGATTTTAGCTTTTCTTTGAAAAGATTAAACCATTTCAATCAAGTACTGTTAAAACTAGTAAATTATTTGAACTCTCACTATTTTAAAGTCCATGTCATTTGTGGCACAAGATGAGTGCAAGTTCTCTTACACAATCAAGCACATTTGGCTAACTTAAATCATCCACTCAAAAGGACTCCATATACACATATTCCAAATTTTGTGACTAAGGGGCAGGTTAAAAGGACCAAAGTTGCGAACATGTTGGGAAACAAGCAAATACTCAGGCCTTTCACTTTTTAATCTTGTGTAGGATCTCCAAGTCTATGGTCCCTGGTAGTATGTGCCTGGATGGCAAAGGGAAGATCTGTTATGGTCTCTTTGGTCTCTGGTTCCAGCATTAAGAAGTTAAAAAGCTTCCTGTCAAACCTGTCCTCATATGGACTCTGAGATAAAAGGTACTGCAGATGCTGGAGAATCTGAGATAACAAGGCGTGGAGCTGGATGAACACAGCAGGTCAAGCAGCATC
>JAHRHZ010000144.1:17814111-17861118 GCA_024137785.1 Ginglymostoma cirratum
GATGCTGCTTGACCTGCTGTGTTCATCCAGCTCCACGCCTTGTTATCTCATATGGACTCTGGATGGGAGGGTATCCCTGGCCAGGCTGGAAGTGACTCAAGGAAGGTGGAAAAAAGAGTGTAGAACGATTTTTGATGGGTCAGGCATTAACTCCAGTCCATTGTGGAGAGTGGTGGCAAATGTTTCATCATGGAGAAACCGCACAACTTCAACGTACTATGTGTTCATATGGAGTGCTTCCTGCTTCAGACTGATGAAGGGTGTTTAGAGAGCTTGATTTCACCCACTGCATTTCTATTCCCTCTATTAAAGCTCAGACTTGTCATGCCTCGTCGTGCTCTGAATCCACAGTGGGATCCCAGAAGAATGGCTTTTGCAGTAGGCCACATGGCCTAGATAACAAAAACCCCAGCAAGGTGTGTAAGTAAGGCTTATCTGAAAAGTTTGTATGTCACAGTGAGTCAACGCTGCCTTTATGTATCTTTCATTCAATCTTGCCTGCTATTCCTTGGGATCGCCATCCAAGTCCATCTAGACACTCCATTTCCATCCAGATCCCTACCATCAGATGTAGCATTGCAAGGATGAACGGGAGGGTCCTAGACAAGGTGCAGAAGAGATTTACCAGTCTGATTCCAGGGAAAGAATAATTTATCTACCAAGGTTACATTGGAATAGCTGGAGCTGTTCTACTTAGATCAAAGGAAATCGAGGGGAGATACGTAACACAGGTGTAAGAGATTCTGACAGGTCTAAATAACATAGAAAACAAACACTGTTCCTGATACAAGGCCTAGGGAACACAGGTTTTGGATAAGAGACACAGTTCAGATGTGAAGAAGGATTCTTTAATGCATCAAGTGGTATTAAGCTATTGGCAATGACGTTGGTGGAAGTAAAGATGATAAATAGTTTCAAAGGGAAATTGAATATGTACTACAGGGAAGTAAACTTATAATGTTATACTAATGGAGCAGGGGAATGTGACTGATTGGACTTAAAATTATACATTCATGTGCAGTTATTCCAGTAAGCTAACTTTATCTGTAAATCTGTGTGTGTCTGACATACTCACTCAAGCTAATTTACACAATGTTCCCAGTTTGCTGTTATGACTCATGTTCTTTAGTTTTGCAATATCTGGCACTCTCTGGCCCAAATCTTTCAATGTAGACCGTATTTCCTATTTCCAACACACATCAGACAAAACGGTTCCTTATCTACAGCCTTTCAGGCCCATTTTCTAATGGAGGGTTCTGCTGAATTCTCCAAGCAAAGGAATATTGTAAGGACTGTGTCTTTTTATCTTGTATTTTTAAAAACTGGGGAATAAAATGAGAAAGAGCAGTTTTAAATTCTGGTGTTTGAAAGGGTGGCTCCAGTTTTGAAAAGTAAGTATCCTGACACCTATTGCAGACATCTTGTAAGCAATTATTTGAACAATCAGTAATTGAATTGGAGACAGAAAGGACTGTCGATGCTGGAAGCTGGAGTCAATAAATGAGGACCTGGAAAAGCACAGCAGGTCAAACAGCATCTGAGGAGCAGGAAAGTCAATGTTTTGGGCCGAAACCCTTCGTCAGGATGGGGGAGGGGGAGGGGAGTCCAGAGATAAATAGATGGTCGTGGTGGGACGCGGGGGAGCGTAAGTGGGTTGGAGATAGGTGGATGCAGGCAGGGGTTATTGTGTTTGGTCAATGGGAAGGGTGGAGCGGATAGGTGAGTCGGAAGGTGGGCAGGTTGGGGGTGGAGAAATTTTGAAGCTGATGAAGTCAACGTTCAGGCCATTGGGCTGTAAGTCCCCAAGGCAAAATATCAAGTGTTGTTCCTCCAGTTTATCTTTGGGCTCACTGTGACAATGGAGGAGGACAAGAATGGACATGTGACCAGTGGATTGGGAGGGGGAGTTAAAGTGGATGGCAACCGGAAAGTCAGGTTGGTTGATGTGTGCGGAGCGCAAATGCTCTGTTAACTGGTCCCGGAGTCTGCATTTGGTCTCCCCGATATAGAGGAGACCACATTGGGAGCAATGGATGCAATAGATAATGGATGAAGTGCAGGTGAATCTCTGCCTGATTTGGAAGGATTGTATGGGGCCTTGGACGAAGGTCATAAGGGAGGTGTAAGGGCAATTGCCACACCTCCTGCAGTTATAGGGAAAGGTACCAGGTGCAGTGAAGGGGTTGGTGGGGAATGTGGAGTTGATAAGGGAGTCACAGAGTGAATGGTCCTTGCGGAAAGCAGACAGGGGTGGGGAGGGAACAATCTGTTTAGTGGTGGGGTCTGATTGTAGGTGGCTGAAATGTCGGAGGATGATGCGTTGTATTCAGTGGTTGGTGGGGTGGTACATGAGGACTAAAGGGACTCTATCATTCTTGTTGTTGGAGGGAGAGGGTTGAGGGCAGAAGTGTGGGAAATGGGAGAGATGCGGTTGACTGCATCCTTAACAACAGAGGAGTGGAAGCTACGGCCCTTAAAGTAGGAGGATATCTGGGGTGTCCTGATGTAGAATGCCTCATCCTGGGAGCAGATGCAGTGGAGGTGGGGGAATTGTGAGAATGGAATAGGGTTTTTGCAGGACGGTGGGTGAGAGGAGGTGTAGTTGAGATAATTATGCGAGTCAGTGGGTTTGAAATGGATGTCAGTGGTGAGTTGGTTACCAGAGATGGAGACAGAAAGGCACAAGAAGGGGAGTGAGGTGTCAGAAATGGTCCAGGTGAATTTAAGGGTGTGATGGAAGGTGTTGGCAAAGTTGATGAACTGTTCGAGCTCCTTGTGGGAGCACGAGGCCACACCGATACAGTCATAAATGTAACAGAGGAAAAGGACAGGGATGGTACCGGCGTATTTGTTGAAGAGGGACTCTTCCATGAATCCTACGAAGAGGCAAGCATAACTTAGGCCCATGTGGATGCCCATGGGGTGTAATGAAGTAGCTTTTACTGGCAACAATAAGTTGCTATGAGCTAACGAACTGGTTATCAAAGACAGAGATCCTTTTGTCTATTAACAATGGTCTGTTTGGTAACTGAACAGCTTCAAGCTGGGAACAAGTTACAGAAAGTGAGAAATGTTCAGTTCTTCCCCAGCTCAGCAGGAATCTCTCTGTTCTCTGCAGCCAAAACTAATTTTAAGCCTGAAGAAGAGCAATTTTTCTTTCCTACATAAGCATTGTAAACTGTGATTTTTAACTGTTAAGTCAGAGACATTTTATAAGTGAACCAGCCACCTGGAATCTCTTACCAACCAGTTGAAACATCAAGAGGAAGATGACTGGGGCAATGTGCTGGCCAGCAGAAGAGTCATAAAGACAATCTCAGCTATAGAGCCAGGGAACAAAGACTGTCGAACTATTTCTAATTTCTCCCCTCTGCTATAACCTATTTAATTCTGTCTGTTTGTTTGTCTGTGTGTGTACAAGGAAGTCTTTGTAAGGGGATTAGAGTTTTAATTAGTTGTGTAATATGGCAACTGTTTACACCTGTTTACTGAATCTAGTTACTGCTAATAAATAGGTTACTGGTTCAATACAGAAATCTGATCCATGCTATCGATCAACTTGGCTCTGAAAGTCAGGTAAGTTATGAAAATTTGGATAGTTTGTAATATCTTTACTTCAGTGATGACCCCAGAAACAGCAGGGCTTGATTTCTAGTGCGTTTTCCCAGTGAAATGTAAGTCCTCACAAGGAAGAGCGCAGAAAATCGTTATGGAAAATACTTTCTTTGTTTATGGTACTAGCTGTCATATGGTGACAAGTAATTGAAATTTAAAAGTCAGAAGCCTCTTTGAAAGGTTTACAGACAGAATGTCAGCGTGTGAGTTAAGTGGTCAAGGGTGTAGAGTAGCAAATGGGTGTGTGAAGGTGTCAACGGTAATAGGTGGATGACAGGATAAGGGATAAATGGGCAAGGGTGAAAAAAGACCTGCGGGTGGGTGAAGGGATGGGGAGGAGAGTTTGAGTGTCACAGGATGGGGGGGTGGGGGCTGTGGGGGTTGAGTGCCAGGTGTGTTGGGGATAGGGTGGCAGGTGGGTAAAGGAATGGAGTGGCAGATGGGTGGGTCAGGGAAGAAGTTTAAAATCGGAGTCCAAGAGAACGCATTCCCTGTCAGCTCATCACTCACAATCCTCCTTTCCTTCACCTCTTCCTCCTTTTCCATAAGAGGTGGCCTCAGGATACCTGCAGACAGCGGCTGCTCTCCCATGGCTGCCACCACGACCTTTGAAATGCACCAGAGTGTCGCCATAAGTTATTATGACAACTGAACAATTGCTTTAGCATTGTCTCTACGTGATTATTCTTGTGACTCTCCTCATCCATGCCCTGTCCTTGCATGGACAATTGGCCAAAGGAGAGCAGCAGTCACAAGTACAGAGTGTTGACTTTGCCCCTGAGCAGTCGGCCTGTGGCTCTCCATGGAGGTAAAGGACAGTGGATAAGGCTGTCTGGCCAAGAATAAATGCACCAAGATTGCTGCCTGGATACACTCACCACTGTAATGAATCTTCATTTCTGAAGAAGGGTCTAGGCCCGAAATGTCAGCCCTCCTGCTCCAATGATGCTGCTTGGCCTGTTGTATTGATCCAGCTCTATACCTTGTTATCTCAGATTCTCCAGCATCTGCAGTTCCTACTATCACTGTAATGTATTTTGAGTTGTATTTTCACGTTAATGAAATAGTAATCCAAGTGATTCCTCACTGACATGAGGGCTCACAGAGTCACAACCGTGCAGTTAATGGCACGACTGAGGCATCTTCTCATCCTGCTTGTCTCCACTTAGGAAAATAAAACCTATGACCCTCTTCTGTGACCAATAATCCCTTCGACCTCCCGGATGCTCTGATGGATGAAGTATTGGGATATGCTCCATGTGTCACCTGGACCTGCCTGAAAAGCCCTGGATCCATAACTTTTCCATTTCACTGGCTTTCTAATTTTTCCCCCTCAGCTAGAACCTATTTAATTCTGTCTGTTTGTGTGTCTGTTTGTTGGACCAGCCTATCCCTGATATCAGGTTCCAATTTAAGTTGTATCCAAAATGAGGTTTGTTATATCCGACATGATTTTCAAACACGTCATATTTCGTGCATGTAAGCAACACACCAAAATTCAACCCTTCCAACAGGGGAAAGCTAATGAATATCTTGTACATTGGCCGCAAGCCAAATTTAAACTGGCCTTCTCCATTTGAAATGAATGAAGCCAATATTTTAATATTCATGCTATGGGCTCATTTCTCCATTTTCTCCTTTTGACCACAGTGTGCGTGCTGTTCACTGAACCAGGAAATACACTGCTGGCTACGCTTGTTAAGAAATTTCTGTCGTGTCAACTATGATAGACACTCCATTACTTGATTGCTACTGGGGTAGTAGTTAGCATTGCAATGCCCATGAGTTAGGGAAGAATGGGGAACCAGCCAAGCTTTCTTCTCCAATTTAAATTTGAGTTATATCAATGGAGTTAGTGCTAGACAAAGAGGAAAGAAAAAGCAATAGCAGGAACTGCAGATGCTGGAGAATCCGAGATAACAAGGTGTACAGCTGGATGAACACAGCAGGCCAAGCAGCACCAGAGGAGCAGGAAGGCTGACATTTCGGGCCTAGACCCTTCTTCAGAAATGGGGGAGGGGAAAGGGGTTCTGAAATAAATAGGGAGAGAGGGGGAGGCGGATAGAAGATGGATAAAGGAGAAGATAGGTGGAGAGGAGACAGACCGGTCAAAGAGGTGGGGATGGAGCCAGTAAAAGTGAGTGTAGGTGGGGAGGTAAGGAGGAGATAGGTCAGTCCAGGGAGGACGGACAGGTCAAGGGGGCTGGATGAGGTTAGTAGGTAGGAGATTGGGGTGGGGCTTGAGGTGGGAGGAGGGGATAGGTGGGAGGAAGGACAGTTTAGGGAGGCGGGGACGAGCTATCCAAAACCAGCCCAGCTCGTCCCCTCCTCCCTAAACTGTCCTTCCTCTCCACCTATCCTCTCCTCTATGCATCTTCTATCCGCCTCCCCCTCTCTCCCTATTTATTTCAGAATCCCCTTCCCCTCCCCCATTTCTGAAGAAGGGTCTAGGCCCAAAACATCAGCCTTCCTGCTCCTCTGATGCCGCTTGGCCTGCTGTGTTCATCCAGCTCTACATCTTGTTATTTAGGAAAGAAAAAGAACTGAGTGAATTATGCAAAAATTGAGATGGCTGCTGTAAAAATGGAGGCACACCTCCAGATGATGAGATGAGGTGAGTTTTTTTTCTCTCTTCAAGCATTATGAGTCCCTGAGACTCTCTTGCCCAGAGAGTGGTGGAGGCAGAGTCTTTGTATGCTTTTAAACCAGGCAAGTAGACAGATTTTTCAATATCAAGGGAGTTGGGAGGCAATCGGAGGCGGGAGTGTAGATTTGAGGCCACAACCAGATCAACCATAATTTTATTGAATGGTGGAACAGGCTTAAAGGGCAGAATGTTCTACCTCTGCTCCTAGTTCACATCTTTGTGTGTGTGCGCACATATGCCCAATCTCAGGACAAATGGAGAGACCTTTTATGGTGTAGAGGCATTTGAGCAGTTCAGACAAAAGTGCGGATTGACTTTTAGTCGCCTTCTAAAAGGCATTGCTGAGGAAAGGGTTGGTTATATCCTTCTTGTGGGCAGGAGACAAAGGATTAGATCTGTTTAAAGACTGAATAGCTGGGAGATCAGAAAGGATAACAGTGAAAACTGCAATGGTTTTTTTTGAGAAACACAGAATATATTTTCAGCCAAAGACAAAGCATTGAATCTGCTGATATGAATCTCAAAGTCTGAGGCAGAAATCATGTGAACCTGTTGATGTTTTCGTAATGAGATTGAGAGGCGTAATCAGCGAATGTAATTTCGAAGGAGTTGTTGGAAGGCTGATAATCAGCTCTTCGTGTTTCTGGACATCATGATTTATAAAAAAAACTCTGCTTGGAAGAGGCAACTCACAATATCACAGTCTGTGGACACTGCCAGTGCGTATAAAGTCTCAAGTAGATAGTTGAAGAGGCTGATGGCTAGCTTTCAGACAAGTCAAAGAGCATTGATGCAGGAAATCATCAATAAAACAATGCAGACCAGACAGAGCGCAAGAGCTGGAGAGAACCATAAGTTTACAGAAGGAAATGTCTCACAGGCTGATCAAACCATAGAGCCTGTGGGAAACCCAATCACGGGAAAGATGTGTGGAAAAGAGAAGCAGATCGCAGATCACTGAGCAGAGGCTGAGCAGCGGGGTTTATGAAAAGGAATAGAAACCAAAATATTCAAGCCCTGGAAGATGATAATGAATTTGAGGACACAGTAGAAATAGGAGCCATACAACATTAAAGATTTGGATGCCACAATCCCTAGACATTTGAATTTCACATAAGCCCCGAATCTGAAGCTGAAACTTGATACTCCGAGTTTAGTGTAACATTGAGTAGTGATGTATGCTGGATACTTAGATATAAATAGGCATGGACTTCATGTTTAATTTAATTATGGCAGTCAATTGTTTAGGATCTTCTGGTGCAGTGGTAATGTCTTTACTTCTGGGCCAGTAGGTCCATGTTCAAACTCCACCTGCACACAGACTATCTGTGATCTGATTGGTTAGATTTAAAATAGCTAAAAGTCAATTGTCGATCAACTTTAGTTTAGACATCACATATGGAGGGTTATGGCCTAGGAACAGACAAATAGGACTGGTTTACATGGCGATTATGTTCTGCATGGACTGGTTGGACTGAAGTGTCTGTTTCCATGCTGTATCACTCAATGGGCTCTCTGAAAAATGTTAATGATGGGCACTGCTATATTGATACGTACAGATTGTATTTTTTTCAAACAAAGTGGGACTATTTTGTTATATTGTTCCAATCTGATTTTGAAACCATATGTCCATGTGTATGTACCAATAAGGTCCCCGTTACTACCCTGTAGTCTGGAGATTGACTATCAGTCCACAATACATAGTGTAATCAATGAATTTCCAGCATTTGTGTTTAGAAGTGGGATTATTTCAAACATCTGGGAACCACAAAGTGCATCAGGTAGCCAGAGGACTAGGGTTAACTCAGGACTATAAAAGGCTTCAATGCTTGGAGGCAAAGGCCTCGGAAGTGGTATTAGATGAGCACTTTGCATCTGTACTTACGAAGGAAGAAGGTGTTGTCAAAGTCATTGGGCTGAACCTCGCATTCTTTTAGCTAAGCCTGAGGTCCATCAGGTGTGTCTAATAAATACTTGGGGCTTCATAAGTTGAGGCCTGGGGCGCTCTTGTGGTGCTGTGTGAGTATCCCTACCCCTGGACCAGGTAGGCCTGGGTTCAAGTCCCACCTTTCTCTCTATCCGCACCTTCTTGGCGGCTGTAACATTGTATCCTGCACTCACTTCTGTTACCCTGACATGCTTTTACAGCACAATCTGCCTGATAAGCATATAAGGCACCATTTTTCAGTGTACCTTCGTACATGTGAAAGTAATAAGTCAAAGCACATGCTCCAGAGGTGCGTAATAACATCTCTGAACAGGTTGATTAGCAAAATATGTTATATTTTAAAAAAATTATAAATTGAGGCCTAGAGTACAAATGTAAGGAAGATATGCTGATCTTATCAAACACTGGTTCAACCTTACCTTGGGTAGCACAGTGGCTCAGTGGTTAGCACTACTGCCTCATAATTCCAGGGATCTGGGTTCAATCCACTACCTTGGGTAACTGTTTGTGTGGAGTTTGCACATTCTCCATGTGTCTGTGTGGGCTTCCTCCCACTGGCTAAACATATGCAGGTTAGGTCGACTAGCTGTGCTAAATTACCTATTGTGCCCAGGGATAGGCCAGCTGGGTGGGTAAGCCATAGGAAATGCAGGGTTGTGGTGGGTTGAGTCAGGGTGGGATGCTCTTCAGAGAGTTACTGTGGACTTGTTGGGCAGAATGGCCTGTTTCCACACTGTAGGCATTCTATGATTTTAACTGGATTATTGGCTTCAATTCCAGACTCTGCACTCCAAGAATAATATGAAGACATTTGAAAGGGTGCAGAAAGGATTTTCAGGGATGATGAACATTAGTTACAAGGATCAACTGAAGCAGCTGGAGTTGCCCTTGTTAGTGAAAAGAGAGTCATGAGGAGTGTAGAGATCAAACGTCAAGTTTTCCTGCTCCTATGATGCTGCTTGACCTGCTGTGTTCATCCAGCCCCATGCTTGTTATCTCGGATTCTCCAGCATCTGCAGTACCTTTTATCTCATGAGGAGTGTAGATTGTGAGAAACTTCCATTTGGCAGAGGATTTGAAAACCAAAGGATACTGACTTCAGGTGATTTGGCAAATGAATCAAGATGACATGAGAAGGTTATTTTCACACAGCAAATGGAATGCAGGACCTGAAATCAAGATGGTTGCAGATTCAATTGCGGCTTTCGAAACAGATTTAAATGAATACCTTAAGAGATAATACTTACGGGGCTACGACGAAAGGGGATAAGGATTGGTTTTAGCTGAATTGCTGTTGCAGACAGCTAGCATAGACTCAATTTGTTGGATAGTCTCCTATGCTTTAACTATTTTATGATTTTAGAATTCTTTGACAATATATCTGTTCATTAACAAGATTAAATTCACCAATTCATTGCCCTCTCCATCTTTATACAGCCTGAACTTCTTTGCTTTATTTTTTGAAAGGGGAAACTTCTGAAATGAAAACTCACTGCATTTTTTACCTTGCACCTCCAAAAATAATATCCACAGCCTCTTTTGTTCTGCAGTCAGCCTGGCAAACTCTGTAATGGAGCTGTGTAGTTAGATCCAGAGTAGCTGCCAAAATGTATATGTAAATTGAGTTCACAGTGCAGGCGAGGGGTGGATACATGCTGAGATTAAACTGTCTCGGGGAAACCACAAGTGGAGGTGCAAAAAGTCAGCCTAATTATTAAATTCTTCAAGCAGCAAGAATTAAAATCAGTTCTAAAGATACTACTTAGAAACTCTAGGGGGTGAGGTTGCTTATCTTGGTCTCTCAGGACCACAAGGCCTCTTTTGTAAATACTGCAGGTGTCATGATTCTTTTTTATTTTCTCCTTCTGGACATTAACTATTTTAGTCAGTGATCTCAGCCATCTGGAATCCTGCACATGTGCTGCTATTCTGCCTTGAGCTCAGTCTAATTACTTCCAGTGTGCACAAGCAGATTGTGTTTCACATCGCAATTTTTGGCAGATTCAAACAATTGTCGGACTGACTGATTTTATTTCCCCATTTGCCCTTGTTGTGATCACTTGGACTTTTGTTTTTATCCAATGGCAATTCTGTCAAAAGAGGTCATCATTTGCATTCCCTAGTCCGTACTTTTCAAGACATGGCCAGCTATAGCGTTGTGAGTGAAGATGGATTTGGTTCAGGCAAGGCAGTGCAGAATCAAACACATTGATGGAGGAAATGCTCCAACGCTAGCGCAGGGTTTCTGAGAGCACATCAATTAAAATCTTCCAGTTCCAGGGTATCTTCTCCAGCAATAAATTCTTACAGTACTGCACAGTTATACTGGTTTGTTTTACTACCTAATCCTTACTTCACTGCAAAGATTGGTAGAGAAAGGCAGGAAGAGATAAACTGAATTAATGAAGTGAGTAAAAAGCAGGTTGTTTCCAGTAATGTTAGCTACCTGGAGGTAGCCAGTTTCCTGAGCCCTAATGACCTATTTTTCAAGGAAATGTATGATTCCCATCACTGTTCCAGAATATTGCAATCAGACCTTCCCTACACCCAGTACATTCCCTTCTCCATATTTTTCCTCATTTCCATGAAAAGGGCTGCTGTTCTCAGAAGTTCACTGAGAAGATTGATGATGTGCTCCCTGCTGTTTGGATTTTCTGAAGTCTTTGCGGTTGTAATTTCAAGATTCAACAATTTTCTTGCTTCTTGCTCTGCCAACACACTTTCTATTCTCCATAAAGTTGGGATTATTCAAAACTTTCCTGTCCGTCCTCTAAATTGTACCAAACCCAATTCAGCAGCATGGCTGCGCTGTCTGACTGACATTGGTGATCCATTTAGCAATGCTACTGTTTTAAAATTATTGGGTTAAAAACACTTCCTTGTATCATGTCAGCTTGCCAGATCTACAAAATTGCTCTTCCTATTATGACCTCTAACTCATCTCCGATTGGCACTACTCCACCTTTAAAGGCTATGTCTTTAACTGCCTGGACACTAAGGTCTGGGAGCAATTCTATGATTCTGTTTCTCCAGATAATGGAGATTGGACATACAATGCAAGATGTGTCTTGGGACGCTGTGGAAGCTCCAACACATTGACTCCATTGGAATTGCCTGGAAAATTTGAGCTTCTGATGGGAATTTCTCCAGGACTCTCAAAAAATGGCTCCAACTCTTCTTTGTTTTTCTACTTTTTGCTGGTAAAACTTACTGTAATATTTAACTTTTTAAACTGTGTTTTCCTTGTTTTTCAGCTTTGTACCTAAGATTCTGTACCTAAGATTGTACTTAAGATGGTGCCACAAGTGGTAACTTGTAAACTTTTCACTGTACTCAGGCGAGTACATGTGACAATAGACCTAAATCAATGCAATAAATTCTGAAATAGTGTCAGAGAATTTGGAACTTATGTTGTATACCTCCTTGAATAATTACCTTGGAAATGATAGACAGAAAATTCCTAGTTCAAACCCCTTGTTGACTATTAAACTGATCCCAGATTCCAACTCCTGTCAACTCCTCCTCCCCTGCCTCCACCATCCCCTGCCCTACCTCCAGCAGACCTAATTTAACCTCGTTAACCCACTCGCTTTATTCATCAACTGCATTCCCTCATTCTATTACCTTATCAACCTTAACCCCTCACTCACCCTATCCCCTAATCCACTTGCCTCACCCACTCTAAAACTTTGCCTACTTACTCATTCAGTCTAACCTTTGTCCACTTGCCTCACTCATGTTTCACCTTATCTATTTAGGTCACCCACCCTACCCACTTACACACCTACACATTCACCTATTCGCTTGCACATTATTCCCATCCCACCTATCTCTTCCAGCTGGTGTGTCCCATTGATAGTGTCAGGTACTTATGGAGGAAGATTTATAAGCATAGGCTTAAGACAGAAAATAGTTTAATTGAAATTAAATCTTTGCATACGACCTTGATTATCAAATTGATATTATCCCTGCCATGGAATAATGTTAGAAGTTTAAACATTCCTCTTGGAAACCATTGAAGAAGTGTTAAAACCCACGATCCCGATGGGCTTTTATTGAGGGAGAAAAAAATAAAACAAGATCTATTGTCCAGGGAATTCTCTCTTTCCCCAGTCCTCTTCTTCCTTCCCTTCTTCTGACTCTCACACACATGACTGTTATTTTTGAAAAGAAATATTGTGAATGACTATAAGTCATGTCATTCATGAATAGGACTAAATGAGTTCTGATGTGGGTAACATTTGATACTTGTTCTATCATGATATAAGATGACAGACAAGTTTACCATGAATAGATAGGGAATAGAGGGCTATGGATCACGGAGGAGCACTAAGTTTTTAGTTTAGGAAGGCATCATTTGTTGTTGTGGTCTTGGTGGGCCAAAAGGCCGGTTCCTGTGCCCCAAATGCACTTTCCAGGTGAAGCAGGGTTTTACTTGTCTTTCTTCCAATTTAATTTGGTGTATTCACGGCACTCAATATGATATTGTTTACATTGGCGAGACCAAACACAGGCTGGGTGACTGTTTTGAGGACACACCTTCATTCTGTCCAATGGAATAATCCTGACCTTATATTTGCCTTTTTAAAAAAAGTATTCATGTGTGGGATGTGGGTGTCACCAGCTGGGCCATTATTTATTGCCTGTCCCTAGTTGCCCTTGAGAAGGCAGTGGTGAGCTGCCTTCTTGAACCACTGTAGTCCATGTGCTATGGGCAGACCCACAATGCCCTTGGGAGGGAAGTGCATGATTTTGACCCAGTGACAATGAGGGAATGACAATATATTTCCAAGTCAAGATGGCGAGTAGCTTGGAGGGGAACTTGCAGGTGGTGCTATTCCCATGTACCTGTTGCCCTTGTCCATCTAGATCGAAGTGTTTATGAATTTCGGAGGTTCTGGCAGAATTTCTGCGCAGCGTTCTATAGATAGCACACACTGCCGCTACTGAGCAACGGTGGTGGAGGGAATGAATGTTTGTGGATATGGTGCCAAACAAGTGGGCTGCTTTGTCCTGGATGGGGTCAAGCTTCCCAAGTGTTGTTGGTGCTGCGCTCATTCAGGCAAGTGGGGAGTATTCCATCATACTCCTGACCTATAGTCATAGAGTCATTGTGCTGTACAGCTGTATCCTTTGGTCCAACTCATCCATGCTGACCAGATACCTTAAATTAATCTAGTTCCATTTGCCAGCTTTTGGCCCATATCCCTCTAAACCCTTTCTTTTCATGTACCTATCCAGAAGACTTTTAAATCTTGTAATTGTATCAGCCTCCACCACTTCCCCTTGCAGCTCTCTCCATACATGCACCACCCTCAGCATGAAAAACTGCCTTTTAGTTTCATTTTAAATCTTTCCCCTCTCACCTTAAACCTATGCCCTCTAGTTTCTGACTCCCTTACCCTGGGGAAAAGACCTCGGCTATTCACCCTATCCATGCCTTTCATGATTTTATAAACTTCTATAAGGTAACCTCTCAGCCTCTGATGCTCCAGGGAAAAGAGCCCCAGCCTATTCAGCCTCTCCCTATAGCTCAAACCTTCCAATCCTGGTAACATCCTTGTAAATCTTTTTTGAACCCTTTCAAGTTTCACAACATCCTTCCAATAAGAGGGAGACCAGAATTGAACACAATATTCCAAAAGAGGCCTAACCAATGTCCCGTCCAGCTGCAACATGACCTCCCAACTCCTATACTCACTGCAGTGACCAATAAGGGCAAGCATATCAAATGCCTTCCTCACTATCTTGTCTATTGTGTCTCCACTTTCAAGGAACTATGAACCTGCACTCCAAGGTCTCTATTCGACAACACTCCCCAGGACCTTACCATTCAGTGTATAAGTCCTGCCCTGATTTGCCTTTCCAAAATGCAGCACCTCATATTTATCTAAATTGAACTCTATCTGCCACTCCTTGTTCCATTGGCCCATCTGATAAAGGTCCTGTCACACTAATAGGTAACGTTCTTTGCTGTGTCTTATCAATAGTGGACTGGCTTTGGGGAGTCAGGAGGTGAGTTATTGTCATGATATTCCTATCCTCTGACTTGCTATTGTTGCCAGTGTATTTCTATGATGAGTCCAGTTGAGATTCTGGTCAATGGTAAGCCCCTAGAAGTTGCTGATGGGAAATTCACTGGTGGTAACAGCATTGAATGTAAAGGGTAGTGGTTAGATTGTCTCTTTTTTGAGATGGTCACTGCCTGGCATTTGTGTAGTGCGAATGTTACTTGCCAGTTGTCAGCCCAGGCTGGAATCTTTCCAGATCCTGCTGCATTTGAAAGTGGATTGTTTCAGTATCTGAGGAGTTACAAATGGTGCTGAACATTGTGCAATCATTGACAAACATCCCCACTTCTGAGCTAATGATGGAGGGAAAATGAAATAACTGAAGATGGTGTGTTTAGGACAGTACCCTAAGGAACTCCTGGAGATGTCCTGGACTCATCTCCAACAACCACAACTGTCTTCCTATGTGCGAGGTATGACTCCAACCCATGTAGAATTCACCCCCTGATACTGATTGATTCCAGTTTAGCTAGGGTTCCTTGATTCTACACTCGGTCAAATGTAGCCTTGATGTCAAGGGCTGTCACTCTCACCTCACCTCTGGAATTCAGCTCTTTTGTCCATGCTTGAACCAAGGCTGTAATGAGGTCACGAGCTGAATGGCCCTGACAGAACCCAAACTGGGTGTCACTGAACAGGTTATTGTTGAGCAGGTGCTGCTTGATAGCGCTGTTGATGACACCTTCCATCGCTTTACTGATGATCGAGAGGAGACTGATGGGGTAGTAATTGGCTGGGTTGAATTTGCCCTGCAATTTTATTAACAGGGCATACCTCGGCAATTTGCCAGATTGTAGAGTAGATGCCAATATAACTGTAGTGGAACAGTTTTGCTAAGGGAGAAGTAAGTTCTGGAGCGCAAGTCTTCAGTTCTATTGCCGGAATGTTGTCAGGGCCCGTAGCCTTTGCAGTATCCAGTGTCTCCAATCATTTTTTGATATCACGTGGAATGAATCGAATTGACTGAAGACTGATATCTGTGATGCTGGGGACCACTAGAAGAGGCCGAGGTGGATCATCCACTCAGCACTTCTGGCTGAAGATTGCTGTAAATGCATGTCTTATCTTTTACACTGATGTGCTGGGCTCTTCCATCATTGAGGTTGGGGATATTTGTGGATCCTCCTCCTCCTCCAATAAATTGTTTCATTGCCCACCACCATTCACAACTAGATGTGGCAGGCCTTCAGAGTTTAGATCTGATCCAATGCTTGTGGGATCACTTAGATCTGTCTATCATTTGCTACTTATGCTGTTTGGCACTCATGTTTAGATATTCCTCCTGGCATGCCCTTTTGCACTCTCCATTTAACCAGGGTTGATCTCCTGGCTTGATGCTAGTGGTTGAGTGGGGGATATGCTGGGCCATGAGCTTACAGATTGTGCTGGAGTACAATTCTGCTGCTGTTGATGGCCCACAGCGCCTCACGGATGCCCAGTCTTGTATGGCTATGACTGTTGGATGTCTGCCCAATTTAGCACAGTGATAGTGCCACATAATGATGAGTATTCTCAATGTAAAGGTGGGACTTTGTCTCCACAACGACTGTGTGGTCCTCACTCTTACCGATGCCGTCATGGACAAATGCATCTGTAGCCGACAGATTGGAGAGGATAACGTCAAGTCCAGCTTTCCCCCTCCTGTTGGATCCCTCACCAATCCCCGTGGGATCCCTGTCTAGCAGCTATGTCCTTTAAGATTTGACCAGCAAGGTCAGTAATGCTGCTGCCATGCCACTCTTGATGGTGGACGTTGAAATCCGCTACCCAACCTTGAATAATAATTGTGGCGCCTTTCCACCCTCAGTGCTTCCTCCAAATGTTGTACAGCATGGTGGAGTACTGATTCAACAGCTGACGGAGGACCGACTGGAGGAATAGCAATCTAGAGGAATAGCACCTCATTTTCTGTTTGGGCACTTTCTAGCCTCAGATATCCATTTGAATTCCACAGCTTCAAAGCCTGACCTCACAATGTGCGCTCTTCATGGTTCTTATATTCTCTTCTTCCCCCCGCGCCCCCGTGACCTTGTCTTGTTTCACATTTCACAACTTAATTTATACTTTTTATTTACATCTCTATTTCTCTTTTACAGGAATTAACAACCCCTTTGTTTTTTGCACAGGGCATCCACACCATCTGTTCTTCCTGCACTACCTCCTCCTTTGTCAGAAAATTAAAACCCTTCATTTTCTAATCCCTTTCAGTTCTGTAGAAATGTCACACTGGACTGGAAATGCTAACTGTTTCTCTTTCTGCAGATGGCTACCAGACCTGCTGAGTTTCTCCAGCATTTTCTGTTTTTGTTCCTGTGAGAGTCTTATTCATTGAGATTACTCCCATTTTTCTGAACCCCAGAGAGAGCTGACTCATTCTACTCAATCCTTTCTAATGGTAATCCCTCTCTATTCCAGTAATCAGTTCATTGAATGCTTATTGCATCCCTCCAAGCCAAGTGTATCCTTCTTTAGGTAAGAGAGCAAAACTGTATACAATACTCTCACTCCGTACATAATTATGTTGATCTTATTAAAGACAAAATAAATTCCACTTTCTTTCCATGTTTTCACCATGTTGCTGGAACACCACGGTTGGCATTTTCTGATATCATCCTGTCTGATGTGAGAACACAACTCGCATTGCGGAGATGTATCATGATCAGACTTTTCCTTCCGTCTGTGTGTGTTGTATGTTTTCCATTTGTCTTTGCCAATATTCCTATTTATATTTTTTTTAAGGCAGTGTGAAGAAATGAAGCAATGGCTTTAAAATATTCAGTTCAAGTACAGGTTTGTTAGAGATCTTTGAACAAGTCATTTACTCGTTTTCTACGTGTACCGAAGGTGGTCCTTCCCTTTCATCGGCACAGACTGAATAAATGACTTGTTTATGGATCTCTGTCAATGCTAGGCATTCAAGTAACACTTAGATACAAGAGCACCTCCTATTTCACCAGGGTGACTGTTCCACCACACCTAATTCCATGGCATCCCTGTTTCTGGGTTGAATTGCTAATTTAGTACCCATCAGCAATGAATTATGGTTGCTACACTCTGTAATCTTGAAAACCTGAATTGAGGCTTCAACAGTCTCAGTTTGTTTAGGGCTGTGACCTGCCCTGATCCTGCTCAAGGCTGTTGAGCAATGTCTTCTAGAATTGTGTGCAAGGCTCACCACTACTTTCTCTGGGTAATTAGGAATGAGCAACATTTACAAACATTTCTTGGAGCTTTCTTAAAAGAAGTAGCTGGCCTCCATAATATTTGTCCAATTCGGGACAGAGGGCGCCATCAGGACACAAGAGCTTGAAATGTCACGGCTCTGAGGAAGGGTCAGCGGACCCGAAATGTTAACTCTGACTTTTTCTTCACAGATGCTGCCAGACCTGCTGAGCTTTTCCAGCAACTTCTGTTTTTGTTCCTGAAATGCCCCCTTCTGGGGGATGCCATCATTGTGGTTGCAGATAGACAGTCTCATCAATGAAGAAATAGGATTTCATAGCATATACTGTACCTAGCAGTCTGTCATTGAGATACGGTTCAGTTTGAATACTGAACCCCACGAGAATTGTACATGCTATGGTGACTTAATAGGGTGTCACATATTCTGAGGAGGGATATCCTGATGATGTGCATTAGGATCTCATAGATAGAAGCAAGCCATTCCACCCACCAACTCCATACTGTTCCTCTGAATGTCATCCCACCCAGACCCACCCTACCAGAAACCCTGCATTTCTCATGGCTAATCCACCCAACCTACACATCCCTAGACATGATGGGCATTTTAGCGCGGCCAATCCACCAAACTTTGGACTGTGGGAGGAAACCAGAGCGCCCAGTGGAAGGCCGCGCAGACACGGGGAGAACGTGCAAACTCCACACAGACAGTCACCAGAAGGTGGAATTGAACCCAGGTCGCTGGTGCTGTGAGTCAGCAGTGCTAACCACTGAGCCACCGTGCCATGTTTAGGGGAAGCATTCCTGGATCAGGGCACACAAGGCTGCCTTGTCACCCCGATTGCTGCAAGTTGCCATTCTGCCTGGTTTTGCAATGCTGTTGGATTGTCCATGTCAATGACTTCATGCTCCCTGAGGTGGAGCCCTCCCCCACATTCTCCTTGGCCCACTTCGATGCACCCCTCTCTGTTTTTTGAGCAGGGACCAGCAAACCACAGCAAGAGCGGTCACAGGCATGTACATGTATTTAATGAATGCAACCTCTTCCTGGTGGCGTGGTTCCAGGCTGAGTTTATGGGTCTTTATAGGCCAAGTTCCCTCTGAGTCATATGGAGCATCTGCACAATGCCGTTTAGTTTCTGCGGAATGCTGATTCCAATTACTGAAGCTGCTGCCGTGCATGGTCCTCCCAGGGTGTACACGGTAGAAACAGTCAGTTACAGGGAACGCTGCTGATGGACTATATGATTCAACTGACCACACCCCGCACCTGAGGGAACGAGAGGCAAATCCCAGGACCGCCTGTGCCACACTGGCTATATCTGTGGCTAATGCCATGAAGTCTCATGCCATCCCAGAGGGTGTTATATATCACTGATATGGATTGCAGCATGCGAGAGGCACAGCGGTCCTCTGGAGATCCTTAAATCAAGTCAGAGTCCACGGAGTTCAAGGTCTTTGTCACCTTGACAACTGCTTGCATAGAGTCAGGGACGGTCCCAGAGGACTGGAAAAATCACTAACGTGACACCCCTGTTTAAAAAGGGAGTAAGGCAAGAGACAGAAAATTACAAGCCGATTAGCCTAACCTCGGCCATGGGTAAGATCTTAGAGTCCATTGTGGAAGTTAAGATTTCTGAATACTTGGAAGTGCATGGCAAAATAGGCCAAAGTTAGCATGGCTTCATCAAGCCTGACAAATCTGTTAGAATTCTTTGAGGAAGTAAGGAGCAGGTTCGACCAAGGAGAGCCAATGGATGTTATCAACCTGGACTTCCAGAAGGCCTTTGACAAGGTGCTGCACAGGAGGCTGCTGAGTAAGATAAGGGCCCATGGTGTTAGAGGCAAGGTGCTAGCATGGATCAAAGATTGGCTGTCTGGCAGAAAGCAGAGAGTGGGGATAAAAGGGTCTTTCTCAGGATGGCAGCTGGTGACAAGTGGTGTTCTGTAAGAGTCAGTGTTGCGACCACAACTTTTTACTTTACGCATGAATGATCGAGATAAAGGAACTGAGGACGTTCTGGCTAAATTTGCAGATGATACAAAGATAGGCAGAGGGACAGGTAGTATTGAGGAGGTGGTGAGGCTGCAGAAGGATTTGGACAGGTTAGGAGAGTGGGCAAAGAAGTGGCAGATGGAGTATAATGTGGGTAAGTATGAGGTCATGCACTTTGGTAAGAAGAATAAAGGCATGGACTATTTTCTAGATGGGGAGAAAATTCAGAAGTCTGAAGTGCAAAGAGACTTGGGAGTTCTAGTCCAGGACTCTTTCAAGGTAAACTTGCAGGTTGAGCCAGTAGTTAGGAAGGCAAATGCAATGTTGGCATTTATTTTGAGAAGACTTCAATATAAAAGGAGAGATGTACTTCTGAAGATCTATAAGGCTCTAGTCAGGCCACATTTGGAGTATTGTGTGCAGTTTTGGGCCCCATATGTCAGGAAAGATGTACTGGCCCTGAAGCAGGTTCAGAGGAGGTTCACGAGGATTGTCCCAGGAATGAAAAGCTTAACATGTGAGGAATGTTTGAGGACTCTGGGTTTATACTCAATGCAGTTTAGAAGGATGATGGGGGATCTAATTGAAACTTACAGATTATTGAATGGCCTGGACAGAGCGGACATTGGGAAGATGTTTCCATTAGCAGGAGAGACTAGGAGCCGAGGGCACAGCCTTAGAGTAAAGGGAAGACCTTTTAGAATGAAGATAAGGAGAAACTTCTTCAGCCAGAGAATGGTCAATCTATGGAATTCACTGCCACAGAAGGCTGTGGAGGCCAGGTCATTGAGTACATTTAAGACTGAGATAGATGGGTTCTTGATTATCAAGGGGATTAAGGGTTACGGGAGGAAAACGGGAGAATGGAGTTGAGAAACTTATCAGCCATAATTGAATGGCGGAGCAGATTTGATGGGCTGAATGGCCTAATTTCTGTTCTTGTGTCTATGTCTTATGGTTTCCTTCCTGTTTCCTCCCACAGTCTAAAGATGTGCAGGTTAGGTGGATTGGCCACGTTAAATTGCCCACAGTGTCCAGGGATGTGGTTGGGTGGGTTGGCTATGGTGGATGCAGGGTTATAGGGATAGGGGGTGGGGCTGGGTGGGATGCTCTTCAAGTGTTGGTATAGACTCAATGAACCAAATGGCCTCTTTCTGCACTGCAGGGATTCAAGAATGTTTGCTACTTTTGCAATGGCATCCTGCTGTATAGCCACCTCAACTGATGTTCAGATACATCATGGGGCCAGTATATTGATGACTAAAACTGTACACATGTTAACATGTACAACTGGAGACAAGGTTACTTGATGCTTCCAGACAGGAAGCTAGTTTCGGTAATGTGCCACATCCAGAAAAATTACTTAAGAGTCCTACTGACACTTCATGTCCCCCTGTGAATTTGCCAGTACGTCCATCTCCATATCCGTTTGTGCCTCTGAATTCATCTGTAATCAACAATGAAATGTTGCTCCTACAAAGCTGACTGCACTTGGGGTGACACGGTGGCTCAGTGGTTAGCACTGCTGCCTCACAGCACCAGGGATCCGTGTTTGATTCTACCCTCAGGGGACTGTCTGGGTGGAGTTTGCACGTCCTCCCCATATCTGTGTGGGTTTCCTCCAGGTGCTCTGGTTTCCTCCCACAGTCCAAAGATGTGCAGGATAGGTGGATTGGCCATTCTCAATTGCCCATAGTGTCCAGGGATGTGTAGATTAGGTGGGTTACAGGGGGATGGGTCTGGGTGGGATGGTCTGAGGTTCAGTGTGGACTTGCTGGGCTGAAGGGCCTGTTTCCACACTGTAGGGATTCTATGATTGGACCTTATAACCTTGTGGTCAGTGTGCTGGTTGGCTTCTGTAATATATCTTTGTGACAGTAATTTAAAAGCCTTTTATACCTGGAACAGTAGATTCTAGTTTGTAGTTTAAAGCGAAAGCTATTGCAGTAACTTACTATCACATAACAAATTTTTGAGGGACTCAGTTAAGACAATCTTTACTCTGATTTAACCCTAACCGCTTTGTACTACAGCCGATCTTTTCATCTCTATTTAGGTTCCTGAGTTGAAAGTACAGAGCTTCCAGCAGCTACACCGCCCAGTCCCTTGTGCATCTATTTTTACTGAAATGTTCTTAATTTGTGTTGATTTTCAAATGCACGCAGCCCACTTAATCTCCTACTGCTTGTGTTTCTGGAATACAAGGACATAGGAAACATTCTGATTACATTGAATAATAACATTTTCACAAACACAATTTGCGATATTTGTATTTATCATTTGTTTTCCCTGGTGGAAAAGAAAACTTTAAACAAAACCAAACCAATTTTAGTGTCTCTGCCTCAAGAACAAACTAAATCTCCTCAATTTTTTTTGCTCAGAGTCCTTGGCAGTAACTATTCTTTTCCTTCTCTAAAGACATGTCTGTCCTGGAGCCTTACTTTAAGGCACAAAATAAGCTCAGTCTACCAGGCCCTCTAAGTTTCATATAGTGAATTTGCTTTTGAAATGACTATGTTATGCAGTCAAGCGCAGTAGTTGCTGTGCATCAATGATCTCCTAGAAATGCCAGTGAGATGAATAGCCCATTGATCTCTTTTTGGGGTGTGGTTGAGGAAGGAATGTTTAACCAGCCGGACACAACAACTCACTATTCTTTTTCACATGTACCTGAAATTTCAGGTGTAACTTCTTATTAACATGACATTCAACAGACTACTTCATGACCAACATTTAGAAAATGGTATTTCTTAAACCACAATCATTATGTAGATAACGATAACACATCAATTCTGATGACTGCCCACTAAATATTCTTATTATTATTTTGAAACACGGACAGAGTCATTAAGAAGAAAAATACATAGTTTTAGATTTTTTTTTCAGTTCTATGGGTTGTGTGGTGTTGTTTGAAACTGTTTACTGGCATTTAAATGAGGCTTTGCATATAACATAGAGATGTGTACTTCAGTGCTTTAGAAATCCAGGCAGAAGAGGGAAAATATTGGTTGTTAGTCGCAACAAACTGGCCTATGACGCACAGAGACATGATCAGAAACAATTTCTTTTGTTCAATGTTCAGGGGGTCAAAGGATCCACCGTCCCTGGTATAAAAGGCTGTCTGAGAGAAAAGCAGGTAATTCAGAGAAAAAAGGCCTCTAACATCAGCTGTGCAACTTAGCAGTCTCCAAAACAGGGCAGAAAGAAGGAAGCCCTGAGTGGTTTAATGTCAGTGAGAGAAACGCTGCAGAAATTAAACTTTGTGAAGAATAACTTAAGGAAACCATGGTTAAGAAATAAGTGAAATAAAAGTAGAAAACAGGAGAAACTCAGCAGGTCTGTGGGGACAATAACAGACTGAATGTTTTGAGGCTGGTATGATTATTTCTTGGAACTGAGGTATTCTGAAAATGTATCATATCAGACACAAGACATTAATTCTGCTTCTCTCTCCACAGATGCTGTCAGACCTGTTGAGTTTCTCCAGATTATTTTTAATTTCAGACTTCTAGCATCTTACTTTTATTTAAGAAATAGTTGAGCAACATTAGCAGTTTTTTTTATGTAAAGGTCTGAAGAAGATAGGAACAAAAGAAATATTATCGTTTGAATGTAAAAATTTGAAAACTTAATAAGAGTAAGATCTTTATATTGATAAGTTGCTTAAAATGATTACCCAGCATTTCAAATTAAAATGTGGGAAAGCTGAAAGCTGTCTATAGTTGGCTAAGTTTTGGTTAGAAATGAAAAAAAGAATTTGAATGAGAAGAAATAGAAATGCTAGAAACTTGAAGTGGATGAACAAGAGAAAAATAGAGCAATGGAAGGAGAGGAGAAGGAAAAAAAAGGGAAATTGAATTTAAAAAAAAAACACTTGTACTCTGGTGAGACAGGAAGATCAGCCTTCATGACTTTTCCAGAAGAAAACTCTGTGTAAAGGAAAAAAGAACAGATAGTAAATCAGAGGATGATTCTGATTCCAAGGAGGGTTTTTATTTCACTCAAAATCTGCGTTAAGTGCCCCAACCTATAGAGAATGGAATTGAAAAATATTTCACCTCATTTGAAAAGATAGCTGTGAAGCTGAAGTGCCCAAAAGATGCTTGGACATTTATATTACTGAAGTGTCCTAATAGGTGCAGCTAGTTTGTCAAAACAGCAATCAGTAGACTATGAGATTGTTAAAACAGCATTATTCAATGCTTTTAAGATAACAAGGTGTGGAGCTGGATGAACGCAGCAGGCCAAGCAGCATCATAGGAGCAGGAAAGCCTGACATTTTGGGCCTAAACCCTTCATCAGAAATGGGGGAGGGGAAGATGGTTCTGAAATAAATAGGGAGAGAGGGGGAGGCGGATAGAAGATGGATAGAGGAGAAGATAGGTGGAGAGGAGGCGGACAAGTCAAAGAGGCGGGGATGGAGCCAGTAAAGGTGAGTGTAGGCAGGGAGGTAGGGAGGAGATAGGTCAGTCCAGGGAGGATGGACAGGTCAAGGGGGCGGGATGAGGTTAGTAGATAGGAGATGGGGTTGTGGCTTGAGGTGGGAGGAGGGGATAGGTGAGAGGAAGAACAGCTTAGGGAGGCGGGGACGAGCTGGGCTGGTTTTGGGATGCGGTTGGGGGAGGGGAAATTTTGAAGCTTGTGAAATCCACATTGATACCATTGGGCTGCAGGATTCCCAGGCTGAGTATGAGTTGCTGTTCCTGCAGCCTTTGGGTGGCATCGTTGTGGCACTGCAGGAGGCCCAGGATGGACATGTCATCTGAGGAATGGGAGGGGGAGTTGAAATGGTTCGCGACTGGGAGGTGCAATTGTTTGTTGCGAACTGAGCGCAGATGTTCTGCAAAGCGGTCCCCAAGCCTCTGCTTGGTTTCCCTGATGTAGAGGAGGCCACAACGGGTACAGTGGATGCAGTATACCACATTGGCAGATGTGCAGGTGAACATCTGCTTGATGTGGAAAGTCTTCTTTGGGCCTGGGATCGCGGTGAGGGGGGAGGTGCAGGGGCAGGTGCAGCACTTCCTGCGGTTGCGGGGAAAAGTGCCGGGTGTGGTGGGGCTGGAGGGGAGTGTGGAGCGGACAAGGGAGTCACGGAGAGAGTGGTCCCTCCTGAAAGCAGACAAGGGTGGGGAGGGAAAAATGTCTTTGGTGGTGGGGTTGGATTGTAGATGGCAGAAGTGTCGGAGGATGATGTGTTGGATCCGGAGGTTGGTGGGGTGGTACGTGAGGACGAGGGGGATTCTTTTTTGGTTGTTATTGCGGGGACCTTAAAACTTTAAATAATGCTGTCCTTGTTTCAAAATAATAATAAGAATACTTTGTGGCCTGCTGTGTTCATCCAGCTCCATACCTTGTTATCTCGGATTCTCCAGCATCTGCAGTACCTATTATCTCTCATATTCAATGCTGTTGACCTTCTCAAAAGTTTACCAATTAAAACTTATGGTGATAGGAAAGAAATCTAATCTTACATTTGTAGAATTTTCAAAAGTCAATGACTTGCTCTGTGAGTAGTGGTGTCGATCACTGAAGTTAGAGAAAAATACAAGAACGTGAAGAAATTTGTGAATAAGGAGGAATTCCAAAATAATATTCTGCTAGCCCTTAATACTTATTGAGATGGGTATTATGTATTAAGGATCGAAGAGGTGGCAGATCTGGCTGATACCTATAATACTTCACACATGTGGGGTATTGGTGAAATGGGAATTAACAAGGAAATTGGAGGATTATAAAATTCTGGGGATGCAAACAGGATTAGTTTTCAGGAACAAATAGAATAATACCAAAGTATCCGCGAAGAAAGGCTAGAACCTAAAAATAATGCAAAGAAAGCAAAACTGTTGAATTGTAATAAGACTGGACATACTTAAGGTGGAAATTAAATGGGAGATCTATTGCAATAGTAGGAATGCCTTGGAGCCATTCCCCAACCTTCCTACTGGCTTCCACTGCCTCTCTGTCCCTGAGACCTCCAACCAGGGGATAACCATTCATAATCTTTACTTTTGTACTGGATTCTCCTTGATCCTGGGACCCCAGAGAATATGTGGTTCCATGATGCTGCTGAGTGCAAGAATAGAGGGAATCTCATTGGATGTCAGTTCATGCTGGGCTGGACTTCCTCTCCTGGGGTCATGACCCCAGGGAAGCCCTACCCACTGCACACCTGGCAGCTGACACTCCCCAGTGCCACTAGAAGATTCTAACCACCTCCTGTTGAAGCACCCTTTAATGCAGAAAATTTAAAGATGCAAGCAAAAATGAAGCATTTTAATTTGGAGCTGAGGAAGGAAAATAAAAGATGCATTAAGCTGCTGAACTGGTGAATCAAAACTCTGTTGATAGAAACAAACTGCTTCATTCCTAGTTAACCTCAGGTTGGAGGAGTGGACCTGTGTTTTCTTAAACCATTCCAAATAACGTCCCTTGTTACACATGTCTAAAGACAACATGCTCCTAAAGAGCAGGGGACTACACCTATTAAACCACAAATGAGCTCAGAACTGCGGGAAGGAATTTCAAAATATGACCTCGGAACTACCCATCGACTGGTTGACAGTGTGATTAAACATCTCCTTGAATGTTTGAGATTCAGATATGCACAAAAGTAAACCTTAGCTCACAATGTTGACTCTCTACTGGTGTAAAAATAACTCCTTCCATAAAAGATGTTGAATTTCCTCGTTAGGAAACATTCTTTAACCTTTTGCTCACGAGGTTCAAGATCTAAATTACTGACAGCTGTTTGTGTTTTGTAAGTGCTAATATACCTAATTATTTTCTGTCGACTTGATTTGTAATGAATGAACCACCTGACAGGAGGTCATTGAAGAATGCTCAACGCGATAATAAAAAATGCTCCGATTTCAATGTGTGGTCTCATCATCACCTATTTTTAATACATGTTTAAGGTATACTGTTGATGGCTGTTGAATTATTCCTATCTAACTGCAGGTTAAGTGGTTCCTGATTGAATGGGTGATGGTTTTGAGGTTAGTTAATGTTTCTTTGACTGGAGTTCACTCGCAGCCAATTATATAGTCATTATAAAGTTGTATTGAAGTACACAATTTCCTCGTGAATTAGGAAGATGGTACGACAGAAGAAAAGAATGAGGAAGATGGTACGACTTTAAGAAGAGTGATTAAAAAGACAACTTAACACAGAAATTAGAAAATTGGGAAGAAAGTGTCACTGTGAGTGAGAAGGAGAGAAAGAGAGGGAGTAATTGTTGACTGGAATCTGCAACAGCACCTTAATCTTTGGTCTGAGTTGTTAATCGAAAGCTTTTGAGCAGTGTCCACAGGATAGCAGTGGGCAGCCTGGCTCACGTCTCTGCGATAATTGTTTAAAGTCCTGCCACAGACCTATTGTACACCATTAGAGATCTTGAGGAGCACTGGGTAGCATCTCTGCTTCTGAACTAGAAACTCGAGGTCCAAGCCATTGTCCAGAACTTGGTGGCTACAGAGGTGTGTCCATGACAAAGCCAAACAGACAAATTACCTACCTGCAAGCCTTCTAACTTGTCTATCCCAAGTGTTAAGAGGAGCAGAGTCCCGAGTCACAGAGTCCCTGCTTCGTGGCTACAGTGCAACAGCCTCCCATATTAAAGACTTCATTTGCAAGTTTGTGCCATGGACTGTTCTCTTCATTTGGAGGACTACTAGAAGAAAAAGATGATGTATTATGGTGAGAGATAGTAAGAACTGCTGATGCTGGAATCTGCGATAACAAGGTGTGGAACTGGATGAACACAGCAGGCCACGCAGCGTCAGAGGAGCAGGAAAGCTGACGTTACGGGTCTGAAAGGTCAGCTTTCCTGCTCCTCTGACGCTGTCTGGCCTGCTGTGTTCATCCAGCTCCACACCTTGTTATCTCTGATGTATCATGGTCATTTGTCCCCAAATCAAAATACGCAGAAGTCAAATATTGATTTGTCTGATGTGAAGACATATTCTTTCAATATATGGAACTATTCTATTGAAGCAGGCTAAGAACGTTCAATCATAGATTGTCAAACCCTATGGATCCCAAATACATGAGTGCATTTTGTATAGTTTAATAATCTGAAATAACACAATTTACCAGCATTGCTAAGAGGGATGCATCCAATTGATCATCCAAATAGGACCACTTCGCAGGACATTGATCTGGGCAGTTGTCTGGAATTAAACAGAAAGAGTTTCAATCCTTAGAAGGATGGCTAGCCAATCAAAATGGAGTACTGGTTTATCTAAGACGTATCCACATTTACCATTCATTTGGTTCCAATTTACAGTATACCACAGCCTAGCTCTTCTGTCTGGCAAATCCAGTTCAGTTTCTGGTCAATGGTAATGCGATGTGATAGTGGGGGACAAAAACAGAAATTGCTGCAGAAACTCAGCATGTCTGGCAGCATTTGTGAAGAGAAAGCAGAGTCAAAGCAATTTTTTGCTTTCTTCGCTATAGTTGGAAATTCAGTGATGGTGACATGATTTAATGTCAAGGGGCAATGGTAGAATGTCACTTCTTGGATATGGCCATTGCCTGGCATTTGTGCCACAAATTTTACTTGCCACTTGTCAGTCCTAACCTGGATATTGTTCAGATCTGCTGCATTTGGACAGGAACTGCTTCGGTGTCTGAGGCACCAAAAATTGTACTGAATATTGTGGAATCATTGGCAAACCAATTCTGACATTATGATGAAGGGAAGGTTATTGATAAATTAGCTGAAAATGATCGGGTCTAGGACACTACACTGAGAACCTCCTATAGAGAGGTACTGTATCCGAAATGACTGACTTCCAACAACCCACAACCATCTTCCAATGTGCCAGGAATGACATCAACCAACGGAGAGATTCCCTGCTGATTGCTGTTGACTTCAGTTTTGTGCAGGCTCTGTGTTTCCACTCCCAATCAAATGCAGCCTTGATGTCAAGGGCTGTCACTCTTACCTCAAGTCTGGAATTCAACTTTTTTGTACATGTTTGAGCCAAGGCTGTAATGAAGTCAGAGCTGAGTGGCCCTGGCAGAGCCCAAATTGGGCATCATGAGCAGGTTATTGCTGAGCAAGAGCTGCTTGATAGCACTGTTGGTGACACCTTCTATCATTTTACTGGTAATTGAGAGTAGACTGTTGCAGGGAGAGCAATTGGCTGGGTTGGATTTGTCCTTTTTTTGTTACAGGACATACCTGGGCAATTTAGCACATTATTGGGTCGATGCCAGTGCTCTAACTGTACTGGAACAGCTTGGCTAAGGGAGTAATAAGTCTTCAGTGCCATTATCGGATTGTTAGCTGTATTTAGTGTCTCCCAAAGTGATTTGATATCAAGTGATTTGCATCAAATTGGCTGAAGACTGGCATTTGTGATGCAGCAGACCTCTGGAGGAAGCTGAGATGGATCACCCACTCAGCATTTCTGGCTGAAGTTTGCTGCGAATGCTTCAGCCTTATCTTTTGCACTGATGGACTGGGCTCTTCCCTCATTGAGGATGGGGATATTTGTGAAGCCTCCTCCTCCAGTGAGTTTTTAATTGTCCACCACCATTCACGACTTGATGTGGCAGGACTGCAGAGCTGAGACCCAATTGTTCATTGTGGAATCGCTTAGATCTGTGAATCGCTTCGAGATTATGCTTTTTGGCACAAAAGTTGTCCTGTTTTATGTCTTCACCAGGTTGACACCTTGTTTTCATGGACTCTTTGGTATTCTCCTGCACTCAACATTGAACTGACTAATGGCAGCTAGCTTGATGCTGTTCTGGTCACTGGTAAAATTGCAGTGACAACAGGGCCAAAAGGAAAGACACTTACACCCCTGCCTTCAAACCCAGCAGCAGGGGAACAGTTGTATCCAGTTCCAAGATTTTAATTACAATATTAATCATTGGTCAACTCTTTAAAGAGTCAAACCATTCTTTAATTTTGAAGGAAAGCTAAAATAGCACATTTATTTGATCTCCATCTTTTGTGAACTGTGCTTTGAGGAGGACTGTTTCCATACTTCACTGTGACCTAGCTGTATCTCCTGCAGAGTTCAGGCTTTGCAAAATGTGACATGTGCAAATCACATGCTCTGTAGCCTTGTGCATTCCAGTGAGATTCCAGGGTTGGACTCTTTTGATTTAAAAGCTGTGTGTTCCAGCTGAAGGGTTGCATTACGTTATTCCAGAAATTCAAAGCTGCTTCTTGAGAAAATCCCGTTTACTTTATCCACATTTAACGTCAAACGTTCAAAGTTTAAAGGATATCATATGTTTTCTGACTTTGTTCACTTAAGTGTAAAATGGAGAAGCTTGAATCAAGACATTGAAACCAGATGTCAAATAAAATGGATTCAATATTCAAAGACTGTAGAAATGATTGATTTCTTTTGGGTGCATCTTCTACCCTTTGTATTATATTTATTCAGACTGGATTACTTAATAAATGAATTGATGCTTTACTTTGGGACCTTTGTCAATGTGTGTTGAATCTTTGATACAAATCACCAATATTTTAACTTGTGATTGAGGCCCACCATGAATGAAATATTTAAAGAGTGTTGAATCTTCCCAGACCCTGAATGTTGAGTAGTCAGAGTGAGAAAGTTAGGAAACTCGGGTGACATGTTCCAGCAAGAAGCTTCTCAACGCTGAGAGCTAAATGTCCCATTATCCAACCAAGTGTTGAATGGTGAATTGAGATTCTCAACAGTGAGGGATGAAGCCTATTTGCCTAGTGGCTCAAATAAGCCTGATGTTTCTCCTGTTTTTTTATGATGTGAAGGTGTCGGTCTTGGACTGGGGTGGACAAGGTCAGAAATCACACAACACCAGGTCACAGCCCAACAGGTTTATTTGAAACACAAGCTTTTGGAGCCTTACTCCTGACTAACACCTGAAGAAGGAGAAAGGCTCCAAAAGCTTGTGTTTTCAAATAAACCTGTTGGACTGTAACCTGGTGTCATATGATTTCTGACCCTGTATATTCATGTCAATGAAGTCATGAGTTCAGTGGGGGCCCCTTCCTGCCTGAGGTCTCTGGTGGTCCTCTGAGTGCCAGCGAAATTTGGCGTTCCTTCCTCATCCATCTCCAGAGACGTGGCAATGACATTCTCACCAGCAGGTTCTCCGGGTGGGGAGAAGATGTCCCTGGGGGCTGCCATCTTGACTGCAGAGGCCATGGTAATGACTCTCGTACCTGCAAGAGGCAAAGACAGAATGCATTGTGAACAAGGGATAGAAGTTGTGGCATGTTAAGAATTCACTCACAGTTGGGGTAACAGAAGAGTAGTGCAGCAGTGAACAATGCTTCTTACTGGGTTGCTGGGACACTGATGATTCTGCACCTCCACAGGACCTGATCTTCATTGGTGAGGGGGCTAGATCCTCTCTTCAGAAGGGTAGGGGAGACTAATGTGGGGACTTCAACTACACCCACATGCTGGCTTTTTCAAGGACCTACTGTGCGCCATCTTCTTCTGGAGTGGGACAAATGGAGCGATTGAGTGAGATGAATGTGGCTGGCACAGGTGGTGCAGGTGGGGGTAAGGTGGTGAGGTGTTTCTAGGTAGCCCAGAGACCATTCAAGGATAGTAAGGTAGCGGGGTCTGGTTGTGTAGTTGACAGAAAGTGAGGGAAGATGTTCCATGCAATATTGAGAGTCGTATACCACATGCCTTTGCCGGCAAGTAGGAGTGGTTGTGAAGTAGTGGGTAGAAGATGTTGGCATTTAACCCTGGCGGAGCAGAAAATGTCATTGGCCTTCTTTCTACAATGCTGGCCGTTCCATCAGAAGGTTGAGACTAGGCAGATCTGAGGGTCACCTGAGACCAGGCTGGCCGTACTGGGGACTCCTTTGCCAGCCCCTGGGGTAAGAGAATGGCCATCCTCTTCACCACTCTGTTCACCAGGACTACCAGTTCTAGCCCGTAAAGCAGGGTACCAGTTTTCTCTTCTGTGCCTTGTCTGGGGCAAGCTAACTGAACCATGTGGGGTAACTCTGAATGGACAGGGCTTAATTGGGCGCAAGTAGCCTTTTAAAGTTTGTGCAAGTATGAATGGTAAGAACATTTCATTCAAACAGATCCATATGACATTCTCAGGGGAAGCAAGCTCTGGGATTGTGCTATCACTCAGGGGAATTTAATGCCCTCCCTTGTGGCATGTTCATTACTGGGGGACTTCTGATTGGGAGGGAGGTGGCAGAGGAGGGAAATCCTTTGCTCTCTGGTCTCTGCCTCAATTAAGTCCAGGATAGGAAGGTTTGTGGATGGCCCACCCAATTCTGCCAATTGAGGCTGTTCAACAGGCAGCTGATGCCCAGCTACTACCCACTTAAAGGCATCACCCTGGGTCTTCATCCAGTGGTTGGCAGGGGCTTACCATACCAGACGTCCAAACCCTCTTGGGTTTGCTTCAGGCTTTTAGGGCAATCAGGGGTTGGGGAGGGTCTCTCATTCGGAGACATTCTGTCTGATCGAAGGGCCTGGCATCAGGAAAGTTTAGGCCCACTTACTAGAACTTCTCTGCCCTTCCTGCTGAAACCCCTCCCCACTGCCTCAACCAATTATCCTTGTTTCACACCTCCCCTCCTATCACCGTTCACCTGGGCATGGAACCTGCCCACACCCACAAACCATCCCATCTCACCAACCACCCCTCCCCACCACAGAGGGCCTGATGGCACCTGAGTACAGAGGGCCTTCTTGAAACAAAGTGAATTGGGAGGTGTCAAAGGACACTGGAAGCGGGAGAGAAGAAGGCAATTTCCTTGCCAAATATAGGGCTGGGATTCATGAGCAGCGTTTAAATTTGTCCAAGTCTGTTTTACAAACAGAAAAATGAAAAAAACAGAAAAACTTTTTGCGCTGCTGCTGGAGTTGAATTAACATCAGTGGAGGTACAGACGCTGGCACAGACATTGACAGGGAGGTATTATCTCAGTGACTGGAGGTAACATAAGTAGAGACATTATTCCTAATATAGAAGCTAAACCTACACATTCTGAAAATTTGATATAGAAACAGAAAGTACTGGAAATGCTCAGTCCATTTGACAGCCTCTGTGGGGAGACAAGCAGAATGAAAAGGTAATTGCCCTGAAACGGTAACACTTCCCTTGCATAGATGCTGCCAGACACACTGAATCATTCCAATGTTGTCTGTTTTTATGTCTCTAATTCAGTCTGTTATGACTAAGACTTGGAGGATTGCAGGCTTTAAACAACAATGTCTACCGAGCAAAATAAAACAAAGAACTGCAGATGCTGGAGATCTGAAATAAACAAAAACAGTAGTTGATGGAGAAATTCAGCGGAACTGACAGCATTTGTTTTCTCTCCAAAAATGTTGACAAATCTATCAACCAGGCTCTCTGAAATAAAATAAACACATTAATTGGTTTATCGATAAAGGTACAATAGTTGGTTAGTGTACACAGTCAGTAGCACAAAATAATAAATAATTACTCTTCGAAACACACTCAAGACACACACATGCACGCACGCCCTCATCCACCCACAAACACACACACACACACACACACACACACGTACACGCACACACGCGCACACACGCACACACGCATACACACACACACACACACATGCACACATACGCACGTTGTTCAGGTAAAAGAGAAAAAACAAACAGACAATTGTTCTACAAATATTGACATTGTGAATAAAAGCATTTTGGCCAATGGGTTATTCTTGCAGGCAGGACGAGAAAGTTACCTCAGAGTACAACAGGACCTTCATCAGATGGGCCAATGTCCAAGGAGTTGCAGATGGAGGTTAAGCTCGATAAATGTGAGGTGCTGCATCTTGGCAGGGCAAATCAGGGCAGAACTTACACATTTAATGGTAAAGCCCGGGGGAGTGTTGCCAAACAAAGAGATCTTGGAGCGCAGGTTCAAAGCTCCTTGCAAGTGGAGTTGCAGGTAGACAAGGTAGTAAAGAAGGCATTTGGTATGCTCGCCTTTATTGGTCAGTGCATTGAGATTAGGAGTAGGGAGGTCATGTTGTAGTTGTACAGAGCATTGGTTAGGCCACTTTTGGAATACTGTGTTAAGTTCTGGTCTCCCTGCTATAATAAGGATATTGTGAAACTTGAAAGCGTTCAGAAAAGATGTACAAGGATATTACCAGGGTTGGCGGGTTTGAAGTACTGGGAGAGGCTGAATTGACTGGGCCTATTTTCCCTGGAGCATCGGAGGCTAAGGGGGTGACCTTATAGAGGTTTATAAAATCATGAGGGGCATGGATAGGGTGAGTAGTCAAAGTCTTTTCCCCAGGGTAGGGGAGTCCAAAGCTAGACGGTATAGTTTTAAGGTGAGAGGGGAAAGATTTAAAGGGACCTAAGGGGCAAAGTTTTCACGCAGAGTGTAGTGCGTGAATAGAAAGAACTGTCAGAAGAAGTGGTAGAGGCTAGTACAATTACATCAATTAAAAGGTATCTGAATGTGTAATTGAATAGGAAAGATTTGGAGGGATACAGACCAAATGCCGGCAAATGGAACTAGATTAATTTCAAATATCTGGTCGGCACGGGTGACTCAGACCAAAGGGTCTGTTTCCATTCTGTACAACTCTGTGACTCTGAGTAAAGAGTAAAATGTTTCAGAGTCTGTTGCTCTGATGTTCCGACTGGTGTAGTCAAGTCAATAATCACACATCATTGTCTTTGAAGGCCAGGCAGCATCAGAGGAGCAGGAGATTTGACGTTTCGGGTCAGGACCCAAATCTGAAGAAAGGTCCCAACCTGAGACGTCAACTTTCCTGCTCCCCTGATGCTGCCTGGCCTGCTGTGTTCCTCCAGCACCACACTGTGTTATCTCTGACTCCAGCATCAGCAGTTCTTACTATCTCTCATTACCTTTGAAGTTTTGCAGACACATGTTGTTCAGGAAATATAATCTCGAGATGCTTCTTCACTCAGCCTTTCAAAAGAGCGATAGTTTTCACTTTGAACTCAAGCGCCAATATTTTATTTTCAGGAATGAGAGAAATTGGTTTAAACTTAGCAAGCTTTCCATCAATTCAGCTTGTTCTTAGCAGCTCTCTCTCTGACTGAACCAGATAAAATGAGCACTGCTCCAAAGCAGACACTATTTAAAATAATCCCAATAGCAAAGCAAGCAGTTATCACAAGTCATGTGATTTACAGGATAATTAAAAAGACTCTCCAAAGTCCACAGTAAACATGTAATGACCTATTCTAAAGTAAAACCTCCAATATTTCCGCAAAACTTGAAACAAATCAAATTTCCATAATCTTCCAAAACTAAAGTCCTCCGAGCGATATAACACATCTTTGGAAAGATATAACACCGTTTTAAAATGTTTTCCCTTGCAAAGTGCTGACAAAGCACCAATATTTATGAAAACAATACCTTCACATACTTGTTCTCATTTTTTTTTCCATGTATTCTATGCACTTACATCTTCATAGTACTTACACAATTCAGGGAAGGTTACTGAATAAAAACCGAAACAACTGCGGATGCTGTAAATCAGGAACAAATACAAAGTTGCTGGAAAAGGTCAGCAGGTCTGGCAGCATCTGTGAAGGAAAAAAACAGAGTTAACGTTTTGGGTCCGGTGACCCTTTCTCAGAATGTTACCGGACCCGAAATGTTAACTCAGATTTTCTCTTCACAGATGTGCCAGACCTGCTGACCTTTTCCAGCAACTTTGCTTTTGTTTCAAAGAAGGTTATGCTATTGGCAAGGCATTGGTGATTACATTGTTTACCATTAACTCTGTGAACATTTTTAAAAAGATCATGCTGTAACAGCATACCCCATTGAAATAACCTGGCATTTTGGTTTTTAGTTATTTCCACATGGGCTCGAGGATTATGATCAGTCTTTAAAAGTATATCTGTAGCCGTGATAGACACATATTTCAAATGTTCAAGAGCCATTAGCAATCTCAGCATTTCTTTTTCCATTGTACAGACTCTCTTCTAGTGTTCATTCAGATTTTTAGAGAAGTACCCTATTGCTTTCTCAAAGCCTGACCTATCTTCTTGCAACAGAACTGCATCAATGGCTTGTCACTAGCCTTTGCAAGGCTTAAGTAAAATTTGATACAGCCCCGTAGTTCATTGATCAAATTGGCTTTCAGCTTCTCAAAAGATCCCCTCACCACAATACCTTGATGTTGTTCTCATAGAATATCTACAGTGTGGAAGCAGGCCATTTAGCCCATTGAGTTCACAATGACCTTCATAGGGGAATCCCACACAGATCCACGCCACAGCCCCCCAACCCCCCAGCGACCCAATCCCTGTAACACTGCAGTTCACATGAATAACCCACCTAGCCTGGATGTCCCTGGACACTATGGGCAATTTAGCTTAATCAACCCACCCAACCTGCACATCTTTGGACTGGGCCAAATACATTAGTGGTTCAGCTGCCATGCTGAAATTTGGTCCAAATCTGTGAAAAACAAACTGCACATTCTCCAAAAAATCTATTTCTCATTTTGTTTCAGGGCCAGGGAACTCACTTCTGCTGTTCTTTCCAGCACTTGCCCTTGTCCTATTTGATGCCCCAGGGAGGCTACTTGGGTCTTTGCAAATTCACTTTTGGCACATTTTATAACCAAATCAGCTGACAGAGTTTTCCTTCTGTTTGGGACAAAGGACTTGAATTTATTTTGTTTGCCGCAAAGGTTTACCAAACCAGCTCATTGGCTTTCATGGAATCGTAGAATCCCTGCAACGCGGAAAGGGTTTTTTTCCTTTTCAATTAGCTTGAGGCATTAGGTAAGAGGAGCTGTGAAACTAATCAAAGAAATATTTTTAAGACTGAAAAATAAACGTGTCCGTTTTCCTCACAGGGGCCTGCAAAGTAGCTCAAGAACACCTTGAAGTACAATGAAAACGGTGAAACAACTGCCCAACAAGCACATCAAGTGCTGAACATTTTCAACCAAGTAACGAAGTGTTAATATTGTTATTACCTTTCATAATTGTTGAAAGCTTAGTTCAGTGGTCCATTTGAGCAGACAGAAGAATTAGTAAATTATCTAATCATCTCATTATCTAAAATTATCTAAAATAAACGATTTAAGTTATCAAAGTTCCCCTCCAAGCCACTTACTATCCTGATTTGGAAGCCATTCCTTCATTGTTGCTGGATCAAGCTCCTGAAAATCCCCCTCTGACAGCATTGTGGGCGTACCCATACCAGAGGGATTGCAGTAGTTCAAGAAGGCAGCATCACCATCACCCAGCCGTCACATCCATGAATGAACTTTTTAAAAAATTGACACTTGTGATCAACAGATAAAAAAAATTGCTGTGTTGAAATAATACTATCATTAAGAGGAGGATAAGCAAGTACAGGTATGTCAAGTAGTGAGGACAGTAGGGGATGAAAGCGATAGTAAGGATGAGGCAGAAGGAGGCCTAGACAATTCCCAATGCAATCCATCTATATTCTGGTTGGCTAATATTAAACTGTCAGGGATGTTGGACACAGTGCTTTCATTGGTAGAGACAGACGTGCAAGGACTTAAGAAAGCTACACATTGAGTTTAAAGGATTCTGCAGTGCTAACCAGATTGTAAAACTTCAGCCATTCATCGTATGGATATAAAAGATTCCATTCCTCTAAAACAGAACCCTTCTTGCTTATGCCCATAGCAGCAAGCCTAGATGAAAACAGAGATCTATACGAGTTGGAAGGCCTTCTAATTGAACCCAGTCAAAGCAACTGGCATTCCACGGTCGTATTAGTGCCTCTTCCTGATGGTTCAACCAGATTTTGCATCAACCACAGAAAGGTCTATGTGTCAGAGGCAGACTCCCATCCAACTTGTCACATGGAAAACAATATTGATAGAGTTGGCTATGCCAGATTTTTTCCTAAAATAGGCTTACTAAAAGTATACAGGCATGTTCTCTTAACACCCAGAGCTAAAGAGATATTGGACATTCAGGATGATATGGTCTGACTTCATCATCATTTTGAGAGTTTGCTGGTACTTTTCAAATTGTCCTTATGTCTGTGGGTACTTTGCAGTAGATTCAATCTGTTATACACAAATTACTCGTAACTTCCTGAAACCTTTTAAACAAAATTGGAATATTGATCTTACTGGACAGACATTGGAAGTCCATATTGAGTGAAAAACTGGATTCTATACCATTGCAAAAGCAGTGACTGTCTTTAATGGTCTGCACTCTGGGAATCAAATAGCTGTATCCATGATACTAAGGACAAATTGGTGTAATGCTTTTGTTTTTTCATAAAGGTCCCACACAATGCACCAACGCCCACTTAAATGCTTCCATAAACTTGGTGCGGTAAGTAAAGGTGGTGTTTTAATTGCTTGTTGAGGCTTTGCTATAATGTGGCACATTTGACACAATTTACAAAAACTGTACCATATTGTTGTAAAGACCTGGTCACTAAACATGCTGAATTGTTCAAGCTTGGAACTTCCAGATCCCAAAATATACTGCCATATGAATTTCAAGAGCTATCCTTAATATTTCCTGATGATTTTTCAGTATTATTTATGTCTTGTGAACTACTGTCCACTCTTACTTGGCAGGCCTGCGAGGAGGTCTCTACTTCCTCAACAGAATCCCATTTTTCATACAGTTGCCTTCCAGAACCCCAATTGGTCTACTTTCCATAGCTCTAGATTAGATTACTGGGCCTCGATCAGAGAAAACTTATCTAATCAGATTATCCAAATCTCCAAAGAAAATTTCTGATAATCAGATATCTGTTTGTAATGCTCATTCAACCTCCAATGAAGGACTTTTGCCATTGCTTGGGCCACTACTCATGAAGGCATCATTCCAGGAACCTTTTCCTGTAACTGCTATCTCCTTGACTTTACTTGGTTTTTCCTTGACAACAGAAGTTTCAGCCATCGCTCCTGCCAAACCATTCCCTTGGAGCAAGTCAACTTTGTCCATGCGTAACCTTTGGATAACCTCTACAGTAAATAGTCCAGATATAAGGTCACAGTTTAGGTGCTCTCAGTACAAAGGTACTGGTATATACGCCCTCTTAATATCATTTACTAAACCTGAGACATTCATTTCACTCTCTGGTGGAAATGTCACATGGCTCCAGAATCTGTAAGTAGGGATATAGGTTTACTTGCCTCAGTTAAGCTATAAGGAGTTGCCTTTCCTTTGGACAAGAATTCCCTGTAACTTTCCAGGTGCGTTATTTATTTTCCCTTCTGTCACAGCAGAGCTTTTTGTCTCACAGCTGCAGTTAAGACTAGTGAGGGCTGCTAAGGCTTTCAAATAAAAACTTTATTTCAGGCATTAAGACATGGTGCTGGATTTAGAGGATGAGGTTTGAGATGCCCATGGGTTCCTAGGGAGGGTTTCCGAACACTCTTGCTCCACTCAAGCCTATGAAGCAAATATAGGCAGTTTTCCTGACTGGCATGGCCTCCCATAGATGATGGCATTTTACTCACAGCAGCAGTAAGAGGTGATATAAGGGCTTTAATAGGGCTAAGGATGGCAGGCTGTCCAATAGTTCCCACATCTCCCCATTTAGTTGCAATGGTGCCAGGATGGATGAGGCTCATGGCAGGCACAGTGCCCAATGCATTTTAGGTGCCACCTCTGTCATCATACTCACCAGTGGGGAATGTAAAATTCAGCCCCCAAAGCTAATTCAGTGGATGAAAGTAATTCTGCTATTAAAACCCACAGAATTTCAATCTGTTATTTTCAGAACTTGCACATTTCAATAAGTAAGGAGAGAATCGATGAAAACATTTCAACAAAAAAAAATTTTTGCTGAACCTATATAATCTGGCATAGGGTTCTGATAAGCATGGGGTAATGTCCATTGTCTATAAAATGGTAACTGTTGTTTATCGCACTGTGACAGCTTTAACATTGTGCAGGTTTAACACAGCACCAACTGTAGCATTAATGAGCGTCCCAATTGTATACAATGCTTACTCATTGACGTGCACACTGTAACAGTTGGATATAGTGGAGCCTTAATTCTTTGAGGTTCCACCCAGTCTCCTATGCACACTGAAGCAATATTTCAAGTCCAATACTCCTCCTTCGTAGAATCCCTACCATGCAGAAAAAGGCCATTTGGCATATTGACTCTGCATTGATCCTCTGAAGAGCATCCCACTGAGACCAATCCTCTACCAGGTCCCTGTATTAGTCATGGCTAATCCACATATACTGCACGTCCCTGGACACAATGGACAACTTAGCATGGCTAATTGACCTAACCTGCACATCTTTGCACTGAGAGAAGAAACCAGAGCACCTGACAGAAACCCAAGCAGATTCAGGGAGAATATGTAAATTCCAGATAGACTATCACCCAAGGCTGGAATTGAACCTTGGTCCATGGCTCTCTTAGGTACATTTTGAGGATGCATTGTTGCATTGTCATTATTGAGTCAATTTGGTTCAACTGAGGTTCACTTGACCATAATTACAAATTTCTCCTGGGTAGTTGAAGGAAAGATTTCCTTTATGCACAGGGAAGAAAGTGGTTTTAATTGAATTTTAGCTCTCACTTTGTTGCTTGAATTGAGCAATTGTGATTGCTACCTCTTAGAACTTTGAAAAATGCTTTCTTTGCAATGATAGTTTTTGTCTCATTTGAGACAACCTGTTGTGTAGGTCAACCTGCAAGATGAATGACCAATTAACCTGAGGAGTTTTGAATTGTGACAGTGTTTTCAGGCTATTGGGTCCATATCTTTGCTCTGCTGGTGCATATTTTATATTGTTTCAAAAATAAAATGTGGAGTACTATGGAGTAATAAAGCATTGTATTTGGCCAGGAAAACTAAGGATATCTCACACTGTAATCAGTTGGAGAGTTTTAATATGTAGCCCAAGTACTTTCTGATAAACTCTGTTGAATTGATTTAAAGACTGTTAGTCCACCTCCTGTCAAGATGCTTATTTATGATAAATAAGCCTAATAGCTTCCAAAATACTTGAGTTTAAAGAAGGACAGCTGTGTTGCCATTCATTGGAATGGTTTCCTTGCTTTGCTTTTATCCTAATTACAGAAGAAAGATGCCATGCTGTGAGAAGTGGATCTGTTCTGTTCCCACAGTGACATATGAAGTTACATTAATCAGCCATTAGTACATTTTATTTTTCCATCCTTTAGAAATATGCTTTCAGGAAGCGACTGTGGTTTAATGATGTAAATGGTTGTGGAATGAGTAAATGCTTAAACAGCTTACTTCACTAAATGTGCTCAGATCTTCTTCAAGAGGCTTGTCTATAATGGTTATTAAAAATAGTGGATCAGAAATCTCAAAATACATATTGCTTCAGGAATTTTGCTTTTTTTTCAGCCATGACAAGAATAGGTTTGATCTATATTTTGAAATGAGAACTTTTTTCTTTGACATGTTTTCTGTATTCTCTTTTCAAGGTATTCATCCTCATTTGGGTCAATTCTTCACCCATATGGATATTCTTCATTTGGTTGTAGCAAATCAGTGATGCTGTTGCGTTGTTGTTGGGAAATGAAGAGTGTAATAAAGTCACACCCAGTCAGATCCTTGTCTGACGCTCTTTTTGCAGCAGAGATCACAGGGAATGATCAGGCCCCAATTACTGTATCTTAAGCAAAAGGCACTGAAGACATTTCTGACCACAGCTAAAATCATGGTTCAGGATCCGCGCCAAAATCAAAGCCAAAATTGATCTCTGCAAAGACAAACACAACAAAAATATTTATATAAGAGATAGTAGGAACTGCAGATGCTGGAGAATCTGACATAACAAGGTGTAGAGCTGGATGAACACAGCAGGCCAAGCAGCATCAGAGGAGCAGGAAGGCTGACATTACATCACAGCTTGGCCTGCTGTGTTCATCCAGCTCTACACCTTGTTATCTCAAAAATATTTATATGGCATCTTTAACGTAAGAAAATGCCTTGTTGTGCTTCACAGGAGCATTAAACTATGAAACTGAAATAACTGCACAGGGACGGGTATCCTGTCATCAAGTCACCCTCTATCTACATGTACACAGTACATGGGCTCTGATCCACCGGCTCAGAGTCAGTCCGTGAAGTGAGGAGATTCTAAATCCCCTGTTAATATTTGTCAGCCAGGGCTCCCTGATTGGCCCAGGTTAACAGCCCCAGTCAAGCATCTCATAGTCAATAAGCTGCACCTGGTTCCAATCACTGCAGATATCAAGCCACACAGTGAGATTTTTGAGTTGGAATCTTAGAAGTTTTTGAGTGATGTGGGCTGTGGTGAGATATGTGGCAGGATCAGATCAGAAATCCAGCAAGGCCCATCTTAACGTCAGGAGGATCTTGTTCTAACTTTTATGCTTTACACAAAGGACCGACAAAGTTTATTGCTAGGCAATGATGAGTTGTCAATTAAAGGGATTATGACTCGCTAAACACTTCGTTGATGGCCAACTTGCCTCATTAATATTCAGCTTTCTATCTATCCAAACTCATTAAACAAGCTAGACAGCAAGAAATCTCAACCTGGAACCAAGGGCAGGGGTCTGGTAAATTCAGCTCACCGCTTGTTCTGAACAACGTTCATGCTGAACACCAGGCATTAACATCTCAGGGCATTCTCCATGTGCGCTGGCCATATCAACACTCCATACATGGACATTTGCATTCAACATGTGCCAGCCTCTAAGTACCCTCATGGCACATCTCCATTTCATGCACTTCTGCACTGGCAGCTATCATTATAATGCTGCAGCAAGTACAGTTGGGCATTCATGGAGTGGACCAGGCTGCATCTCTGGACTTCTCACTTGCTATCATGGTGTACACTTACTCTGAACCTACCTGGATGCTGTTAGCATTCCTATCAAAGCATCATACAGCAGAAAAACAGGACCTTCAGCCCACCATGTCTCTGCCGACCAACAAAGACCAAATTATGTAAACCCCATCTACCTGCACTTGGTCCATAGCCTACTATGCCTTGACATTCTAAATGTTCATCCAGAATGTTACAAGAGTACTTTCCTCTGCCTCCATCTCAGGCATTGTTTTGCATTGCCTTGCTTTACCTCACACTCGCTCTGTCTCTGCAACTGTACCCACCTCCCACCAAGGTTCCTGCTCTATCACTCTCAGTAATGCCTGTTAATGTTCCCATGCTCACTATTAACGGCCTCAACACCCGACACCACTAACATTGCAAGCCCTGGTGCAGCCTGCTCACTCACTGGGGACATTTACCACCCTGTGAACAGCTGCTGCCACCCACTTTCATCTTCCTAAGTATCTGTGTCTCCCTCATTCCAGGAGGAAAGCAACCCCCATTTGGGCAGAAAGTGTCAAGATGGATGATGAGATGCTCAACATTCAGCTCTTCACCCCTTAAGCGGAGAGCATTCTGACTCTGAGAGACCTGAATGGCTAACAGGCCATGTACAATCCCCTGAACTGGTATCACAGGTTGCCCGTGTCCTATGGTGCCCAGGACCTCATGAGCAAAAGCTGTCTTCTCCAACCCGACTGAGGCCTACTGGCAACAAGGGCTAGCTTCCTTCTATTGTTTCTACATTAAACGGTAAGGCAAGATCGCAGTAGTCTGAGCCTCGTATCTCTGGCTCAGGGGGCAAAGCACTAAAAGGCAAAGCAAGGCAATGGATGACAATGCCTGAAGGATGGAGGAGGCAAGTACTCTCACAACATTTAAGAAGACTGGACAGTGGCTGACATGGTGCTATTATTTAAGAAAAGTGGTAATGAAAAGTCCGGGAATTATAGTCTGGTGAGCCTGATGTCAGTGGTGGGTATGTTGTTGGAGAGGATTCTGAAGGACAGGATTTACATGTATTTGGAAAGGCAAGGGACGGGGATAGTTGACATGGCTTTGTGAATGGGAAATCATGTCTCATTAACTTGACCAAGTTTTTTGAAGAAGTTGACAAAGAGAATTGATGAAGGCAGAGCGGTAGATGTTGACTATATGGGCTTGAGCAAAGTTCCAACAAGGTTCTGCAGGTTTAGGGGGTTATCAGCCAAATGCTAGCAAATGGGACTAGAGTAATTTAGGTCAGCTTGGCTGAGCTGGACTGAGGGATCTGTTTCTGTGCTGTACAACTCTATGACTCTATGACTAAGCATCTGGATGAGTGCAATGACCTCTCTTGTTTCTTATTTAAGGAAGTCAACCATTCTTACCTAGTCTTATCTTCCTGTGACATCAGATCCACATGACTGGTTGACTCTCAATGCCCTCTGAAATGGTAAAGCAAGGCCCTCAGATGCACCCAACCATTACCGAAAAATCAAAACACAAATCGACCTGGGCCAACAACTTGCTATTGATGTGGGCAAACAAAATATTAATCCAGTTTTGTCAATATTTCAAAATCCTCCTTACTCACACCTTAGTGTTTGTGTCAATATTGAGACAGCCGAACCAGAAGGTAGAAAGAACAACAGCCTGACACAAACATACTCACTGAATGATACCTTGTAGACAATGTCCCAGACATCAATGTCTCCATCTATGGGTATGACCTGTCCCACCAGAAGGACAAAACCACCAGAGGTAGTGTAACAGTGGCATACAACTGGGAGAAAGTTGCCCTGGGAGACTTCATCATTGACTACGACACCATGAAGTCTCATGCATCATGTCAAACATGGAAAAAGAAAATTCTTGCTAATTGCTACCAACTGGTCTGCCTCAGTCAATAAATCAATGCTCCATCATGCCGAATTTGGAAGAAGCACTGAGGACGACAAGGGTACAGAATGCACTGTCAGTGTTAATCACCAAGAGTTGCTTTGTAAGACCATTTCTGTCTAAGCTGGTTGAACTCTGAAGAACATAGCTGATGGACTGGGTTTGCAGTAAGTGATGAAGCAACAGAGGGGAAAACCTACTGAAACTTCTGTTCATCAATTTACCTATTGCAGATGTAGCTGTCCATGGCAGTGCTAGTAGGAGTAACCATAGCTGAGTCCTTGCAGAGATGTTGACTTGTTTTCATATTGAGGACACAGGTCCACTGTGGTAAATGTGATACAGACAGAACAGACCCACTGCTAGCAAAAATAGATTTTAAAAACACTTAACTACACACCTATAAATATCTAAAAGGCAAAGTTGCCATTATCCTAATGGATCACAGGGCTGCTGTTTCATGAGAGAGGGATGACTGGTTGTGGCTTGACCTGAGGAGTGCCACACCTCAGATGAGGGGAGAGGTTGAGAGGGAAAGTCCTTTGTGGTAACCTCAGTTTATACGGGAATTGAACCCTCACTATTGGAGTCACTCTGCATTGTAAACTAGCTGTTCAGTCAATTGAACTAACCAACCTACTCCTACCAGTGCTGCAATGGACAGCTACATCTGCAATAGGTAGATTGATGAGCAGAAGTTTCAGTAGGTTTTCCCCTCTGTTGCTTCATCAATTACTGCAAACCCAGTCCATCAGCTATGTTCTTCAGGACTCTACCAGCTTAGACAGCAATGGTCTTACAAAGCAACTCTTGGTGATTGACACTGACAGTGCATTCTATGCCCTTGTCATCCTCAGTGCTTCTTCCAAATTCAACATGACGGACCACTGATTCATTACCAGAGGCAGAGCAGTTGGTAGTAATTCGCAAGAACTTTCTTTTTCCATGTTTGACATGATGCCATGAGACTTCATGACGTCGTAGTCAATAATGAAGACTCCCAGGGCAACTTTCTCCCAGCTGTATGCCACTGTTAGGAGGATAAGCCATGCTAAATTGCCCATAGTGTGCAGGGATGTGCAGGCTACATGGATTAGCCATGGGAAATACAGGGATAGAGTGGACAAATGGGATGGTCTTCAGCGTTGCTGCAGACTTGATGGGCCACTGGCCTACTTTTACATTGTTGGGATTTTGTGGGTCTAGAGCACTAATAGTGTGTAATAACCTGCTACAGATGGAGATTAAACTAAACCCTGAACAGTAGATCTACAAGTTACACCTCTCCAATAAAGAGATATAAGAATAACTTTCCATGTAACCTGCATTGGTTATCTGCAGTGCAAGCCTTTGTCTTGATGGTGATTGATTTAACCTCTGCCCCAACCCCTTACCCTTTACCCAGGCAGCTTTGGTCACATCACTCCCACAGCACTGAACCCAAATGTCATTTAATCATATAATTTTGAAATAACAAGCAGTTCAGGGATCATCGAGACATGATAAAATAGTTCTTGACAACATCAAAGGTTCTAACTCTGGGGTACAAAAGAAAAGCCTCCAGCCTGCAAAATGCAGTCAACATTTTCGCTCTCTGGAAGCAAGCAACTTTTGTTCATCGACACAGTAAAGCAGAAGATAGGTTTCAGCATAACTTCATCAGAAGACCCACAAACAGATTTCTAAAGAGAAGAAACTGTTTACCCCACCCCCCACACTACCCCCACTCCCTACCTGTACCATCGCCACTAACAAACTCTAAACTGCTAACTCCAGTTTTGATCTTCTGCATTCCATCTCAAAAACAATGTAATTAGGTAAATTGGTGCACCTTAGTTATTTTGTGTTTAAGTCGTTGCAAATCAAATAATCTCATCAATCTTTCTGAATTGATGACTTCTTTTGTGTTGATTAGCAGGCCTGTGTTGCGACATATTCCCCCTGCCATTACTCTTGGTTTCAGATTTACATCAATGTTATTCCAGTCTTAGAAAATCTGTACCCATAAACTAAGGAAGTTTAGCCAAATGTATCCCAACTATTTAGAAAGAGGAAACATTCAATCATAATCTGTTTACAAGCAGGGATTGAGATAGGGAGAGAGCTCTCACAATCCCTAAATCTCCCTTTACTATAAAGCCATGGATCAATCTTGGTTCAATGACAATTGTAGGAGGCCACACCAAGAGCAGCACTAAAAATATCTAAAACTGAGGTATCAACGTGATGAGTCTACAACATATATATAGTGGATGAAAAATATAATAGACAGAGCTGAGTGATCCCACAACCAATGGAATAGATCTAAGCTCTGCAGTCCTATCACGTCCAATCATGAATGGTAATGAACAGTTAAACTAACTGGAGAGGAGGCACCACAAATATTCCCAATCATCTATGACTGGGGAACCCGAGTACATCAGTGAAAAATAAAAAAGCTGAAATGTTTGCATCTATCTTTACCCAGAGGTGTCAAGCAAATGATCCATTTCAGTCTCCCCAAGCCCCTGAGATCCTCAGTATCACATATCCAGTTGTTTTACCCATATAAAACCCAGTTCTGTGGGCGTTAGAAATCTGAAATAAAAACAAGAAGTGCTGTAGAAACCCAGCCAATCTGGCAACATCTGAGCAGATAGAAACAAAGTTAATGTTTCAAGTCCAGAAGAACTCTTCCTTGGAATTAGACTCAAAACATTAACTCTGTTTCTTTTTCCAGAGGTACTGCCAGACTGGCTGAGTTTCTCCAGCACTTTGTGTTTTTATTGCAAACTATAGCCAATTGGATTCACCCCACGGTGATATTGTGAAATAGCGGAAGGCACTGGATATTGCAAAATCTATCTGCCCGAAAAACACCTTGACTATCATTTTCTCTAATTTTCTTTCGG
>JAHRHZ010000144.1:17866118-17920014 GCA_024137785.1 Ginglymostoma cirratum
CCTTCATCAGAAAATCATTTTCTGATGAAGGGTTTAGGCCCGAAACGTCAAGTTTTCCTGCTCCTATGATGCTGCTTGACCTGCTGTGTTCATCCAGCCCCATGCTTGTTACCTAGCATTGTTTCTGGTATTCCCAGAATTTCCAGCTCCAAATTCCAGAAGTTTCTTCCATGCATGGACTTAGAACATCCGCATAGAAGAAAAATAAATTAGATGGAATGTGGTTTGGGTTGCTATATGAAGCCTTCATTTTGACAAAGTTGTGTATTGTATGGGTTGTATAAATACATATTGTGATGCATAACATATAACAAATGTTTGGACAGGATAGAGAGACCAGAGATTTTCCTTTCTGTCATTGTTTTCATATTTCTTTGAATCATTCCCACCATCCACCAAGGCTACTTTATTGTTTGAAATTTACAATATGTTAAATTGAAAAGAAGGTTTGCATTTATTTTTCTTTTCTTCTTCTTCTTCGACAATCCCTAGTGTCTATGTTTTGCTCTCACTCCAGTTGTTGGGTTCTGAGACGGCTGATGAGTAATTTTTAGATGTGCGCCAGATGGTGTTTGAATGATTGGGTAGACAAAGTTTTTGAAGGTTTGTGTGCTTTGTCTACTGTTCATATTCACCTTTGCTTGCTCCGAAAGAAGTCTCTTGAACTGTTTGGTGACTTCTCAAGTGAGCTTCTATGTTAGTCAGTCCAAGCCAGATATTTCTTTGAATCAGCAGGGAGCATGTTTCTCTTTTCTGGGAGATGGCTTTGAGGGCATCCATTGTCCTCCCAGGAATCTTCGACTGTGACCAAATTCCAAGTAAAGCTGTCACTTTGGGAGTTGGGTGTCAGACAGATGAACAACATTTTCTACCCAGCAGAGTTAGCCTTGATGGCTTGGGTGAGATTCGAGGCTTTGGTGAAGTTGGTTGCTGTTAGACTGCCTTTCTTGACATCAGAAGTGGAGGATCTTGTGAAGGCACTGCTAGTAATATTTTTTTCAGGGCCTCATGATGCTTGCTGTTGGTTATCCACGTCGCCATTTATGTAGTTTGCTTTACAAAGTTACGGGCATTTCATGAACTTTCCAGCCAATGAACTGGTTTTGAAGGATAGTCACTTCAGTAACTTAAGAAGTATTGTAGTAGTCACTGAAACCCCCCCACAAAGAGTAAAATGAATCTGATTGAATGGCTTGATTTTTCTAATGTCGACTGAATGATAAATTGTAGATGAATTGGATGCTGATAGTGGAAATTAATCCCTCCTCACTCATTCAGCAAGTGAAGAGAGCAAAATGGCTTACTGATGATACATAGGCATTTTCCATGATAAAAGGTCTGCACAATTGGCATTTGCATGACAAAATGGCATGAACATTCACTTCTGCTGTGCTTGACCATGCATTTCTATCCTTTTGGTCTCATTATGTATTGACCTTGGAACTCAGATGTTGGACAATGGGATTTTCTGCATTGTAGGCAACTATTTAAAGAACTGTGATAAATATTCAAAAAAAAAAGTGGCCATTGGGAGTCAACCAGGTCATTTTTTACTCACCAAAATAGCCTTTGTGGCTATTTGATGGAGTGCCACATGCTCCAAATTTCAAGAATTCTGGATTTGAAACTGAAGATGGTACTGGATGAGTTCAGTGTGAGGAAAATTTGAATTTTAGAGAACATTCCCCAGATGAGAACCTTACCCAGCAGAGGTGACAGCTGTGGTTCAATGTGTTCAGCCTTGCAGAAAGTTACTTACTAATGTTGTATATCACAGAGCTTCGGGTAACTTCAGGAAAAATTGGCACTGGTCCTAAGTGCAGTCAGAATATCTTGTGGATGCTCAGACAGTTGTTGTAGAAGTCTTGGAGTCTCAGCTATAACTATCGTGATCACTTTTAGCATTTTGGATCAGCTGAGAAGAGTCTTATTTAATGGCTTTGTAACTTTTATCATTCCCTAAAAAGAAACAAAGAACTTGCATGTAGAAATGACCTTTCATGACCTCAGGACATGCCAAATTGCACTCCAGCCAATCAATACTTTTGAAGTTGTAATGAAAGTATTTTATTTGATTTATTATTGTCACATGTACCGAAATACAGTGAAAAGTATTGTTTTTCATGTTATCCAGAAGAATCGTACCTTACATGAGTACATCAGGGTAATTGAACAGAATGCAGGATATAGTGTTGCAGCTACAGAGAAGGTGCAGAGAAAGATCAACTCAAATATTAGAGGTTCATTCATGAGTCTGATAACAGTGGGGAAGAAGCAGTTCTTGAAACTATTTGTACGTGTGTTCAAACATTTATAACACCTGCCAGATGGAAGAGGCTGGAAGAGAGCATAATCGGGGTAGGAGGGGTCTTTGATTATGTTGGCTGCTTTCCCAAATAAACATGAAATGTAGACAGAGTCAATGGAAGGAAGTCTGGTATTTGTAAAGGACTAAGTTGCATTCACAACTCTCTATAATTTCTTGAAGTCTTGGGCAGAACAGTAGCCATACAAAGCTGTGATGCATCCGAATAGGATGCTTTCTATGGTGCATCTATAAAAGTTGGTAAGAGTCATTGTGAACATGCTGAATTTCCTTAGCCTTCAGTGGAGGTGTTGGCATGCTGTCTTTACTGTAGTGTCAATGTGGGTGGACAAGGACAGATTGTTGGTGATATTCATTGCTAGCAATTGGAAGTTCTCAACCACCTCCACCTCAGCACCATTTACACAGATGGTGCATGTCCTCCACTCCACTTCCTGAAATCAATGACTAGTTCCTTTATTTTGCTGACTTTGCTGGTGAAATTGCTGTCTTCACACCTTGCCACTAAGCTCTCTATCTCTTTCCTGCATTCTGTCTTATCATTGTTGTGTGTCCTCAGGGATTTTGAGCTGAATTTGACAACACTATTGTGAGTGTACGAGCAGTACAGTCAGGGGCTGAATACAAGCCTTGCACAGCACTGGTGTTGAGGATCATTGTGGAGTATGTGTTGTTGCCTATCTTTACCGATTGTAGTCGTTGGGTCAGGAAGTCGAGAACCCAGTTGCAGAGGAGGGGGCAGAGTCCTAGGTCTTCGAGTTTGAAGACGAGTTTGGATGGGATTATGGTGTTGAAGGTGGTGTGAAAGTTAATAAGTAGGAGCCTGACGTAAGTATCCTTGTTATCCAGATGTTCCAGAGATGAGTGTAGGGCTACGGAGATGGCATCTGCTGTGGACCCATTGTGATGGCTGGTGAATTGTAGTGTTTTAAAGCAATCTGGGAGGCTGGAGTCGATGTGTACCATTACTAACATTTTGATGCACTTCATAATGATGGATGTCAGAGCCACTGGGCGGTAGTCATTCAGTCACACTGCCTGATTATTCTTTGGCACCAGGATGATAGCGGTCTTCTTAAAGCAGGTGGGAACCTCACATCAGAGCAAGGAGAGGTTGAAGATATCTGTGACCATTCCTACCAGCTGCTACGCGCAGTATCTGTGTGTGCAGCTGGGGACTCCATCCAGGCCAGTCGCTGTCCATGGGTTGACTTTCAAGAAGGCTGATCTGAAGTCTGTGGTAGCGACTGTGGGTACAGGTGCACCTGACGCTGTCGGGACGGGAGATATTGGTTTACTTACCTTCTGTTTAACACGAACATAGAATGCATTGAGCTCAACAGGGAGTGACGTATTGGCAGCGATCCTTCTCGGCTTTGGTTTTGTAGCCAATTATATTATGTAAGCCTTGCCACAAATGACGGGTGTTTATGTGGTTAGTCTAGGACTTTAGTTTAGTCTGGTATTGTTGCAATACAAGACAAGCTGCAGATAATTTTCACAGAACAAGATCCCACGAACTGCAATGCGATGACTGTTGGATCATTGCTTTCTTCAGTAATGTTGGCAGGGACTAGCTTGGATGCCAGGAAGAACACCAATGCACTTCTTCAAATCATGCCACGTGATCCTCTGTATCCTACCTGAGGGAGAAGTTGGGGTTTCAATTTGACATCTCAACTGAAGGGTGATATCTCTTGCAATGCACCATTTCCTCACCGCTGCCCTATCAAACTATCACCAAGCCATGGCAAAAAGAAAAGTCCAAGGCAGGGCATAGTAAGTGCTGAGGAAATTCCCTGAAGGTGACCATGTCTGTTTGTTTGTATATCTTTTCTTTCTGAAAGTTGGACCATGGATTTCCATTGGAATGGTCCAAGCTTATGGGCAAAGTGATACAGTAAGTTGCCAATACCTTTTACAGGACTAGGACATTCTCCCACTCTCAGCACTTGCCACCAGGCATTTTGGAAGGACTTACAGCCTGAAAATTAACCTGTTTGGCCACATTTTTAACATACCTTCCCTGGCCAACAAATCCCTGTGTCAGACACCAACCTGGAATTTCTCGCTCTGGGCTAGAGATGCTACCACTTCAGCATAAGATCTCTGAAGCAGGTCATGCATGGAAAAAAAGTCATGAGGCTACTTATTTCAATATTATTATGTTCAATAGCTATCCACCCACCCCAACATCATCCAACCCCATATCCCACCAGCCTGCAAATACTTATTTGTCCGTAAGTGTGTACACACTATGCAAAGAAATATGGAAATAAAATTGCACCCAAAACTGTACACAGCATTTTGGACTATTCCTGAAAAAACTTCAAAAGGTTCTTCTTGGTGGGGTTGATGATGCATGGGGTGTGAAGGACACATTTAAGCGAACAAGGATAGTTTTGTATAACAGAGAGGAGAATTGTATTTCGTTAAGTAGAAAAATAAATTCAAGTCTTTGCTCCATTCAGTTTTCAAGGACACAAGCTTTTCATAGACTCGTTCATGTAATCTGCAAAATCCAATCTTGAAATGAAATTTAATTTTACGGTATATATAACCCATTTATTTTGCTAAGGCCCATGTTAACTTCTGCAAAATGTTGACCTGCCACTTGTTATTCTTTCTGAATGTAGGAAGACATTAAGTACTCAAATTGTTTCACGCTCTGGCTTTCAGAGAAGTCTGGAACTCAGTTTCTGCCTCAGGCTTCAATTACCATGAACTGTGCTTCAATGAAAGGTATGTGCCATATTAAAACATACCACCACTCTTGTGCAATTTAAACAGATGTTTCACACTCTGAGTGCTGTACAATGAACTGAAAAATGGGAATGCTGGCAGAAAAAAAACACAGCTAAACTGGCTTAGTGAACATTATGATCCTGAAGTACGCACTTCAAACTAACTCTTGTGGATTATTTTCCCTTCTTGATACTTACTATCCTTTATTTTTGGCAAGGATAAGTCTTGCCTGCTTCAAGTTTTTATTTTCAGAAGCACTTTCAACCCCCGATAAATCATTCTACGAAAGTGGAGACATTAGTGACTCTTGTTCTTAGGTTTTGGCTTCCTTAATCGACCGTACAAAGTGGACAGTGAAGCTGATGCCATCAAAAGTTTTGATTCTTGTTACATTAACACATAGAAACTACTTTCCTCGGCTCCTGCTTAGTATTTGCAAAAATACATTTCTATTGGGAAGTATTTGTATTCAATGTGGCATATACCATTTGCCTAAAAGTTGAATGTTGTTTGCTTTCAAGTTTTTCTTAAGTTGGAAGAGTTGTTTTGTTGCTATGGATGGAGAAGAAGTCTGGTTTATATAGGATAGGAGCTGTCCACATTCTGGTGAGAATTTGTGTACTTCTGTTTTCAAGCATACACAATGAGAGATAATGACATTCACTCAAAACAGGCTCTGCATATGAGGTTGCTTCTGCTATTTTGATCTTTCTCCTAAAATGATGTTGGGCTTGCATTGTTGGCTGCTCTGTTTGTTGAAGCTATGACTTTGCTGTGTTTTTAGCACCAAATGTATGTAGGGTCACATTCATTCCAGTGCGATCACTCCATAAAGTTGCATGCCCATCATTACTTGAAGCTCCATAAAGCTGCCCTTTAGTCCACCATTTGTAACTTTAGTCCCCACTAACAGTCTCATTTATATTTTTCTGTACAAAGGAGTTATGGTAGTTACTTGCAGGTTCTGACAAGGAGGAGGATCAGAAAATAGAGGTTTATAAAATCACGAGGGGCATAGATAAGGTGAATGACAAAGGCCTTTTCCCTGGTATAGGGGAAATCAAAAATAGAGGGCATAGGTTTAAGGTGAGAGGGGAAAGATTTAAACAGGACCTGAGAGGCAACTTTTTTCACACAAAGGGTGGTGCACATATGGAATGAACTGCCAGAGGAAGAGGTAAATGCAGGTACAGTTACAATATTTAAAATACATTTGGACAGGGACATGAATAGGAAAGGTTTAGAGGGATATGGGACAAATGCAGGCAAATGGAGCTATTTTAACTTGGGGAAACCAGGCTCTTTAGGTAAAAAGATGTACTAACTGGGTGAAGTTACTGCCAAATCAACCACAAATTACTCTTGGATCCATTCAGACCATTCAGCCCATTGAGTCAACACTGATTCTATGATGAGCCTCCCATCCAAATTCACCCACCTAGCCCTATCCCTGTAGTCCTGCATTTCCCATAGTTAATCCACTTAGCTTGCAAATCTTTGGACTGTGGGAAGAAATGAGAAATCCAGGCAGACAAGGGAAGAATGTGCAAACACAGACAGGTCGCCTGAGGGTGGAATCAAATCTGGGTCCCTGGCACTGTGAGGCAGCGGTGCTAAACACTGAGCCGCCCAATGTTTCACCAGTTAGAGTTCCTTCATGTGCACAGTTAGATCCTTAAAAAATTAAACTCTTGAAGCCTTTGGATAACAATGTATCCCTGGAGAAATTAGGATGTGTCAAAGAAGGAAACTGAGGGATAATTTTTTTGACTAAACAGTCCTGCTGAAGAGCCTCACTTATTTATAACATACATTGGAAACTGGGCTCATCCTGTGCTTAATTATCTAACTACTAATTGCAGTAGAAAACAACAAAAAACATCAAGAATAAACATCCAAGTTTCCGATGTGCACTGACAGGCAAAGTATTAACTCTTGAAGCAAAAATGTTTAAGAGTTAACATTTCTTCTTCACAGGTATATTATTATTGAATGAAAGATTTAATGAGGTAAAGTGGAGCCATGCTTGATTTATCTTTGGGTGACGATGGTAATTATCCAAACTTTCTTAAAGGAGACTGAATGGGTTGGATCAAGCCTATTGTGGTTTTGTAGTAATTAACTCAATGGGCTTGTTATAAGTTTTCGATGTCATAACACAGGAGGCCGCACAGATTTGAAAATAGCTGCTTGGCTAACTGATAAAAAGGATGTGAAGGCTGAATTCATTGAAGAATCTGATGGCAGAAATCATCGTCAGCTCAGGCTGCTGCTGTGATCGATGCAGCTTTGAATCTCCTCCATCACGCTGTGAAAGCAAACCATTCAAGAGAATGCAAAGGATCTCAAAATCCAATTGTGGACTCGGGGAATACCTTAACAGCTTTAAAATGACAGAAGAAAAATCAACTTAAGTGTGAGGTCATCCATTTTGGTAGGAATAACAGCAAAATGGACTATGTTTTAAATGGTAAAAAATTGCAGCACGCTGCTGTGCAGAGGGACTTGGGTATCCTTGCACATGAATCGCTAAAAGTAGGATTGCAAGTGCAGCAGGTAATTAAAAAAGCAAATGGAATTTTGTCTGTCATTGCTAGAGGGATGGAGTTTAAAAACAGGGAGGCTATGCTGCAGCTGTATAGGGTCCTGGTGAGGTCACACCTGGAGTATTGTGTGCAGTTCTGGTCTCCTTACTTGAGAAGGGATATATTAGCACTGGAGGGGGTGCAGAGGAGATTCGCTCAGTTGATTCCAGAGTTGAGAGAGTTGGATTATGAGGAGAAACTGAGTAGGCTGGGATCATACTCATTGGAATTCAGAAGAATAAGCGGAGATCTTATAGAAACATATAAGATTATGAAGGGAATGGATGAGGTTGTTTCCACTAGCAGGTGAAACTAGGACTAGGGGGCAGAGCCTCAAAATAAAGGGAAGCAGATGTAGGACTGAAGTCAGGTGGAATTTCTTCACCCAAAGGATTGTGAAGCTGTAAAAATCCCTGCCCAGTGAAGCGGTTGAAGCTACCTCGCTGAATGTCTTTAAGGCAAGGCTAGATAAATTTTTGAAAAGTAATGGAATTAAGGGCTATGGTGTGCAAGCGGGTGAGTGGAGCTGAGTCTCAAAACGATCAGCCATGGTCTTATTAAATGGTGGTGCATGGGGCCGGATGGCCTACTCCTGCTCCTAGTTCTTATGTTCTTATGTGCTTAACTTGCCAAAGCAGACCCTGAAGCATCATTTGAAAAACTTAACAGATGTAAAAGTGGCAGAGCTACCTATTTTTTAAAGCTAAAAAGACCAGGAATGTGGAGATAGGATGAGTTGGCGGTGAGTCTTGGAAATCCTATCTAACTCTTTCTTTCTAAGCGTACAGAAAGGAACAGACAATGGTGAAAATCATCCATATGATGGCCAGCAGCATGGTGTGGCACTGTGGCTCTGTGGCTCAATGGTTAGCACAGCTGCCTCACAGTGCCAGGGACCTGGGTTTGATTCCACTCTCAGGCGACTGTCTGTATGGAGCTTGTATGTCCTCCCTTTGTCTGTGTTTGATTCCCTCCAAAGATGTGCAAGTTAGGTGAATTGGCAAGTTGTGAGTAGGTTAGTTGACTTATTCATGGAAAATGCAGGGTGATATGGCAGCCCTTCTTATGGTTAGTGTGAAGTTGATTGGCTGAATGGCCTGCTTCTGCAGAGATTCTATGATTAAAAGTGATCTAGGGTGATTTAGTAACCTGTCAATCAGGAATCAGTGAGTGAAGCTGGGGTGGATTAATCCACAAAGCTAGTGATTGATAGACAACTGAGTCACACCCTGTATTAATGACTCTACTTCAATGAATGTGAATTCAACTCTTTTATCCACATCAGGCTTTAATGCCATCTGACCTCAGAAAGCTTGAACAGCTGAGAAACACAAACTCCACTCTCCATCTGGCCCCTGCTTTACACAACCAGGGGATCTATCTGATCATACAGAGTGAATATGGACCTCAGAATATTGTCATGGATTTGGAACATGTTCTTTCTTTTCTCTGACATGAAGTTCTTGTTCAGTGGTCTGAGCCCTTGTTGGGGTCTGATCCTAACTGATTATTAGGCATTAACTTAGTTTACATCTCATTAAGGGTCGTTTCATTTAGGTTCCAACTTAAGTGCTCCCTTCTTCAGAACATATACTTAAATTAGAGCATTTCCTCCTAGCTCATAGATAACCTGGTTTGTAATTGGCATGATTCATATCACTTGCTGTTTGTGAGTCTAAGTCGCTGCCCCAGTCATTTGGTGCTCCTTAACTAGAAGTTCTAGCAGTGCAGGAAGGGTGGATGAGTGTAATGAGAGGCAGAAGCTCTGCTGCCTACTGTTGTGTAGTGTTCCTACTGCTTTGGACACTACTGATAAGTCATATGAAACAGATGTCATTTCTCTAAGCTGCCACACAATACATAATTCATGGCTCTGCCACTAGAATGAAAGCAAAGTTTGTTTTGGCCTGAATAGGGAATATTTCCTCACCCATGCAAACTCTTTAAACTCTATTTCAGAGGCCCACAATTACAGTACTTCTGAGTCAGGGAGTTGGCCACAAAGGATCAAATTTTTGCTCACTATAAGCAAACCCATACCGGACTCCCACATTATGGAGAAGAAATAGACCACAATTGGCAGAAGTACTCTGGCACAGGACTTGCTATGAGAGTAGCCAGTATTTTACATGTTAATAATATTTACCTTGCCAGTGCATATGAAGCTGGGTTCTGAACGACAAAGGAGAAAGATAAGAAAATCTGTTTCAATTTCTGTTCAGCTTCTTGCCATATTGTTCTGATTCACATTCATCAAATGGCAGTTAGCAAATTGCAATATTACAAGTTTAGTGATTCCTTCTGACAAAATCAAATCATTGCATTTTATTATGCTACTTAGCATTAAGTGCTAGACTCTAGTATTTACATCTGTCCTGTCCTTGAAGGCTGGGAGAATGCCAGAAAGTTGAAAAGCAGACAAAGTGAAGATTAGTGCTAGGATTAGAGCTGTAACTTTGGACAATCAAGGGAAGGGTGAAAATGAGACTGAAGGATGGATTTGAGTCCCAGCTAAAGCAATTATGTGTTGGGCTTTGGAGATCTGCCTGGTCCAGTATTGCCCAGGAGCAAGGTCTGCTCCTTTAGCATGAAAACAGTGTACAACTGCACAGCAGTTCAGATTACTATATAAAGGATGGATGATCAGGCACCGATGGAAGTATTTAATCAAACACAACAGAGCAACCAAGAGGAAATCCATGGTATTAAATGCAGCAGCAGTTAAATGCTGTTAAAGGGGCAAATCGAACTGAATCCCCTTCACAAACTCAATTGATTAAAAAAAAGACTCAGTATCTTTCTTAATATAGGACCAGCTTTGGATGAATCATGTTGAATTCACAACCTAACAAGTCAGAAATTATAATTTACAAACAGTTTTCATGTGTATGCCAAGGTTCCATTCTGTTTGAGTGAGTTTATGCTACTGTAACAAGCAGCAGTATGGACGGTTCTACAATATGCCTTAAAAGGAATAAAGAACAGGATGATGGCATGGTGCCAGAGATAAGATGCAGGAACTCGGAGATGAAGAACAGGGAATCGACAAATAATGTGGTAGCAACAAGTGGAAGGGCTTTTCTGACTTGGAGTCTTTTGGCACCATAATGAACATGTTCATCCATCATTAAGTGTAAACCATTTTTCTGTAACAAGTATAGAAGCAAAAAATAGAGGCTCTTTTTGTAGTGATTGTAATGAGGTCAGCCAGGTGGACTTTAGAGAATATGAGTTCCCCGATTGGGTCAGTTAATCCAGTCCAATCAGGAAGCCCTGGCTGATAGATATCAACAGGATTGTCAGGCACTCTGACAGTGGGCTCTGAAGGAGGTGGATCAGTGTCAAGGACTCTCCACGTGTAAATAAACAGTGACTTGGTGATGGGATACCAGTCTCTGTGGAGTTATTTCACCCTTCTTTCAAAAAACCAAAATATTTCTGGACAATAGCAACGTGACCCTTAAAGTTGGATAGCAGCAGATTTCTATATGATGCACTGGAGATGAAGTGGGTGAGGACCCTGTAAAAAGTGTAAGGAGTGGACTTCAGGGCTATAAAACCAGTGGGGGTATGAATGTGAGATGGAAACAGAGCACAACTTAACCCCAGTAGGAATCCTGCCAGAATTCAAAAGAAGCTGATGAAAATGATGCCAGCACAAAGCAGAGAGCTGGTTGGTAGGTAGTCGGTGAGTTGCTTTCCTCCACTTTAAACCTGCGTAAAGAAAATTAAGAATTATTATTTTTTCTTTTCATTTCTGAAAAAAAAGGATAAACTTAAATAATTTCTCAGTCAGTTTAACTTTAGGGTAAACGTGTTTTAACTAAAGCTATGGCAGGGGAGTTCAGACCTGTGTGTAGCACCACCTGTAGTTTGTGGGATGTGTTAGATGCTCCCAGTAGTCTGGATGACCACGTCAGCAGGAAATGCTGCCAGTTTGACCAGCTTTGGAGATTGGGCTTCGTCTGGAGGCACTGCAGTGTATCCACAAGATTGACAGTTATGTGGATAGTAACTTTTTTTTTTAGATGTGGTTACCTCACAGTTTAAGGAAGAGAAATAATGGGTGACCAGCAGTCAAAAGAATGAAGGCAGGCAGGTAGGCAGGAAATAGCAGAGTGCAGCTCACTCAAAAGCAGTTTTTTTAATGTGCTGGAGTGACAGTTTCTCTGGGAAGTGTAGCCACAACCCAATGTACAAGGGATGGGAGTGTGGGGGCAGTTGCAAAGAAACAGAAGACGAGCAATGATGGTAGGAAATTCAATAGTGACGTTATACAGACATTCCTACAGCTGCAGACATTGCTCTAGGATGGTGTGTGGAGGATAGGAAGTGCTCAGGATTACTTAGAAAGAAATAGGAAAGCAAAGAGGGGCATGATAAAACAGTGGGGAAAATCCAAAGGCATTTCTGAAGGATTTAAAGCAAGGGAAGGAGTAGGGCCCATTAAGGATGAAAGTGGCAACCTGTGTACGGAGAAGGAAGATTCAGATGAGGTTTTTAATGAGTACTTTGCATTTGTATTCCGTATAGGGAAGGATGGTAGAGGTATAGAAATTGGGGAAGTAGTCTATGTCATATTTGAATGTATTAGCGTTGAGAGGGTTGAGGGTTTAGCAAATTTAGCAGATTTTGAAGGTTGCTAATCTCCAGGCCCAGATGAGAGGTATCCCAGGGTGGCGTGGGAGGCAAGGGAGGAGATTGCACCAGCTCTGATGTCAATTTTCAAGCTCTCTCTGGCCTCTGGAGAAATGTCAGTGGACATTGTCAAAAGCAAAGATGTTGGGGATAAACCAGGAAACTGCAGGCCAATGAATCTAACGTTAGTGGTAAGGCATCTATTGGATAAAATTTTGGGGTACAGAATTAATCTTCACGTGGAAAAACAAAATCATTCAAGAATTGTCAGCGTGGCTTTATTAGAGGAGATCATGTCTAATAAATTTGATTGCATTGTTTGAGAAGGTGACTATGTATATAGATGAGGGTAGTGCATTTGGTGTAGTATACATGGATATCAATAAAGCTTTTGACAAGGTCCATTGGAGGCTGATCATGAAGGTAACAGCCCTTGGGATACAATGAAATTTGATCAATTGGATTCAATATTAGCTTAGTGGAAGAATGGTTGAATGTTGTTTTTATGACAGGAATCCTGTGTCCAGTAGCATAACAGAGGGTTTGGTGCTGGGTCCCATGGTTTGTCTGGGGTAATTTAATGATCTGGACATGAATATAAGAGTTATGATCAGTAACTTTGCAGATGACATTAAAATATGACAGGACAATACAGACAAGCTGATCAGATGGACAGCAGTGTAGCCAATGGTGTATAACATTAGAAAGTGCAAGGACTGCTTTTTGAGAGGACTAACAAGGCAATACATGATGAATGGTAGGACCGTAGGAAGTTCAGAGGATCAAAGAGGCCTTTGTGTGCATGTCCATAGATTCTTGAAGGCATCAGATGTTAGATAAGATGGTTAAGAAGGCCTATGGACTACTTGCCTTTGTTTGTCTAGGCAATGAATACAAAACCAGGGAGGTTATGATAGTGGTGCATATAAAGTTAGTTAGCCCACAGCTGGAATACTGTGTACAGTTCTGATCACTTCACTAAAGGCAGGATGTGATTGCAGTAATGACGATGCAGTGAGATTCACCAGGTTGCTGCATGGAATGGAATTTTTCAGAAATGAAGGGAGATTAGTTCAGCTGGGATTGTTTTCCTTCGAGCAGAGCAGGCTTAGAGGAACCTGACTGAGGTGTACAAAATTATGAAGGCTCTAGATATGATAGATAGAGAGAAACCTTTCCTCTTAGGAGAGGGGAGTCAATAACCGGGGGCACAGATTTAATAAAAACTGAAAGAACGGCAGATGCTGTAAATCAGAAACAAAAACAGATGTTGCTGGAAATGTTCAACAGTTCTGGCAACATCTGTGGAGACAAATCAGAGTTAGCGTTTCAGGTCCAGTGAGGAAGGGTCACTGGACCTGAAATATTAACTCTGATTTCTTTTCACAGATGCTCTCAGACCTGCTGAACTTTTCCAGCAACTTTTGTTTTGGCACAGATTTACGGTCAGGGACAGGTGAATTAGAGGGGTTTAAGGAATAATCTTTTTACCCAGTGGTCGGTGGACATTCAGAACTGACTGCTTAAAAGGTTGGTAGAAGTAAAAACCCTCACAACATTAAGAAGTATTCAGATAGACAATTAAAACAGCATTGTTTGCAAGGCTACAGGCCAAGTGCTGGAAAAGTAGGCCTAGAATAGATAGGTTCTTGTCGATTAGTATGGACAGAGTGGGCTGAAGGACCTCTTTCAATGCTGGAAAATTCTGTAAGTCTATCATTGTGATATGTACTATTTGAGGAAAAGAATTGTGCAATATTGATTTGCATAAATTGTATGTGGGCCAGAAGAGCATACAGCTGCCAGCCAATGACAAAAGAACAGTCATAAATGATGTTTGGATTAAAATGCTCTCCTGGCATAGGATGGAAACAAATGATTAGTATACCCCCTACTTTTAGACTGGTTAGTTGGGATTGCACAGATGACAAAATTGGCTCCTTACTTGTTTATGAAAACTATTTGTTCTAGAGCTCCACATCCACTCCTTGACGCCCACACCACCACGTTAACCTTTGGTTGAAGAAGTTTCTCCTCAACTCTTCTCTAATTTCTCTTTTAATTCTTTTGGCAATTGCTTTAAATCTATGACCTCAGCTAATCAACCTATCTGCTCATGGAAATGAAGCCCTTCCTGTTCACTGCCTCTCCAATCCTCCTTCAGCTTTTGCATCTCATTTAAATCTCTCCTCACCCTCTTCATCCTCTTCTGTTCCAAAGAAAATAACCCCAGCCTATTCAATTTTCCTCTACAGCTTACATTTTCCAGTCCAAGCAACATCCCTGTAAATCTCTTTCATGAACACTTGAGTGAGATTACTCAAGACACAATGACCCAAACTTTAGACAGTATGTCATCTGCGTTCTACTTAGCGTTAGCCATAGTTCTGACATAACCTCCCTGCTTTTATATTCTATGTCCTGGCAAATAAATGAATGTGTTCTATAAGGCAGTTAATATCTGAAAGGGTTAACTGACATTACATGATAAACTTCACCAAACAGGATATAGGGACTGTCCTTGGGATAAGCTAACCAACGTGCACATCTAACCAACAATTGCTACCAATGAAATACAAGAATGTTTCAGTCAGTGGCAGTAATGTGTAGTTACTCTTAAGTTTAGCATGACCATCTCACAAGAGCCAATCAAGTATCTCTGATGTATTGGAAATCACTATTAGGTATTATGTAATAAACAGTATTCTTTAAATCAAGGTTAAGCCTGTCTCCTGCTGAAGACTCAGCATGGATATTTTTTCCCACATTAAATCAGTAGCTTAGACTAATGACAACAAGAAGGTCTGGTGGCAGTGAATCTACCCAAGATGTCCCAGCTGGTTGATGTAAACATTATATATAAGGTGGTAGCAATAATGGACACCATAGCCACAAAGTTCCGCATAATTTGTGCATTGCACCAGAAGAATGCTCAAGACCTGTCCTGTTACCTTCAAGGATTTGTATGTATGAAATCCAAGATCATAGATCCATAGAGTCATAGAGATGTATAGCACAGAAAAAAGGCCTTTCGGCCTATCGTCACAGTGCCAGTCAAAAACAATCACCTGACTATTGTAATCCCACTTTTCAGCACTTAGCCCATAGCCTTATATGCCTTGGTATTATAAGTGATCTTCACAGTCCTTTAAACCCTCGGCCTTGTAATTTAAATGTGTGCTCCAAGTCATTGACCCCTCCATGAAAGAGAAAAGTCTTTTTCCTGTCCACCCTGTCCATGCCCCTTGTAACTACACACATGTCAATCATGCCCCCCTCTGAATCTCTTCTGCTCTAAGGAAAACAACTTCAGTCTGTCCTATCTTTCTTCATAACTTAAACCCTCCATCCCAGGCAACTTCCTGATAAATCTCCTCTGCACCCTCTCCCGCGCTGTTATGTTCCTCCTATAATGTGGATTCCTGGACTGTACGCAGTGAACCATACTGGAGCTGTCACTCTGTTCCTCTAAACACCTTAGCAACCTACTGTTTGTTGGGTATTCCCTAGCCTTGTTTGTCCTCCACAGACGTGTTGTCCCACACTTCTCTAATTGTATTCCAGTTGTCACCGTTCCGTCTCAGGGAGCAGTCTATCCTTCTGTTTGCCTTCTATCCACAACTTTTTCACAATTGTCAACATGACCACTGGTTTATACCATTTACAAACTTGCTAAACCTGACCTCTACATTTCAGTTCAAAAACTCCAGACAAGCCTTAGCCTCAACTGTGACAGCCTGTGACCTGAACTAATGTGATAACATTCAAAGACTTGGTTCATTTGTACATCGAGCTATTCAAGGGACTTCACTCCAATGATGAGGGCACAATGCCATTATTCAGAACCTTAACTGGATTTCCGCATGTGTACTGTGGACACCAAAGACTAGGTGTTATGAGGAGAGTTCTTCATTCTTATTGCCTCCAAGGCTTTCCAGCATCAAGAACATTCATTCACTCTGACACTCAAGTAGTGGGCTCGCAGGAACTGCAACGTGCTTTGCAACAAACTCACCATGGCTTCCTCAATAGTATCTTCAAAATGTGTAACCTCTGCCACCAGGTGCCTGGGAAAACTAAGTTCCCAGGTTCCCTTCCAACACAGGCACCCTCCTGACTTTTGGGTATAGCACTGTTCCCTTTATTGTGTTTTGTTTAAAATCCTGGAACTCCTTTTCGATCAACACTGTAGCAACTCAGATTTCCATAACTTGGGCTGCAGCTGTTCAAGAAAGTTGTTTACCATTACTGTCTCGTGGACAGTTACAGTTAATTGTTGATCATGCCATTAATGGAAATCTCATCCACGATTTCCGGTATCTAAACAGTGCAGAAGGGTATTACTAATGCAATTGCTTTTATTTTTATAGAAGAGAGTGCTTGGAGGTTGCCCTAAGAAATGGAGACATCTATCTGCATGCCACCTTTACCCTTGAGTAAAATATGGCACCATTATTTTCAGGGTGAGTGTCATGTTTGTGAAATGTGTCAATGTTGCAGGAAATGTTGCACAGTTCCTTTTAAACCTTTCTGAACTGGTTCACGTAGTACTGCACAGTAAATGACAAGATGTCACCTGTTGCAACCTGCAGCATCCATTTGGTGCAAAAATTAACAGTCACAGAGACTTTGACAACCCCAGGCAACATTTTTCATGCAAAACAAAAACAAAGGACAGTGGATTCTGGAAGTCAGAGACAAAAACAACTGGAACAGTTCAGCAGGTCTGGTAGCATCTATGGAGAGAAAGTGGAGTTAACGTTTTGTGACTGGTGACCCTTCTTAAAAACAGTTCTGAAGAAGTGTCACTGGATCTGAAATGTTAACTCTGCTTTCTTTCTACAGACGCTTCCAGACCGCTGAGATTTTCTGGAAATATTGCTCATGCTTTGGGTTGAATTTCCAGTTGTGTCGTTAACAGTTTGGTGAAGGTCCATCACACTGTGTTTTCTGTTCGAGCTCAGGGTTGAAAAGTGGCCCTGGAAGAGTTGCTATTGGATTTGTTTTCCTTTGTGGTGTTCTCCTTCTCATGGTCCTGCTTTTAGTAGCTATTATTGCCTCCCATCGTCTTCAAAACTCCCTCCCCCTCCAGCCCCAAAGCAAGATTTGTCAGTCAGCAAAACGGACAATATTCTCTCACATTTTTGACGGTGGCTTACTTGCTGGTGGACAGACATTTGGTGAATCAGCAGGTGAGTCACCCAATGCAGAATTGTGTGGGTGTGAACATTTTTTGCCTCTTATCAGTCTGAGCCTGAATGTAGTTGAGGTTTTTGCTGTATGCAGACATGAACTGCTTCATTGTCTGAGGAGTTGCAGATGGAACTGAACACTATTCACTCCAACAGCTTCCCTATTTCCAATCTTATGATGAAGCAACTGAAGTTGATTTAGGACACCCTGAGGAACTCAATGCCCTGGGGTGATACTACAAATTTGAAGTCAGTGTACATCTGCACTAATGTGGAGCTGGCAAGCTTGAGTTGTAACTTTTGACTTGATTGCTCTCTTTGTTTAAAGTGAAAGGTTATCCCCATTTGGTCAGAGAAAATTACCTAAATGGAGAAAACTTCAGAGTGCTTTGATGCAGAAGGATTTGGGTATCCTCATGCATGAATTGGCGAGAACTTGTATGCAGGTACAGCAGGTATTAAGGAAAGCAAATGGAATTTTGCCAATTGTTGCTAAAATAATAGAGTATAAAAGTAAGGAAGTGTTGCTGCAGCTGTACAAGGCATTAGTGAGACTGTACCTGGAGTATTGCACACAGTTTTGGTCCCCTTACTTGAGGAGGGATGTAGTTGCATTGAGACAATTCAAAAGAAGTTCTAGATCAATTCCAGGGATCAAAGTTGTCTTACGACAAAGATTGAGTAGTTTAGACCACTCTATGGTATTTAGAAGAATGACAGAATGGGAAGAATATATACGATGTTAAAGGGGATTGGCAAAATAGACGTAGAGAGGATGTTACGTCATGTGGTGCAATCTAGAATGAGAGGTCATAGCTTTAGGATAAGGGGTAGCAAATTTAAAACGGAGATGTGGAGAAATTACTTCTCTCAAGAAGTCATGAATCGGTTGAATTCACTCCCGTAGGGTAAGGTAGAGAGTGGGATAGTGTGTAAATTTTAGGGGAAATTAACAAATTTTAATTTATAATGAGACAGAGTTATGCAGAGTGGGCAGGAAAGTGGAGTTGAGGCTGAGATGAGATCAGCCCTGATCATATTAAAGGACAGAGCAGTTATGAGGAGCTGAGTTGCCTACTCCTGCTCCTATTTTTATGTTATTTATCAAACAGTGAACAATACTGAAATGTTATTCATTGCCCATGACTGCTAAGAACTCAGGGGACAGGAATCCCTGTTGATATTCAACTATGTTTTAAATCTTGTTTTAATCTGTTCCACAAACTTGTCTTCTGATACAGTATGTCACAGCTTTCTACCTCTTTCTGCAAGAAAAAGAGAATACAAATCCAAAACACTATTAAATTATAATTGATTAAATTAGAAAGCGCACTGTAGTTATCAGATTTAATTCGTTAGTCATTGCAACACATAATTTACCAAAATTGTACCAGAGTTTAAAGAAACTCCTATAGATCAAACCATTTTATATTTCAATCTGAGCACTAAAGCAACGCCAGTTGCTTCGCCAGCAGGGTAGGAGGGTAAGTCTTCAATGGGCTTGGCTTACCACCTACACAACAACAGCACAAACAAACTTACTGCAAGATCATCACTCCGTTGAAGATTTGGCCAGTATCATGGAAATAAATATGAAATGTTTCTGATTGCTGCAAAAGTACATATTATTCACACCCTGATCAAATGACGCAGTCCAAAAATCATCATCTGGCTTTTCAAGTCACCACTAAAGATTCAATAAAGTTTACAAGCTTAATGTTCACTACTGTTTTCTTCAAGCCACCTCGCAAAATATTCAGAGCTAAGTGAATGTTGGGTTGGAAATTTGTGAGAGAAGTGTCTGACGTACTGCCAACACCTGGCTCTAGGTACAAACATGAAAAGGTGTGACCTCTTGATATTCAATGGCCTTTTCATCATCATCACCTAATCCGGCAGCATTGGCATCCAGATGTTACCACTAGATCAGTTTAACTGGATCAGCCACATAAATGCTGTGAGGACAAGAACAGGTCAGCGGCTTGTTATTCCATTTTGAGTGTCTTGCATCACGAGTCCCCAAAGACAGCTGACTAGCACAATCAGGAATGTGATGAAAAACTCTCTTCTTATCTCTTTGAGTGAAACGCCAACAACAGTTAATGGCTTCAACATCATCCAGGAAAAAGAAGCACTCTCTATTGATAGCCCATTTACCACGGTAAATATTCAGTGCTTCCATTGGCAGTGCACCAAAGGCATAGTGTGCATCACTGACAAAACTGGTTAGGACAGCGTTGAAGAAATCTAGGCTGGAGGTAAGAGAAGGTTTGGATGAAGGTTTTAAGTGCCTGCCTTTCTGCCCCTCTTTCTGCTCATCTTTCTGATAGAGTGAATAAAAGAGTGACTTTCCTACTACAGCATACTCTCAGTTCATAAAAAAAATGCAAGAGCCAACTAAGTACTTTTGATGCTTAATAAAGCAAGCACAAAGGCCAAATTGCAATGGCAAGGTCCAACAACAGCATGCGATAATGATCCATTTATACATGTCAGTTGAGTGGTGAGTATGAGCAAAGATACCAAGATAAGCTCCAATTTGAATATGACCTGTGAATTACTGCATGAGCTGAATAGTTAATTTTATGAGCCTTGTTCACACACAGTGAGATTCTGGCAGTACCTTGCAAAATGAAGATTTGAAGCATAGAAAATATTTGAGAAACAAAATTGATTGATTGATTAGTGGATTTATTGTCATGTGAAATACAGTGAAAAGCTTTGTTTACAAGTGGTATAGACAGATTATGGTAAGCAAAGGATGTACAGATCAAGAAGACTTGATCTGAAGACTTGACAGAGGAATACAAGTTACTTTGCACAGGGCATGCATTGGTTGAGATCAATGTTAGCAAGATTAGCGTTATTTGATCCTAGAGAGTCCATTCATAAGTCTGATAACGGCCGGGAAAAAGCTGTTCCTGGACCTGCTTGTGCATGTGTTCAGACTTCTGTATCTTCTGCCTGATGGTAGAGGTTGTACGAGGTCTTTACTGGAATGCAATGGGTCTTTGACGGTGTTGACCCTTTCTGCAGCAACAAGCCATGTAAAAAGAGTCGATGGAAGGAAGGTTGGCTTCTGTGATGGTCTGAGCTGTGCACACCACCTTCTGTAGTTTCTTACGGTCCTGAGCAGAGCAGTTGCCATACCAGGCTGTTATGCACCTGGACAGTACGCTTTCTGTGGTGCATCTGTGGAAGTTGGTGAGAGACATTATGGACATGCCAAATTTCCTGAGCCATCTGAGGAAGAATTGGCATTGCTATGCCTTCTCGACTGTCACATCTACGCGGAAAGTCCAAAAAGCAGAGAAGTGGGATTAGAGATTGCTCTGATGTGGAGACAATGCTGGCTACAAGGGGTTGAATCATTTCTTTCTATACTGAGATTTTGGATTCAAAGGCTTATTTTAATGACTTCTAATTTCTTGTGTTTTAATGCCCAGAAAATTTTCAATCAAAATGTGTGTTCAATTTGTTAAAGATGACAATGATCTACTTTTTGATTATGGTTATGAATGACTGCTGCTCAATTAAGAAAGTGTGGGAAAATGTCTGGGTTTATTCATTGGCAATGAGTCATCGGATGTGGTCTGGGACTCCGCGTGACTCAGCACCATCTGCAACCAATTCACAAGATCCAAATTAGCACAAAATGGAGATACTCTTGATGCTTCTAGAGAAAGCTGAGCACCATAGGGGGTAGAGTGCCTTATCTACCCTTCCAATTCTATTTTGATTTATCCCTCCTGTACATCTCCTTCACCTTTGGTGTGATCGCATTGCCCTTAATGGGCCCCGCATGTAAATTGAAAAATTGGAAACATGAGTGTGATGGTTAAGAGGTCAAAATTGCCATGAGTGATTTGGTGATGGGAAAAGCTGCTTGGTCATGTGTTTTGTTTTATTCATACATGGTGCTGCTGCATTGCCGGCTATTTATTGACCATCCCTAATTGCCCAGAGGGTAGTTTAAGAGTCAACCACATTGCTGTGGGCCTGGAGTCACATGTAGGCCGGACCAGGTAAGAATGACAGTTTCCTTCCCTAAAGGGCATTAGTTAACCAGATGAGTTTTTTCCCCCAACAATCAACAATGGATTCCTGGTAATCGTTTGACTCTTAACCCCAGATTTTTATTGAATTCAAATTCCACTCTCTGTTGTGACAGGATTCAAACCAGGGTCCACAGGACCATTCCTGGATCTCTGGATTTATATTGTAGCGACAATACTACTAGGTAAAAATGACAGTGCTTACATCACGCCTGAACCTGGGCTTACTTCAGTTCTTCCTTCAATGCCTCTGGAATCCTACTTAATAACTTGGTGCACATCTCCTCATTACTAAAACAAACACAAAGAATCTTTTTTTAATTCAATCATGGAACGTGGGCCTCATTGACTGGGCCAGCATTTATTGCCCATCCCTTGTTGTCTTGAGAAGGTGGTGGCAAGCTGCCTTTCTGATCTGTGCCAGTCTACTTGCTGTAGATAGACCCATAATGTGCTTAGGGAGAGATTTCCAGGATTTTGACCCAGCAACAGTGAAGGAACAGTGATATATTTCCAAGTCAGGATGATGATGAGTGATTTGGAGGGGAACTTCCCATGTATCTGCTGCCTTTGCCCTACTAGATGGAAGTGGTCGCGGGTTTGGAAAGTGCTGCCTCAGGATCGTTGGTGAATTTCTGCAGTGCACCTTGTGGACAGTGCACACTGTTGCCACTGAGCATCAGTGATGGAGGGAGTGGATGTTTGAGGATCAAGCAGGTTGCTTTGTGCTAAATAGTATCAAATTTCTTGAGCGTTGTCAGGCCCTGCACCTTTCCAGGCAACTGGGGAGTATTCCATCACACTCCTGAATTGTGCCTTGTAGGTAGTGGACAATCTTTGGGGAACCAGGTGGTGAGTTACTTGCTGCAGTCTTCCTAGCCTCTGATTTGCCCTTGTAGCCACTGTACTTATATGGCGAGCCCAGTTAAGTTTCTGGTCAATGCTAACTCCCAGGATGTTTACAGTAGGGGATTCAGTGATGTAACACAATTGAATGTCAAGGGGCTGTGATTAGATTATCTCTTATTGGGGATGATCATTGCCTGGCATTTATGTAGTGTGAATGTCGCTTGCAAGTCTGTGTATTTCTCAGCCTTGTAATTTTCAATGATCCAGCCTCCATTTCTCCAAATTCCAAAGATCCATGCCGTGCTGAGGGAAGAAATTTCTTGTCATTTCGCTCTTAAATGGGAGATCTTTTATTCTGAATCTATGCCACCTATCTCTAGATATCTCCATGTGGGGTAAAACCCTCTCAATATCTACTTCTTCAAGTTCCTTCAGAATCTTATGATTTAAAATTACCTTCTTCTTCCAAAATCCAATGAATATTAACCTGATGTGCTCAATTGCTTTTTCATAAGATAACACCTTCCTCCAAGGAATTCACCAACTGTCACAAAGCAGTGACAAAATATGTATTATTGATTTTCAAATTCCATCATACAATTTTAATAGCTGAACTTTATGGTGTGAAATGGTTTTGAAAAAGAAAACTGCTCACTTAAAATGGCCACTGCAACCAGCTGACCAAAAAGATAGCCAAGTTTCATGAAAGCAACGTGAAATACACATTCTGAGGGAGGGTAACTGGACCGAAAATGTTAACTCTGCTTTCTCTTCACAGACATTGTCAGATCTGCAGACTTTTTCAATGAATTTCTGGTTTTGTTTGTGAAATAAATAAAAATTTCCAAACTGAAATTAGCATTTATATCAAGACATTGGAACTAATCTAACTAGTCAGGCATGAAGAAAAGTGCATTTATTTTGATTTATGCCTGCATAATAAGCTTCACACATTGGAGATAAAAGATATTTCTTGCAATTATCAAACTTGGAAACAACTAATATTTGGCATAGAAATACACAAACCAACTTACATTTCAAGGGACACCCTTTGCTCAAGCAGAATAGGTGGATTTGTGACTGAAGAACTGGAGAAAGCTCTCTTTCTCTCTTCTTCTCTCTTCTTCTTAAAGGACAAAGTACTCAGTGACAACTCATATTGTAAAGAAACATCCATACCCTGAAATCTTAAAGAGATCTACAATATTCTGGATCTTGTTATCCTTAGGTACTGCTAACCAACTGCGGACTCAAGTTAAAGTCTTACACCCAAACCACACCATAAGGACTTTAAATTGCATATTTGTTATCTTCCTTTTGGATGAGTACTATGAATTTTTACCCTTGTATCTACATGTATGCATATTTGACAATGTGCCTTTATTATTTTTCTTCGAGTTAGCAGCTAGCAGAAGTGCCCTTTCTTTCAGTCAAAGAAACCTTGTTAGTAGGTCCTTACTGAAACAGTAGACATTAAGTAACTGTATTGTTATTAGGTGGAGGCACAGCCTTGTGTTTTTAAAAAAAGGGTCTAAATCTTACTGTAGCCAACTGAGGAGATTGAAAAGGAGGGAGCTGATTCACTCCTCCTCACTTGTATGTGACACCAGTCAACCCAATGTAAATTAGCTCTAATGCAAGTTTATCACTGTTTAACCAAGGAGACAAAAATGATACCATTTCTGCTCAATTGTTCAATTGTTTGTTTTATCTATGTTGGACTAGTTAGTGTTGTTCACTGATTCTTGTACATTGCTTGATTGCAATAGTCTGTCAGTGGAGCTTGCGAGTTAATGAATTTGAGCATTATTCCAGAATGGATCTGGGATCTAGCAAAGATGATAATTTATAGTTTAATGGTTATCTCGCACATTGCCTGAAATAGCATTGAGGTGCAAGTGTTGTCTCACAGGATGAAGGCTCAGATGTTTTCCTTTCCAGAATCATATCCTGGGCATAAGTCCGTCTCAACAGGAGCCAAACAGAGACTGGAAGATCCTGTGATTGGCAACATTACTTAGAAGGCCATAGTTGTTGTTAACCATGTGACCCTGAAGAATAAAGGCCCAGGCCAAAAGTGGGTATTTGTAGGCAGGGTACTCAAAGGGTGGGAAGTGGGGAAACAGGGTGGGCTGCAGGGAAAGAGGGCCAGGGAGGTTAGGGCAGGATGATGGCTCTCAGTGACCACCCCTGAACTATGAAAATCCGTCTGAAAGTCTATGAGTGCCAGAAGGAGATTATAAATTGAGCAGCGAGCCTGAGAGTGAACCCTTGTATTCTCTGTTGTGGTATTGGAGACCTTAGTTCAGGAGGTCAACAGAAGGAGAAAGGTGATATTTCCACAACAGCCAATTAAGTGAGTCTCAGGGTATACTTTCAAAAGGGAATGTGAGTAAGGTGATCACATTGGTCAATTCCCAGAAACAGCCCACGAGGATCTGTCTGCCGTTCCGAAAACAAAACTGATTTCACACAAGGAAAGCATCTTCAAAATTTCCTACCAAGTGCATTAGATCACATGCTACTCAATGTATTCCAGCCCATCACTCACCCAACTGCAATTGGGATTTATGACTAATGTGCACACACTTAACTATGCTGCCAACTTCAAACACACTTCTCGCAGCTTCCACACACTGGCATCTAGTCAGCAATGCCTGCACATCAGTCAAATACTTTGTAACAGATTAATCATTTTCTCCCCTCTCACTCTTGCAGGACTCAATCATACCTAACCACAGGAATCAGCAGGGAACAGGCACACCTGCATCTCCGAAATCCTATGGAGGAGATGGTGCTCCTCGTTATTTTGCCCTTCATGACTGATATAGTTACATCTGCATTGCAGGGATTATTCAGGGTGATATACACCTCTGGCTCTGCATCCTCTCAAAGCTTTCTTCATCCTGTTATGCTGTTCTGGCATGAAGTGAAAGCTGCTGCTGCTTGTGCGAACTTTTTGTTTTCACCTCACCCTGTTTCCTCATCCAAATCCTCCCTGTCTGGATTTTCACTCTTGGTTACCCAGGGCCATTGCCTGATCACTGGGGGAGACCATGGCCTATTGGCATTATCACTGGACTGTTAATCCAGAGACCCAGATAACATTCTTGACACCTGGGTTCAAATCCCAACATGGCAGTGGTGCAATTAAGAGTCTAATAATGATCATGAATCCATTGCCAATTGTTAGAAAAATCCATCCTGTTCACTAATGCCTTTAGGGAAAGAAACTGCCATCCTTACCTGGTCTGGCATACATATGATTCTGGGTCCACAGCAATGTGATTGACTCTTAACTGCCCTCTTGGCAATTAGGGATGGGCAATAAATGCTGCCTAGTCAGTGATATCCCTCATCCCACAAATGAATAAAAACAGCTCAGTGCAGCCTCATCATTTAGTGTACGAGTAACAGTAGATAGCTGTTAAAGAAGCACAGTTGTGAATAAAGAAGCAGATTGCGTAGTCACTTCCAAGGATGCCCACCTCGAAAAAGTTGTCGTCCTCCCTCCAGAACGACCTCAGTGGATCTCTCCCCACCTGCAACCCACTGGTAACCTCCTCTGCCCTGAAACTGGAGGAGCAACACCTCAGGAGCTTACAGCCCACTGGTCTGAACAAAGAACTTTACAGTTTTAAAACTCTCCCCACCCACTGCCTTATCCCATGTCCAACCCTCCCTCTCATCCCCGCCTCAATGACCTGACACAACCTGTCCATATTCTCTCCCACCTATCTGCTCTTCCCACCTCACTGACCAATTCCCACCACTGCCTACCTGCACTCACCTATCACCATCCCAACTACCTTCCCCAGCCCCACCCCTCCTTTCTCTATTTATTTCCGAGCTCCCTTTCCCCTCCCCATTTCTGAAGAAGGGTCCCGACACGAAACATCAAATTTCCTGCTCCTCTGATGCTGCCTGACCTGCTGTGTTCCTCCAGCTCCACACTGTATTGTATCTGACTCCAGCATCTGCAGTTCTTGCCTTCGCCATTGCGTTATGTGACACTCACAGGCACCAGCTTAGATACTGAACACATGTAAGTTACAGGGCACCATACAGTTGGGAAGAGTACGTGGTGAGGCAGGGTTAAACCTCAGTGGCAGATAAGGCTTTGGAATCCATAGGCAGGAAAATAACTATGGGATTTGAGTTAATTATGGAGAATCAGCATAGATTTGTAAAAGGCACTTGACTAATATAATTGAACTTTTTAATGAAGTAACAGTGAAGGTTGATGAAGACAAAGTAGTATATGTCGTCGCTGTAGATTTAAGTGTACATTTACGAGGTATATAAAAAGCTTAGTAACAAATTTGCTTATGGAATGGAAGGGTCAGTGATCAGGTCAAAAACGAAATATTTACAGAACAGAAAGCAGTGTATGGTGTTGTTTTTTGGACTGGTCGGTGGCAAACAGTAGTGATCCACAAGGGTCATTGCTTATTCTCTTGCTGAACATAAATATGTCTTGGAATACAGATTAAATTTTCAAAACTTGCTGACGATACTAGATTTTGAAGTATGGTTAACAGTATGGATATCATCAATTGATTACAACCGAACATAGATAAACTTCCAGAATGGACAAACATGTGGCATATGAAACTTAACGCAGAGAAGTGTGAGGCACTGAATTTTGGCAGACAAGACAGAACAGGATGAGGTTAAATGCAAAATGTTCAAGAGAGTGTGCAGACTCAGAGGTTCAGGCTCAGAGTACCCGAGTTTCATAAGCATGAATGTGAGGACACAGAAGACTTTCAATGATTTGGAGTTTGCATTGCTGAGTATTGAAGGACTCCATGAAGTTGTCGATGCGGTGGAAGCATTGTTGTGAATGCTGATGGTTTGTACAAATGACAGCTTGGCTCCCATTAATGATCTGCTGTCAACATGTGGCAGAGGGGAAGTCAGGAGGTAGCTATATAACGGGCAAGAGCCAAAAAAACTGCAGATGCTGGAATCCAAAGCAGACAAACAGGAGGCTGGAAGAACATAGCAAGCCAGGCAGCATCTGGAGGAAAGGGGAAGTTAATGTTTCAGGTATTACCCTTCTTCAGGATTGGATAATGGTGTAGGAGGAGCTGAAGATAAAGTGGGGAGGAGGGAGGGTGGTAGCAGAATGGTATCTGCAGCTGCCCCTAGCCTCACATCCAGTCCTGAAGAAGGGTAATACCTGAAACGTTGACTTTTCCTTTCCACCAGATGCTCCCTGGTTTGCTGCATTCTTCCAGCCTCCTGTTTGTCCATATAATGACTAACTCTTGCCATCAGACAGCAACCTCTTGTTCATCACAGTGGCTGGGATGGCTAACTGCCACAAGAGGAAAGCATCACCACTGCTACCAGGACGGTGAGCAATTTGCTAACATGACGCATGGCTGCAAATTCAGGGAATTGGTGAGCCTTTCATTTGCAGTACATTCTTCCATTAAAATGTCAAGCTTGATGCCACGTCTGCATATGAAGCATCCCTGCATCATTGGGAATCCTGCTACTTTGTGCTAACCCATGATAGATGATGTCCCCTCTACTGGTGTACAGAGACATGGAGACACCCCTGATACAGAGTGAACTGTGAGAGTTTGGTAAAGCTGCCTGCTCCAGCCAGGTCGTAAGCAATTTTAAAATAATATTTTTACTGGAAATGAAAAACATGCTGTGCTTTAAATTCACTGGCTAGCATTTCTCTGTCAACCAACACCTTCACTGTTCACACATCTTAGTACATATCCTGGCTGCAGCTTTGTTCCTTCACGATAATCAGGACTTACTTCAAATATTTAATTATACATGCATTGCTGAGCAACAAGATCAAATGTTAATTGACTGGTATTTTTCTTTTATTTCAAATATAACTGATTTCTGACATTATCCAAGAAAAGCCATGGAGGTCTGTTTGGGATTAGTGGCATTGCTATTTCTTAAAGTTTGGAAATGAAGGATTATAACAAAAATGGTTTTCGGTTGACAAAAGGTTTTCCATTTCTATGGTTTCATGTAATTACAGCTGCACTTATTGGCTTATTACGAAAACTTTGCACAAGTAGGCATTCTGCCTTCAGCCTTTAGTGATTATTGGCAATCATATTTTCACAGTGAAGAACCCAAAGTAGAAAGAGACCTGAGCACTGATTGTATTTCTGAGTAAATCTCATATTTCTTTGTTAACTCCTTTAAAAACAGCCTGAGGCTCATTTAACTGCCTGTCTGCTAGTTCTCTGGCACTGTTGCTCCTGCTACTTTAGATGTATCAATATGGACTGAATATGAACAGGCATATCTTCCATTGTAACTTGCACACAGTTAAGAGAAGTTCATTGCTACCTCATGAAGAAATCTATGAATAAAGACATCAATAAATGCAGTGCTTATTCTCTTCCACATCTCAGAATGGCTCTGATTAACCCTCTCCTAATTGGAAAAAGGCATTTATTTGGTACCTTTCCAAAACCACAGGATCTAATCCTAAAGTTTTCGACAGCCAATGTATACCTTTACAGCGTAGCCACTATGGCAACATAGCAGCTAATTTATGCCCAGCAAACTCCCACAAATAATAAACGGATAATAACCAGGTACTTTATTTCAGTGCTATAGTTTGAAGCATAAAAATTGGTCAGGATGCTTCTTTACTTTTACATTCATTGGAGGACATAATTGAAATTCTCATTTTAAATCATAGAATCCCTACAGTGTGGAAACAGGCCCTTTGGCCCAACAATTGCACACACACCCACAGAGCATCCCACCCAGACCCATTCCCCTATAAACCCACCTAATCTACACATCCCTGAACACTATGGGCAATTTAGCATGGCCAATCCACCTAGCCTGCACATCTTTGGACTGTGGGAGGAAACCAGAGCACACCCACGCAGACACGGGGAGAATGTGCAAACTCCACACAGACAGTTGCCTGAGGGTGGAATTGAACCTAGGTCCCCGGTGCTGTGAGGCAGCAGCGCTAACCACCGAGCTACCGTAAAAACAAGACACTTTCTGGTCAGTACTATATTGAAGTGTTAACGTAGAATCATGCAATATCACTTTAAGAGAGAATATGCTAATGAGAAAGTGACCAGGCTGGAGCTAGCTTGTGACTAACAAATATTTCACAGTCTAACTTACAGCATGTGTTGTGAGGCAGTTCGACTGTGCTTTTTTGTAGCAATAGTTGCATGAGCTTCTGCAACATATCTCCAGGTAAATAGAAGATACTTTTGGTTTACCAGTCTTGGTGGGGAACTGATATGTTCGTGCAAACAAGCAGAACCAAAACATAGGTATTTTCCAAGGGTATTATTTTGCCACAGGCTTAGTGACTGCAATGTCAGGATGAGGTGGAGGTCCCAAGCTTGCAGTTACTGGGAGCCAGGTGAACCAAGTTACTTATCCTGATGCAGCATTCTAATCACTTTTAGGCTTCTGATGCTGTTGCCCTTTTGATGAAGTCAGCCATTGTTGGCAGCTCCGCTGGAAATGCAGGGTACTGATGGGACACGTCTGAAATCTTGAGGGTGTCTCAAAACATGGGCATCTTGCAAATAACTTAAAAAACTGAGACTGTTTATTGGAGTAAAGACAGCATTCCTCAATGTAATTGTGAAAAGCACTCCTTGAAGATGATTGGAGCAGTTAGTCCCTCCTATGGTCCCATTAATGAGAGGTGGACCCTCTGGTTTGGATACTCCATTAGATTGCTACAAGAAGGCCACCTCTATTAAACTGGAGACCTCTCCACATAATGTGGGGTTGCTCCATAACCAGGAAAGTACTGGCAAGTGTGACTAATTAGCCCTAATTGGCATCTTGACTATTTAAATTGACTGTCTCCCACCTTCGAGCCCCTCTCTGGTTAGATAAGGAAACTATCAATGTGGCTCCTTTAAATTTTCCAAGCATTTCCATTTTCTCCACTCCACAGAACTTTGCAAATCCCATCCCAAATCTCTGGATTGGAACCTGAACGTGTAAATATCTTATGTAAAAGTGAAGGTGAAACAATTAACTCAAAGGTGACAACTGGCACACTACCAGGATAGTCAAATAAGAAATGGTAACAAGATAATATCATATCACTATGAAAGAGCATATTATGACATTACATATCATAGCATAATGTCAGAATATGGGATGATGTCGAGTGATATAAAATTTACAGCACAGAAACAGGATCCTTTGTCTCTGCTGATCTTTATTCTCCAAATGAGCATAACCACCTAATCACTTTTTCCCTCTTTTATTCTTCCTCTTTTAGCTTAACTACATCAAGGTTAATTTTCTCTTACTGCTGAGAGTAGGCAGCTCTATACCATAATTTCCTTCTCCTTCCTTTCACTTTATCCTAGCTATAATCCCCTCTCCCTTCGTCTTTGACAATGATGTCTGATTATTAAGACGCCTCTTGAATCTTTCCAAAGCCTTTCAGAGTTAATCTTCCAATTCATGTTTTCTCTGAGGGGTTGGCCTCCCATCACGTCATGAAGGATTTGAGCATATTTGACAGGGGGAAGGAGTTCAAGAAAATTGTGGTGAAGTCAGAGAAAAAAAAAATCAGAGGATCGTGAAACATAACCAGCAATAAAATTAGAATTATCCAAATAGTTGCGGGGACCAAATGAAGACAATGACCCATCTGGTGAAGACAAGATGTATGTGGAAAATTACTATATGGAATTTTGTGGTTGCACTAACATAGGCACAGTTCAAAAAAAATTCTAGGAATGAGATCTTAATATTCTTGGTAACTAACTATCCAGGAACGATAGAGAAGGAAAAAGAAAGAGGATAAGTGGAAATATTGCTAAAATTTAGTGATGTAAAAGAAAGATTTACCCAATGCTTCTACGATTGAATCAATTAAGCTAGAGATCAGGGATAGAGTCAATTACTTTGTTAGGCGTTAGTTTTGAGCTCCAAATCATGAAAAGGAAATGGTTGTGCAAGCCTGGTGTAATTCCAAACTGTTGTAACAGAATTAGGTTAGTGTCATTAGGGCACTTTAATTAATCTAATATAGATTGGAATATTACATAACTAAATTATAAAGCCAAATGTAGGAAAGCAGACAAATTCATAATATCAATGCAAAAGACCTTTCTCAAACAGTGTTCCCCAGTCCAACAAATTAAAAGGCAGTGTTGGTTCTGCTTCATTTATATGACAAATCATCATAGAATCCCTTCAGTGTGGAAGCAGGCCACTTGGCCCATCAAGTCCACACCAATCCTCCCACCCCACTACCCTATCCCTGTAACGCCACATTACCCATAGCTAACTCACCTAACCCTGCACATCCCTGAACACCAATGGCAATTTAGCACGGCTAATCCATCTAACTTGCACAACTTTGGACTGTGTGAGGAAACCAGAGCACCCAAAGGAAACCTATGTAAACATAGGTATAATATGCAAACTCAACACAGACAGTCACCTGAGGGTGGAATCAAACCCAGGTCCCTGGTACTGTGAGGTAGCAGTGCTGACTACTGTGCCAACGTGTTACCTGGGATATGTTACAGTGGACGATTATCTAGCTAATAGTGGCCATGACATAACTCGTTTTAAAAGAACTATGGTAAAAACGCTTTATCTGGGAAACTGCTAATTTCAGTGATTCAAGAAGGAACCTAGCATATGTGTATTGGAAAAGGCATAGCAGCAAATTAAAACAACAACAGGGCTAAGGAGTGGGCATTCAGGAAAGACGTATCTGAGGTAAAAACTAAACTTATTTGTTTGAAGAAAATATGCAAAGAATGAAGAGCTAATGCTCCATAGATGACAAAGAACATAAAATTTAAATGAAATGGGAAAAATAGTCAGCTAAAAGAAAATAAAAGCAGATAGTGCTGGAAAATGCAGAAGGTCTGGACAATCTGTAGAGAGGAAAACAGAGTTAACGTTGGTACCAAACTCGGACCGTTAACTTTGGTTCTCTCTCCGCAAGCACTGTGAGACCTGCTGGGCTTTTTCCAGCATTTCGTGTTTTCATGTCAAATTTCTGACATCTGCAGTACTTTAATAAAAGCTGAGCTAGTTCGGTTTTGCCATAGTTGAAACGTGTCTGGTTAAACATAATTGAACTTTTAGTTGAGGTAACAAGGAATGCTGATTGAGAGAGTTTAGTAGATTTTGTACATATAGACTTTTGTAAAAGCATTTCACAAAACAGAACAGGAGGGACTGACAGGAAGAATGGGATAGTGATGGATGACTGTTTTTAAGATAAGAACTTGATTTACTTTGGTACAGAGATATGCCTCAAGGGTCATTTTTTGAGTCCATTACCTTTTTTTTGTTACTGTAGATTGATTGATTTAATTGTTGTCACATGTCTTCCCAAGATACAGTAAAAAGTATCGTTTTTCATGCTGTACACACAGACTGTACCATACAGAAGTGCGTCAGTGGAGCAGAACAGAGTGCAGAATATGCAGAATATAATGTTACAGCTGCAGAGAAGGTGCAGAGATAGAGATCGGAATTAACATTTTGAGAGGTTCATTCAAAAATCTGATAAACAGTGGTGAAGAAGCTTTGCTTGAATTTATTTGTACGTATGTTCAAACTTTTATAGCTTCTGCCCAACAGAAGAGTGTGGCAGATCGTAGAAACAGTCTTTCATTATGTTGATTGCTTTCTTGAGGCAGCAGGAAGTGTAAATTAAGTCAATGGATGGGAGGCTGGGCTGTGTTCATGACTCTCTGTAGTTTCCTATGGTCTTGGGAAGAGCAGTTGCCATACCACACAGTGATGCATCCAGATAGGATACTTACTACAGTGCATCTATAAAAATTGGTAGAGATGTTGTTGTGCTTTCTTGAACATTGCATTGAGGTGGATGGACCAGAAAAGACTTTTGGTGATCATCACTCCCAGGAACTTGACGCTTTTGACCATCTCTACCTCAGCACCATTGATGCAGACAGCGGCATGTCCTCCACTCTGCTTCCTGAAGTCAATGACCAGCTCCTTTGTTTTGATGACGTTGATGGACACATCATTGTCTTTACACCATGCCGCTAAGCACTCAAACTATTTCTTGTATTCTGTCTTGTCATTGTTTGAGAGCTGACCCTTCAATGGTGGTATCATCAGCAAGCTTGTAAATGGCAGAATTTAGCCACACGTTCTAAGTGTATAAGGAGTAGAGTAGGGTGCTGAGTACACAGCCTTGTGGGCCACCGCTTTTTTTTCATTCACAGGATGAAGGCATTGCTGGCTAATCAGCATTTATTACCCATTCCTAACTGCTCAGAGCGCAGTTAAGAGTCAACCACATTGCTGTGGGTCTGGAGTCATATGTGGGCCAGACCAGGTAAGGATGGCAGCTTCCTTCCCTAAAGGACATTAATGAACCAGATGGGTTTTTCCAACAATTGACAATGGATTCATGGCCATCATTAGATTTTCAATTACAGATATTTATTGAATTCAAATTTCACCATCTGCCATGGTGGGATTCAAATCCAGGTCCCCAAATTGTTATCTGCGTCTCTGGATTAACAGTATAGCGATAATACCACTAGGCCATTACCTCCCCTGGTGTTAATGATTATCATGGAGGAGGTGTTGTCGCCTATCCTTGCTGATTTTGGTCTGTGGGTCAGGAAGTCAAGGATCCAGTTGCAGAGGGAGCAGCTGAGACTTAAGTCTCAGAGTTTTGAGATGTGTTTGTTTGGAATTATGTTGTTGAAAGCAGAACTGTCATCAATAAGTAGGAGTCTGACGTAGGTATCCTTGTTATCTAGATGATCCAGAAATGAGTGTAGTGCCTGGGAGATGGCATCTGCAGTGGACTTGTTGTGCCAGTAGGTGAATTGCAAATGATCAAGGCAATTTGGTAGGCTGGAGTTGATGTGAACCATAATTAACCTCTCAAAACACTTCATAATTATGGAGGTCAGAGCCACGGAGCAGTAGTCATTGAGGCCAGCTGCAGGATTTTACTTTGGCATCAGGATAATGCTGGTCTTCTTTAAGAAGGGGGTCTTCAGATCATAGTAAGGAGAGGTTAAAGATGTCTGCGGACACTCCTGCCAGCTAGTCGACACAGTGTCTGACTACACGGCTGGGGACTCTAGTCGCTTTCCGTGGGTCCAATCTGAAGAAGGCAGATTGAATGTCTGCCGTGGTGACAGTGGGTACAGGTACCACCAAGGCTGCTGGGATAGGTGACATCGTTTCACTGACCTTCTGTTCAAAGTGAGCATAGAATGCAATGAATTCGCTGGGTAGGAACGTATTGTTGCCCATGAATCTATTCAACTTCGCTTTTTAGTCCGTTATCTCTTGTAAGTTTTGCACAAATGGCGGGCGTCTGTGTGCTTGGTCTGGATCTCAAGTTGAGTTGGCATTGCTTCTTGGCATTTGTGATGGCCTTACAAAGGTTGTACCTAGATTTCCTGTCTAGGTAATGGTTACCCAACTTGTACACCTCAGACCTGTACTTCAGTAGGGAGTGGTTCTCCTGGTTCATCCATGGTTTCTGGTTGAGGAACATTCGGATTAACTCCTTGGGCACGCAGTCTTCTACATATTTACTGATGAAGTCAGTGACGTTGGTGGCAAACTCATTGAGGTTGGCTGCTGAGTTCTTGACTATAGATCAGTCCACTGAATCCAAGCAGTCTCATGTAAGCTGTTTGTTTGCCTGAGACCGACACTGCACTACTTTCTGTATTGGTTCCCCATGCTTCAACTTCTGCTTGTAAGCCGGGAGGAGGAGCACAGCGTTGTGATCTGATTTTCTAAAATGCAGACGGTGGGTTGACCAGTAGGCATCTGTTCTTTTCGAAGTTTAGTTTTAATTACATAATTAATCTGTTCTGCCCATTCATTTCTGCGATCACCAGGGTAGGTTCACAAGGGATTTGAATTATTGCCATCAAATAATATCAAACAATACCTAACAATACCTGTTTCAATCCTAATTAAAGTGCCTTGTCTTAAAAATATGAGGTTTCTGACATTATTTGGTTTTGACTCTAATTTATGGTTAAATTGAGGCATGAAGGGGATCATGCAATGTGTCTTGGACCCTCTGGCACGGTGACTCAGTGGTTAGCACTGCTGCCATAAAGTACCAGGACCCAGGTTCATTTCCTGCCTCGGGTGACTGTATGTGTGTAGTTTTCACATTCTCCTTGTGTCAGCATGGGTTTCCTCCCACAGTCCAAAGAGGTGTAGCTTAGGTGGATTGGCCATGCTAAATTGCCTATGGTGTTCACGGGTGAGCAGGTTAGGTGGAATAGCCATGGGAAATGCAGGGTTACAGGGCTACGGTCTGGGTGGGATGCTTGTCAGAGGGTCTTTGTGGACTTGATGGGCTGAATGGCCTTCTTCCACACTGTGGGATTCTATGACAGCAAATCTGAGTGATAGAAAGGGAGGAGGGTGGTTGCAGGTTACGTTACTGTGAAGAAAGCTCAAGTTTTTCACACGTGTAGACAATGGCAGAAGCGTCCGAATTGATTGTACAGTGTCCAAAACCCAGGGATATGATAAGGATGTAAGAATGCTGTATATGCTTATACTTTATACTGGCTATTTCATTCTAAGATACAATAGAGTTGGCATCTCAAGGGTGTCCAAGCAGCATTTTTACCTGGATATAAGACCTCTGAGAATCATGTTGTCATGGAAATAGACTTTGGGATGTTAAGAATAAATAAAGATATATTGGATTGAAGATTGTCCTGAAAGAAATCCCTGAATTTCACAGACAGGTCAATCTCCTGGGATGTGAGAGGAAGGGAAAAGAGTGAGAATCAGCATGTTTTATGGGTTACCACAAACGAATATTGGCAGGGGGTAATGCTCAGTTTGAAGTGACTAAGCTCATGTGGATTTAAAAAAGACCAGAACATTTATCTAGATTTAGCTAGTGGGAGGAATCCCCAACTTGTCCCTCACCATGGAAACCAATTCTGAGACTAAATAAATGCTGGCAATTGGTGACTAATCAAATAAACTCCCAGTTGACAAAGAGTGGAAAAGAAAAGAGGTCTTGAAAGTTAAAAAAAAATGATAACTGGTTCCTAAATAAAATTGAATCTCCACTTAAGGGGCAGAGTTCTCGTGGCAGTGGAATTTTGCTTATTTCCAATGTTTGGGGATATATATTCAGTACTTTAGAGTTTCAGCTCTCAAATACAAAAACATTTGGGTAAAGTTGCTTTTAGCTTGTTTGTTACAGTTAAAGTCTTAAAACTTGAAATGTTGGGTGCCCGTATTTCAGCTATTCACTGGAAGTTGGAATTTCTCTTTGAAAGTTATCAGTATCCTTGGGTTCATAACATTTGAAGGCGAGGAAAGCCGTAATGAGGCATTTCATCAAAGCAGGCTCAACATCCATAAATGTCAAAAGACCAAAATATTCATATAGAGATGAACAATTAATGTTGAAGTTCCACAATATTTTTAGCTTCAAACAAGAACGTATTCTGTGAATAAATGCAAGAACTTTCATTCTTTAAACTGCATTTAAAATAAACTAATTCATTTTTTATCTAATTGTCTCAGTTTTGAATAGCATTATTTTCTTAAAAAATACTTAAAAATAACTCCTTTTGGATTGCAGCATGTGGAATGCATTAATGCTGAATCTATTCCACAACAGAAGTAAAACCCATAGTTTGAGCCAAAAGCGTCTCTACAACTCTTTTTGGCAACATACCATTCTGAAATTGTACTGCCAGTTTAGGGTCTTTTTGTAAGGTGAAGGAAACAAAATGGTGAATAATTCCAGGTTTATATTAAATCAGGATGAAAATTTATTGTTTATTGACCCCCCCCAATCCCTTCTGATCTTAAACAGAGCTTCCATTTTTTATCCATTGCGAAACTGTCTCCAAGAAACTGAACTTATTCTTTCCTCTCCAAATGCTCCTTTTTCCAATGACCCATTGTTAATGCTTCATGATCTTAAATACAACTCCACTATCTATCTCTGGAAAATTTTCTGTTTCTTTTCGCACTTTTAAACACAATACAAGAATAAAAAGAATTTTCTGTTCAGTCCTTCAATATCTCTTCAACGTGATCTTTTATTTTACGTATTATTTTTTCATGTTAACCATCCAATGGTTGTTCCTTCTCTGAATTTTTATTTCTTTCCCCCTATGGTTCTCCGTAAACTTCCTTTTTAGGAATGAACTTTTTACTCCTTGTTATATCCTCATTATATCTAAACAGTGATTCATAGCATGAGCTCCTACACTTAACGCACATTTTCACTCAAAAATGCCGTGACGTTTTGCCTTTCTGGTTTTCTTTTCCTCCTACGATCTACAGAATATGAAAACCTAAACTTGGCAGCTTCTGCTCACTAACTGTTGACTGATCTCGTCCAATTTTCTGCTCTTGATTATGTTTCACACCGTGGCCTTAGCAGCGCACCTCAATTTATTTTGAAAAGCAAATACGTTATAACAACCACAAACTGGATGCAATGCTAAATTGGTTAATAAGAATGTTTTTTCTTGAGAGTAATGTGAGACGTCTTTTAAAGCAGTAATATTTCCCAGTTCCAAACCACTCACTCCCACCCTCAAACCCTATCACCACCCTTCAAATTTTCCAGTCGAGCTTACACAGTTAGTATTTCAAAAGGTGCTGGGATGAGCTCACAATGAGTCAGAGCTTCAAGTAAATGGGATACTCTACAGAGTACATAGTAATTATGAGGCATTTTATATAAATTAAATCTGCTGAAGGCTGAATAATGTCAAATTATATTTCAGCCATCAATAAACAAAAATATTTTCATCAAAATAATTTATCTTCCGTGCAGTACCAAAGATTTTAATACTTTAACCATTCTGGATAATGGTTGTAAGATTAAATACATATGATGTTACATTTGTATAATTGTGTAATTATTTTGCTTTTACTTCTACTTGCCCTTGTTTTCTCTCATTCAAAGGTATCTATATTCTTATATTTTATTTATTTAGAATTCTATGATTTCTAAGAAGTCTAGTCTTTCCTTAAATCTGTATGACATAGGAGCTTATGTATTCTTCTCTTTTCATTGAGACCCATTTGTAGGCTAATGCAGTTCATAATTTACAAAATGTATCCAGTGTGGTGAGATCTTGTTCAAATAATAAAACTAGGTGTGTTCCTTGTTACTGTGTTGGGGTAGGCAAGTTGCCTGTGATTTGTAGATTTTGATCAGCTCCACAGCGCAGGAGGGTATTTGAAGCACATCGCAAAAAGGTTCTGTGTTCATGTTTCATATTGAACTCACCAATTTATCCAAACAGCCAGTTAAACACATTATTGTTGATTTAAGCGGTCCTAAACTACAGTTAAGAAAAATACTGTTATAGTTCCCACATATAGAGTTGCCAACTCAGACTGAACATATTCCTGGAGGTTTCACATGAACTTTTTTAATTAAAATCCTTTCTGCAACATTTTGGAACCAACAAGTAAAAGTGTGTCAAGAATATTTTTAACACTATTTTTAATCCCCCTAAGAGTTTTTTACTCATAAATTGTTCACAGTAAGATCTCGGAGATTAATCTTTAACTCCTGATAATCAGGGAAACCCTGGACGGTTGTCATGCCATAGAAATATTTACATGGGAAAATCTGAACTCACACACTATTTGAAGGTATGTACCCTTGGCTGAAGATGTGGAAAAATAATAACAATGAGTAAACAAATTTATACAAACAAATAACTAAGCTCGTAAGATCACCACTTCAATCGATGGACTATCTCATGCATTCAGTGTTTAAAGTTACAAAGCAGTAACACCTTTCTCTTTACTTTTTAATGGAGTGTGGGCAGCACTGGTAAGGTTAGCATCTGTCGTCTTTCCCTATTTACCCGCAAACTGACTGGTTTGGTAGGCCATATCACAGGACAGTTAACACTCAACAGCATTGCTGTGGGTTTGGAGTCACGTGTAGGCCACTTCAGGCAGGGATGGCAGATTTCCTTCCCTGAAGGAATTTAGTGAATCAGACTTTTTCTTTTTGAGAGCTGATGATGGCTCCACGGACACCATAACTGAGATGAACATTTAATTCCAGACCTTTTAAAAAAAACAGCATCTTAAACTCCCTATGTATTGTTTGAACCTAGATCCCTAGAGCATTAGTCTAGGCCTCAACCACTGTTCTATTTTAACAGATCAGACAACCGTAACAGTGCTATAGTTGAGTCTAATCCTGAGCTTACTGACATTCAATGATTTTGGAAGAAAACTTAATTGGACAATCTCTAAAGATGATTACGAGTTTGTATGTGCCATTAACCCATGACTGTTCAATCAAATGCAGAAAACATGACAACTGTTGCATTCGGCTGTGTGTTGCATTTGGATATTATTGGCTGCTGCCAACACAATGGCAAACATCAGAAAGGGGCTCAAGTTCACAACTTGCTGGCACTGTTTAAAACTGGCCTGCATCTCTCACAGGGAGGACTGCAGCTTGGGCAATAAACATTAAATCACACAGCAAGTCAATTGGGGCTGGGGAACAGTTAAGCCTGCCATAAAGTGGCCTCCAAGCCTTCTTCGGACGTTGTACTGAAAATTTTGGGGAAGCGAGTGGGAAGATTCAGAGACTTCTTGTATGCACAGGAGACCAGAAAGCTCATCAGTCCCACGCTCAAAAGGCAGTGAAAGTGAGCCACATGAGAATGTCAAACCTAGGAGTCAGATCTAAAGGCATAGATGTCATATCAAAGAGTTTAATGCCAGTGCAAATACAAATGCCATATCCTACCTATTGCAAATCTAGACTTTAACATGGCTCAAATGATCAGACCCCCAGGACTAATCTACCTGGGAGGGAAACCAATAATACTGGTGTCAGTACTTGACAGTGTACTTTGGTATTTGAGGGCCAGTTAGCCAGTCACAACAGCCAATAAAGTTGGTGATGTTGCCAACAAAACTGGTCATGGTGCGGATGATGTAGTAATGCAGGGAATGGTGATAGTAGAACACTAGAATTGCTGTAACAGAAAGAAGCGATCAGCCAGCAATTAACCTCTGAGTAGTTGATGATTCCTTTAAATAAAACTGATATTAAGAGGTTTTGATTCCAGTTGCCGAATGTGAGTTCAGCGATATAAGGTTAAGAGAAACTGTTGGTGGGAATGTTGAGCTTCAAAGTAGCACCACTGTACTGCCCAGTAGTAGACATCAGGAAGTGTCTGCTGAAAGTATGTCCAGTGCCCATTCACTTGTGCAAACAATACTTCACCACTGAGGTACAGGGCAACATTCATCCTGCAAGTTGGCACTGATGTAGCAATTACCACTTTGAGAATCTATGGGCACTCACATGTTGTCTTAACTTTTAGATTGTGAAGAAAGGGTTTTAAAAGGCAGCCCAAACCATAATCTGGACAAAATTAATCACTTTTGCTACCAGCATGCCCATGCGTAAAGCCATACTCCAACAACAATCAGTGAATTCCAGGAAGAAAGGGTGAATATTAAAAGAGGAGAGGAATGGATATAAAAAATAATGTCATTTTTCAGATGATTATCATGTTAAAAGTTTGTCTGTCTTATGCCAAAGCCACCATTTGACATTCCATAAATTTCTCTTTCATCTCATACTTTCCCATTGTTAATTCTTGGGTTTTTGACAATTCTGACTTGGACTTTATCTTAGACAGCACTTAAAAAAATCTTCTCATTACCTCAGACAGCTAGGATAAGTAACAGCTGTGATTTGTATTCCTTTGGTCCAGATGGTAATGCTTTTTTAAAGCCCGATCTATTAACAATGAAAGTTGACCTTTGCTCTGTCAGATGAGTTCATGCTTGGTTGAGTAATACTCTTGCTGGAACTCCTCTCTGTCTGGATTCAGGTCAAAGACTTAGCTGCTGAAGTTAGTTTATTTTATTCTCAAATTTAAAGAAGAATCATAATAAACGACCGATTTAAAAAAAATCTTTCTATAAATAATGGTACAGTTTTCATAGTTTCATTTGTTTTGAAAATGGAAGGTTTCCTTTTACTGAGATAACAAGGTGTAGAGCTGGATGAACACAGCAGGGCAAGCAGCACCAGAGGAGCAGGAAAGCTGACGTTCCAGGCCGAGACCCTTCTTCAGAAAGGTTTCCTTTTACTTCCTTGATTGGGTGCAAATTCAATCCCAACAGATAAAATGAAGATCTGCTTCACTTCCTGCCTCAGTCTTACAGATCGATGTTGGATTAGTTCTGATCTTGTCAATTCCGTAATGAATACCTATTGCAAAACTGCAATTAGCAAAAATTAGCAAACAAATCTTATTCAAAAATGTGATTTAAACTCATGCATATATACAATTGTCACAATAATGCTGAAGTATTAAAGAGAGAATTTCACTCTAGCATGTTAACTCCCTGACATAGTTAACCTATAATACATAGGTTAAGTGAGTTTGATAGATAGTGCACTATTAAATTACTCAGTATCTAAATCGTACTCTAATTGGTCTTAAAATATGAGACTTTAATTGGACAATGCAGAGCATATTTCATTCTGAACTAAACCCCTTGCTTTAAATGATTTTTGAAAGTAATTGTATTTTCAGTATTCTTCATGAATACATGTAATTGTTTCATTTTGTAATGGGAGTCGAGGGCAGAAACATGGCTGTATTGTTAGCCAAGGGAATTCCACTTGTCCACGTGTGATCAGTGCTTTGAATGTCAGTTTACTTGAATGTCAGTCACGCATCAGTTACTTTCTTAAGAGTGTTCATCAATGCAATCATTTTCTTTCAGTCTGTAGTCAGCTTCCAAAGCAGCTTCATTCATACCAATGATATATGTTATTGGAGGTTCTTCACCGAGTGCATTTATTTCTAAGCTATTTATCAGACCACTTCCAAATTAGGTTACAGCCAACACCATCATGACCAGTCCATTGCCTCATTATTGTCAGAATGCTTGCTTGATAGTCAGTCTTGAATGACTAAATATTTCCTCCAGTTAAACTTTAGTAGGGCAGATTCCACTGACATTGTCCCCCACTTTCCCTCCCAGATAAACTCCTAACTCTTGATACTGATTCTATTGCCCTCACAGGCCACTGTCTCAGGATGAACCAGACACCCCATGACCATGAATTCTTATTTGACCCTGAAATGGGCCTCTAATCCTACATCCTAAGATTACCTATTACACCTCTGTGACATTGGCCATCATAGCCTTTGCCTCTGTAACCCACATCCATACCTTTGTCAACTCTTACCACAGATATTCCATTGCTCCACTTCCCACAGCTCACAGTTCAATCAGCTCAATCATCCACAACTCATGAGAATATTTTTGTGGTTTTATTACTTTATGAAAGATTGCAACTATTTGAATTAAACTATGTTTTATGAAGGATGTACATTTATAAGGTACCTTTCACTTTTTCAGGGTGTCCCAAAACATTTTTTAGAGGGCGCTAGTGAGACCACACAGAGAAAGAGATTGAGGATGCGATGTAACTTAAAGGTAAGGGCATGACTGGTCTGAAAGTTACGGCATTGCATAACTGCTGCAAATACAGAATACAGTCCCAAAAATGAAGTGATAATGGGTTTATGATAGGCCAGCCTGACAGAATCCAGTCAGGGAGGTGACCCCCTAGGATGAATTGACAAAGAGGAAATCCTCAAAGTAGGCCATCCCCTCTTGCCTAACAATAACTTGTGTAGTGACAGCCGCCAGGCTATCTACCTCAGCTGTGCTTTCCGTTGCCAAGCATAACATGATGGTAGACGCAGAATGAGTCTCTCAAATAGCGATTAACTGACTACTTAAGGGCCTCCACAAGTTTGAAGGCAAGCAGGCTACCTAACAACTTCCCTGCTCACTGTGAAATAAGAAGCATTTCAGGGTCATCAGGAGAGTGATAGGAAGGTTGTACACTTCAATTGCTGTGGCCCTAAACTTCCATCCCACCCTCTAATGAAGTGGAAGTAAAATGTGACCATAACTGTCGCAGGTGATTGGGACAATCAGCAGAAAGGGATGCCACTGATAATATATGAGGTAAATGATTCAGAAAGAGTCAGTGTTTGAGCTCTACTAAGCTCCAGCCATTCTGGTGATATCACGCAGTCTCTGAGTAGAGAACCAGCCTATTGATCTCTAGCTCCGCTTCCTGATGGAGACATATCTGACTTTGTCTAGTCAGAATGGTGTCTGTGTTGAAGTACCACTCAGATGGCTGCCTGTAGATGCATATCTTGTGGTGGAGGTTGCATGCTCCTCAATCAAAACATTAGTAGTAGTTAATATGCCTGAGTTAATGTGACCTGTATATAGTTACCACGATGTGGAATTTGTCATTTAAGACAAGTGTCTCCTTCTACAAAGACTGCTTCATGGTCCATTCTCTGCCATAGATGACTGAACAACCCTTATACTAGCATGGGAAGGAGAATGAGTTGCTGTAATCCACCACAACCACTAGCCGCTGTCTAGGCATCAGAATACATCATAACGTTAACAATAGACATCATATCATATTAGAATAGTTGACAGAGGTCATGAACGCTCAGCATAATAGTTTAGTAGTCTGTCTCTCTGTCTTTTTCTACTGTTCTCATTTCTGAGGGTTGGTGCTTTGAGAAAGGACCACAGTGACCAAGCCTTCCACTGTTGCATTGTACTTCTGTGCATTGTGGTATTCCCATGGATTTAAGCCTGCAGGGTTGTCTGTTAGTGCATTCTATCAATCATGGTTTTCATGGGCCTTGGGTGTCTGCATTGTCCTCTCAGAAGCTGCAGTGCCTGGCCAAATTGCTGCTGCTCTGACTCTGCTGTATCTCCGATTTATATTGATATTCATACAACTCTCCCTCACTCTCTATTTAAACCATGATATACATCATAGTGAAGACAGCTGTTCAAAGCAGGGTTTCTCTTTGGCTCCTCTTCAAGTCTCAATCACATATCTTTCTTTGGTAATATCAGAACAGCATCATCATTTACGTCATCATCATCATCGACAACATAGCTTAGCTTTCATAGAATTGGTCTGCACTTATCTGTAAAGTACTGCACTGGTTTGATTTCTGCAGTATGGCTGACACAGAGACTCTCTTACAGGCTACCAGTCAGTCTTTCTGGTTCCATTCTGAATGTATCCTATGAGGCGAACAGTTTGAGTGTGGGGTTTGAGTTTTGTAAACGCCAACAAATCAATTTACAATGAGAAGAAATTATGGATGAATAATCAGAGGTCATCTGACTTGTGATGTTCAAATCCCAGGAATGAGTAATACGAAAATAAAAGTTTCACAAAAAGTATGAAGATCAAGTCTGTGAGCAGGAGCTATGTGATGGATGGATAGATAAATAAATAAGGAACTAAATATTCCATTTTCAAGATAGTTCTTTTGATTTAACACCAACAGTGCTTTCTACCAACGGTGCGTTAATGCAATTTTAATTGACCACAAAATGGGTCCTATGTGCTATTAAGCCAGTTATACAAGGGCTTTGATTATTTTAAAATCTAGCTGGTGGTACAGCATATCCTTGAATTTGACCATGATGTCTGTAATAAACTTCGTCAGGTCTGACAGCCCAAGAGAAATTGAGCTTTCTGTCTCGAGGAGAATAAGAAGCAGATGTTGTGACCCAGTTGTGTAACATATTATAATTCACTATAAAGTAGTTTGATTCCTTATGTGGTCAGTCCTCTATCCCAGCTGAATCATCTTTTCCCCTCTGACTAGCTATTTGAACAGCAGTATCAATTAGCTGTACTATATCCGACCTTGGATTATCTTTTAGCTGAGTACAGGAAGTTATGTTTAAACTAAACAGTATTGTATATAAAGTTCATTGTAATAAATTTTTCAGATATATACTGTCCTTTACAATGTTTCAAAGTGCACACCAAAGTCAAGAATAACACGATTTAAATACGCTATGTCCTCTAGGGTCCTATTTGTTATGGTATCGGAAGCAGATAGAGTGCCATTCCACCTTCAATAGGTGAAGTCAGTGTTGCAGAAAAGAACAGACATAAAAAAAATTCAAACTATAACGCAAGAAAATATGACTTAAGTAGGACCACTTAAATGTCCGAATCTCTGACAGAGTCATAGGGTCATACAGCATGGAAACAGACCAAACAGCCCAATTCATCTATGCCAACCAGCTTTCCTAAACTGAACTAGTCCCATTTGCCTGCATTTGGCCTATACCCCTTTAAACCTTTCCTATCCATGTACCTGTCCAAATGTTTTTTAGATGTTGTAATTGTACCCGCCTCTACCACTTCCTCTGGCAGCTCATTCCATATAAACGCCACCGTCTGTGTGAAAAATTTGCCCCTCAGGTCTCTTTTAAATCTTTCTCCTCTCACTTTAAACCTACGCCCTCTAGTTTTGGACTCCACTACCCTGGGAAAAGACCTTGGTTATTTACCTTATCTATACCCCTCATGATTTTATAAACCTCTCTAAGGTCACTCTTCAGTCTTCTATGCTCCAGGGAAAGAAAGTCCCAACCTGTCGAACCTCTCCTTATAATTCAAACCCACTCATCTCAGTAACTTCCTTGTAAATCTTTATTGCACCCTTTCCAGTGTAATAATATCCTTCCTATAGCAGGATGACAAGAATTGTATGCAGTGCTCCAGATGTGGCCTTGATAAGGGAGGAGGAGAGGGTACCTTTTAAAAAAAAAGTTTGTGTGCATTTTTATTTTACATCATTACATTTCATGTATTGTGGATGGTCCAAGACAGAGCAGAGATCTTTTTGAATTTAGATTGAGTGACTTGTTAAACATTCCGTCACACATTGTGATGTTCAAAATGTGTAGCAATTATGGGACTTATAACATTGATATGTTTTGGGACTATATCTTTTGTTAGAATCTTTGCTGATCTTTCATTATCTTATTTTAGTTTTTGTCATTTTTGGTTTGAACTGTGAACCAGGAGCAGAGAGCTGAAAGGCTACCTCTGGTCTGTGAGCAGCAGCTTGTGTTAAAGGTGAACAAACAGGTCTGAATAATAATTGCAAGTTGTTTCTTGTTTAAAAACAAATGGTTTATAGATGCTTCAGCTCTCCAGAGGGCATATGCAGAAGCAGATGGTCCAGATGTTCCATGTTACCTGGGACCTTGCAGGGAGATGGTCAACCTAGCAGGGAGAGGCTAGAGTTTGAATTGGTTTTTGAACTGTGTTTAGGTCAAAAGGATTGTGTCTTTGGAAGCTACAGGACAAAGGTTTGATTACGCACTGGTTGCCCGCTCATCATAAACCTATTGGAAATTCGGAGAATGAAATCTTAGTTAGAAGACTTAAATGAATATTTCTTGGAGCCTACTGGAAGCCATCTGCATGCATCAGTATCATCAGGAACCAAGCAAGTTATAATCCCCTATGCCGGTAATATTACAGATTGTGGAGATTTCTTAAGTGAATTATCCCATTACATCTGATTTATTTTTCACTCTTGATTTATTCCTTAACTGTGTCTATTTGTCTATTTGTCTGTCTTCGTGTGAGAGTAGGGTCTAGAATTAAAGAGGATTGGGTTTAGATCTTAAACTACAAGGTAATCTAATTAATGTCTAACTTTCCTTGCTAAAGTTACTGTATTGTTAATAAATTGTTAAGTCTTTTGTTTGAGCCATAAAGCCTGTGTCTCATGCTGATTATTCAGAAAGGCAGATCCTGGTTATTCACAAAGTCTGGTCAGGAACCAATAGGGTCAATTTTGAGGGTCATTGAGTATTTTAATTTTACAGTGTTGTGAATGCGAGAATAAGGAGGCTGATTTGATTTAGCTATATCTCTTCCATGTCATAGCACTTTAAATTTAAGGTAAATTGAAGGGGGTCATGTGACCTGTTCTGATGTCTGTCTATAGTAACCTTGCGTGATTTGAATATCAGAGATCAATGGATGGTATAGATTGTTTTAATGAGGAGGAGGTGTGAGGTATTTATGCTTCGAGACAATGGCAGCTGTTTAAGAGACTGTGAGGCTAACTCTTATATGTTTAATGAAAATGAGTACGCTGCAGCTTGTTACTTGCCGTAATCATGTAACCTCCGGTGCAGTCACTTTCTGTATCAAGGCATGAAGGTAAAAACCACTAAAGCAGAAGATGGAAAATGAGTCAGAATTGTGCAGCTGAAAGTATATGGGTTTTGATACCACCCTGACATCCTACTGATTTAATCCACTCACAGTCTGAAAGGCAGCTTAAATGTCCAAAGGCAGAAAGAAAGTGGGTCTGGTTTTGGCTTCCACCAATGCCCTGAACTATGATGAAGGGCTGTGATATCAGCGATGTTGTACATTTCTCAGGAGGCTGGGATTGTAAAGTTTCAGCCAGAAATGTGGAGCTTTGTCTTAGCAGAAGAAAGAAGGTGCAAAAGTAGCAATCTGACAGTGATGGTTGTCTCTCTCATAGTCTATGGTTACTATGGCTTTTAGTCATTGGTTGCACTAAGTATCTTAAAATGTAAAATCTTGGCATGTCATTCTTTCAGCTATTAACTGGAAGTTTAAATTTCTTTTTAAAGTTATTGGTCTCTGTGGGAATCATTGCACACATAACCCTATTGTTGATTACATGTATCTAAAGGAGTTTACATGCCTGGCAAATTTTGACGTAAATAATGACAATATGTCAACAAAATTATGACAATAAATAAATCAGATGTGTTTTTAATCCTTGGAGTTCTCATTGTAAAAATTGTCAACTTTCCATAAAATGCTAATAAATTAACTTTTGAGACAAATTAGTTCAAAGTTGAGAACATTGTATTTTGAAGTTTATGGTGTTGGCTCTGGTGCTAAGAACTATTAGCATTCAATTAAACATTTCCAATGCACCAATCAGAAGTACCACTAGACAAGTCAGGTATAAGAATGACATCTTGCTTGTTAAATCTTTTTGTTTTATTTGGTCAACAGCCAAATGTCACTATTTTGAAATCCAATTCAAGGACTCCAAGGCTACTTGCAGTACAATTTGCCTAAGTCAAATCAGCAAGACTGGCACTTAGGGAAAGCTAGTGATGTGATGAGTTTTCCCTTTTGCCTTCATATCTAGATATACTTTCAGATTAAGTCTTTTGGGTTATTTGCGTGTTTTAAATTTTAATGCTAGATGCAAAAGGAGTTTTCTGGTAGGTTTTGTTTGGGAGATGAGACCAACATTTATTTGCGTAACTCCTTGAAAAATAAATACAATGAGATGACGCACTCCCATCAATCACACTAACAAAAACATTCATTCCACTGATGTATCATGTGTGGCCTGAAGTTATCAAGGTTGCTAAGGTGGGCATACTCACATGCCTGTCCGCTTGCTCTCACATGACTGACTGCATACTTTTTAAAAATTTTATCTTCTTTATTTAACTTTTGTATTCAATTCATTTTCTCTTCCTTCTGCAGCTGGAGTGTTGGAGAGGGGTTGTGGGGAGCTGTTGAGTGGTAATCCAGTCTGTGCCTCACAACCACAGCAGTCACCCCGTGAGCAATGGCTTCAGCATCGATGAATTGGGCTCAGTTATTTTCCTTCGGTGTTTTGGCAGGTCTGCAACGGTGGCAGAGTGTGAATGATCTTCTGGTCCTCAGGAGCTAATTTGGACGGCCCTCAGAAAGTAGGGAATGGGTCCCAATGCTCAAGAGTGGGAGGCAGTCTCCTGACTATGGCAGCAGCTGGAGTATCACCAGTACTGAGCTGCTTTGGCAGGGGTGCGTTTCAGTCCGCGGTGACAGGGGCTGCTTGAGTGTGCTTCCTCCTCGCTTTCGCAGCCTCAGCTTTGGCAGCTGTGGAGTAAGGCAGCATTCTGCAGCCACGTATGCAATCAAGACGCTGTGGTTGAAACAAAATGAAATTTGTCTTCACTTTATATATATATTATTTCTTTGTTTATAATTTATGTAATTAAATGGTGCCGGACTAATCATGGGCTTATACGCATTTTACTGTATTTTCATAGATACATGTAACAATAAATTATTACACTATTCGCAGAATAGAAAGAAGCAAAACCAAAAATAAGGCATTTCTAAATTGAAGCATTGCAGCCCTGTATATTTTCCTCTAGAGATTAATGATTGGTCGATCTCTGGGGGTCCTAGGTAAAATTGTGGTCATGTTTCTATTGAGGCAAAGCCTTGTGGGTGAAGTAAAGCTCTTACCTCATTGATGAGTCCACTGAGTATAGGAGTTGGGACGACGTGTTGTTGGTGAGGCCACTTTTGCAATACCATATATAATTCCGGTCTCCCTGCTTTAGGAAATGTTAAATTTGAAAGGGTTCATTAAAGCTTTACAAGGATGTTGCCTGGATTGAAGGATTTGATCTATAGGCAGAAGCTGAATAGTCTGGGGCTCCTTTCCCCGGAGAGTTGAAGCCTGAGAGGTGATCTTAGTGAAGTTAGTAAAATCATGAGGGGCGTGGATAGGGTGAACAGCCAAAGTCTTTTTGTCCCAGGGTCGGGGAATCCAAAACGAGAGAGCATAGGTTCAAGGTGAGAGAAGAAACATGTAAAAGGGACCTGATGGTCAACTTTTTCAGGCTGAGGGTGGTGTATGTATGGAATGAGCTATAAGAGGAAGTGGTGGAGGTTGGTACAATTACAACATTTAAAAGACATCTGGATGGATACATGAATACGAAGGGTTTAGAGGGATATGGGCCAACTGCTGGCAAATGGGAATAGATCAGTTCAGGATATCTGGTTGGCGCAGAAAAGTCAGACTGAAGGGTCTGTTTCTGTGTTATACAACTCGATGACTTGAAGGTCACCTGACCTTCAGCAACCATATTTGCAGCACATTGCCCATTTTTTTTCAACAGAAAAGTTGATTTCAACAGTCCACATTAAATAAACTTTGTATCATGAATGTTAGAAATAAAATGTATTTTCAGTGAGCATGATGCAAAGACTGAATCTGTGACCTGTGACGGGTTCACATGTCAGCATTTATCATTTTAAAAGCTTTTGAAGTAATCTTTGAGTCTTGAAGCCTTAATCCTGTATGGAGTCAAGATGGTTATGTGCTATCACCCGTTCTATTAAGGTTGTGTTTTGCACTGAACCAGCTGCCTAAACCACCATGGTCTTGGGCTCCTAATATTGCCCAATGTGAGAAACTAGTCGAAATCCACTTGTGTTGTCATTCTTCTGAGGTGTTTTGCTATTTTTGCTGGAATCACAATGGAAAACAGGGATATATCAATAAAATCTCAGTAACCATGAACTCTGATGTGAGTCCTTTTTCTGTTGCGAGTTCTGACTCTGTTAAGTACATAAATTGTAGCCGTGCTTCTATTGGGTAGCATTGAGTGGAGGAGAATTGGTTCTTCATGAAGCGGCGGGGAAAGTTGCCATTATGACGCTCCGACTGGTGTGATCAAAGGTCATGTCATTGGAGTCCTGAAATTGTTTGCGAACCCATTTCTTTGGGGAGCGACAGGAAGTGGACCACAGGAGACGTGAACAAGGATGAAAAATAATTAATACCCATAAACCCAGCAGCAGACTGCGCGTCATTCGGACTCATTTGGCAATGTAGGAGATGGAAAATAAATTGGAGTGTGAGAAGATATTCTGAAATTGGACTGAACAACAGTGAAAGTGCACTTTATCTTGACTTTGGTCTCTGCAATAAATGTTTTCTTTATGCCAAGAATTTTCAGTGTACAGTGAAGAGGGATCTTTGATCTAGCATGTGACCGTTGCTGTACCCAATCTGAATATTTTTTGGTAAAGATCCTCAGACAGCACCTTCCAAATCCACGACCTCTTCCATCAAGCAGGACAAGGACAGCAGATACAAGGGAACACCACCATCATCAAGTTCCCCTCCAAAGCCTTTCACTTCCTGACTTGGAAATATATTGCCATTCCTTCACTGTTGCTGGGTCAACATCCTGGAATTCACTCCTTATTGGCATTATGCATCAACCCACTGAAGGTGGACTGCAGCGTTTCAAGAAGGCAGCTTACCATCACCTTCCCAAGGGCAACTAGGAATGTACAATAAATGCTGGCCTAGCCAGCGACGCCCACATCCTACAAATGAATAAAACAGAATAAAAAAGTAATGGCATTCTGAAAAGAAAGTAGGCCAGGGTATGACATTTGACAACACCTGGTTCGCTCACTTTAATGTACAAAATATTCACAACTCCTTTCTTAACCAATTGGCTTGGACTAAATTCAGAAGTGTGATGCAAGTTGCATTCATCAGTTCTTTAATCGTTCAGTTCCTTTTCGCCTCTCTGATGATTTCTGGCAAGGCCTGGCTCAGCTGCAGCTTCCTTAACAGCTAGATAGCACGCTGACATTAACCCATCAAAGTTCACATGCAAACCACTGGAGTGAAGATGAGGCACTGGGGACCTGGCAGCAGAGGACAGCAGCATCAGATCCAGGCGCAGAAATCAAGCTCAAAAGTACTTCAGTGTTACCAGCAAGATGGCTGAGAGAGACATTGGAAGGAATGGATAATACTGGTAATGCTGCAATGTCACGAGTGTCTGAAAACACTACAGAGAGTGCAGAGAAGATTTGTGAGAATCGTTCCAAGGATGAGGGGTTTCAGTTACATAGCTGGTTTGGGGAAAGAGGAGTTAATCCCAGTAGAAAACAGAAAGTTGAGTGGAGATTTGAGAGAGGTATTCTAAACCATGAAGAACTTGGACAGAGTAGATAGGGGCCAGACAATGGTCCCAAGAAGATGCTGATTTAAGAGAATAAGAGAACCAAGGGCAACATTAGAAAAAGCTCTTTTTTTACGCTGAGAATGGAATGTGCTGCCTGGGAACGTGATTGTGCAACCTGATCATGCCTTTCAAAAGGGGCTTGGCTAATTATTTAAAGAGATAGTACTGGAGGGATATAGGAAAAAAGGCAGGGTGTGGGTGGTGTTGGGACAAGCTGAGTTGCTCCTTGCAGAGAATGAGCCCAGATCTGAAGGGCTGAAAGGCTTCCAATTCTACTGAACCGTTCTATCAGATGATCAGAGTTCCATATTCCCAGCAGCCATTATTGCTTCAAACTTTCTAGTCCAGGAACAAAAAACATCTTGTGCAATATGTTCCTGGTGATATAATTTAAAAAGGAGTAATCAGGCCGTTCCCATTCCTAATCCTAGCTCTCAAAGTATTTTACGTTGCTTGATTGTCTAGCTTTCTTTACAACTAGCTGTCCAAATAATTTGGAATCAGAAATATTAGAACCTAGAGAAAGGTCAATTAACCCAACGCAACTATGTGGTTCCATTTTTACCTTTCTCTGTCAAACTAAATATGCACTCTATTTTTTCCCTCTCAAATACAACGATGGATCCCTTTGTCTCCAAGTGGTCCACTTCTCTTTTTCTCTGAGCTCGCACTTACATATGCACATTAAACACGCTTATGATTCTTCTTTCATACTTCCTCTTAGCTTCCTGATCTCTCACTTGGCTTCTCTGGAATATATTTTACTTTTTCTGATAGTCCAAACTTTGGAACCCGACAGTTGGTGATCACCCTCATGGTAGAGGTTGGTATGCCATTACACCAATGGTTTCTGAGCATGCTGGTTTCTGAGCCCTGTGATCCGGGTTCAAATCTGGCTTCTGCCTTTGAGACATTTCTTCAGTCAGAGAGTGGTGGGCCTGTGGAATTCATTGCCACGGAGCGCAGTGGAGGCCGGGACGTTAAATGTCTTCAAGGCAGAGATTGATAAATTCTTGATGTCGCAAGGAATTAAGGGCTACGGGGAGAGTGCGGGTAAGTGGAGTTGAAATGCCCATCAGCCATGGTTAAATGGCAGAGTGGACTCGATGGGCCGAATGGCCTTACTTCCACTCTTATGTCTTATGGTCTTAACCCTAGGACCACCCTTGTCAATACATTTGATAACAAAGTCAAGATTAGACCTGAGCAATCCAGAATTACCCACTTTGACAGGGAGAATGGAAAAGTTGTTATATTTGAAAAAAACAAGAGACTAGTCAATAATGGTATTCAAATGAATTTATAGGCCAATGTACATAAACAACAGAATGTTAACATGCAAGTACAGCAAGCATGTAGAAAGTAAATGATTTGTTCTAATTTATACCAGGAAGGTTATAATGTGAGAGTTAGGAAGACTTGGTGCAATCGTGTTGAAACCATACCTGAAGTACCATGTAAACAGTTTAAGCTTCAACAGCTAAAGAAATATAATGAATGGAACAAATTCCAGTTGCTGGAAAAACAACTTTCCTTTGTGAAGTCAAAAAAACAGAGTTAACGTTTCGGGTCCGGTAATCCTGTCATAACTATAGAGCAGAGATAAAAGGTACTGCAGATGCTGGAGAATCCGAGATAACAAGCATGGGGCTGGATGAACACAGCAGGTCAAGCAGCATCATAGGAGCAGGAAAACTTGACGTTTCGGGCCTAAACCCTTCATCAGAAATGGGGGAGGGGAAGAGGGTTCTGAAATAAATAAGGAGAGAGGGGGAGGCGGATAGAGGATGGATAGAGGAGAGGATAGGT